>JARQOC010000004.1:105010217-105397660 GCA_033576535.1 Allobates femoralis
GGATGGAAACAAAGCACTGGAGAGTTCTGAAGTTACAGCAATGAGTCTAGATCTAAATCCAATTGATCACCTGTGGAGGTATCTTAAAAGTACTGTTGGGAGAAGATGTCTTCAAATATGAGAGATCTGGAGCAGTTTATAAAGAAGAGTCCAAAATTCCAGTTGAGAGAAGTAAGGCCGGCTTCACACTGCAGTCAGGTCCGTTCCGGGGCTGTCAGGGATGAACCTGACAGCTCCGGACTGGATCAGCACACAGAACTGGAGGGCTAATTTGTCCTCCAGTCCAGTGTGCAGCTGCTGCCGCTGATAGCCCAGGACCGCGACTAGCTCACGAGCCTATCAGCAGTGGCAGCTGCGTGCGGCTGCAAATCGGACCGGAGGACAAACTAGCCCTCCAGTTCTGTGTGCTGATCCAGTCCGAGGCTGTCAGGTTCATCCCTGACAGCCCCGGATCGGGCCTGACCGCAGTGTGAAGCTGGCCTTAGAAGCTTGTTGATGGTTATAGGAAGTGATTGATTGCAGTTATTTATTACAAAGGATGCACAATAAAATATTAAGATGAAAGTGCCAAAAATTTTGTCTGGCCCATTTTTGGAGTTTTGGAGTTATATCATGTTAGGCCGGCTTCACACCACGTTTTTGATGTATCAGGTTCTGTCCGGTGTTTTGCAGGAAACACTGGACAGAACCTGACAGCCCAGGACAAACAAAACCAGAGGGCAAACATGCCCTCCGATCCTGTTTTCTGCCAGACTCGGCAGATTGCAAGGTTCGGGAGCTGTCCCTGCTGAAATGTCAGGATCGCGGCTTGTGGGAGCTAGCCACGGTCCTGAAATCTCAGGCAGGGAGCACTCTAGCTGCTGAAGTTAAGCAGCGCTCACCGCTAAACTTCAGCAGCCGGCGTTCAGGAGCCACATCTGATTTTTTGTCAGATCCGGCGCGATTTAGCGCCATAGACTCCCATGTTAGGGAGCGCTGGATCCGGGAGGATCAGGGAAGATCTGATTTTTGCAGATTTTTGCCCTGGACACAAAAACGCTGTAAGCTGCATTTTTGTGTCTGGGACAAAAACACTGGATAGCCCCGGACCTGATCAAACTGTGGTGTGAAACCAGCCTTAGCCAGAAAATTCGATGTAAGTACTTATGTCCCAAAAATGAGAAAGATATTCTAGTAGTGATACCTTTATCAGGTACCTGAAAAAGTTATCACTACTAGAATACTTTACTCATTTTTTGGAACATAAGTATTTACATGGAGTTTTGTGTGAAATCATGTCCTTTTTTTCTTGTTTAGTTTCAATACACACAAAGAAAATAAACATTTGTATAACAAAACGTGTAATTGCAATAATTTTATGGGAGAAATACATCATTTTCTGAAAAAACTTTGGGTGTCAACATTTTTGGCTATGGCTAGGGTCACACTGCCTTAAGAACATGCAGCATTTCCTGTGTGCTCCTGAAAAGTGGCTGCCCAGCAGCTGGGCGGCCACTGTCAAGGTACATAACGGGTTGCTATGGGGCAGCGTTCTCCAGAAGCACATAGCATTAACCGTATGCGCTTCTGGAGGAAATGTCTAAGTCTTAAGCGCAGACTCCTAAAATCTGCTCATAAGGCAGTGTGACCCTAGCCTATGACAATGTATGTTACATCCATATACAAGTATATTCAGAATTTTGAGTTTCCCCTGGAGTGTAATCATACATATTTTAGCTTCACCTATAAATTCTTAGCAGAGAACGTTCTGATAGTACAATTCGCCCACACAAAGACAGAGAATGATTGGGAAATGTCCCTGACAGCCTCTGTTGCAGCCATTCATGATGATGAACAGCAAGTACATGGACATACAATTGGTTTCCATAACATATAGAAAACTAATTTACACATGCTGGATATAGATTGTAAAAAATGAAGTAATCAGCCATGGTTCAAGAACACTGCTGGTGCCCCTGATTTCAAGCAGAAATATACTCATTTATCATGCATTAATGGAAAACAATATCTATAATGAAGTCTTGAGATGTGGAATAAATGGATTTCTCTATGCACACCCATCACATGTTCTCCATTTAAAAGACTCATTTAATTTATCTTATGTGCGAGTTAATTTCTCCATTTTCAAGCTACCTACAATTTGCTGAAGTGCAAAGGCACCACACAGCCATGGAAGATTGGATTGTTATGCATGTTTCACAGGCGCAGCATTTCATGGTAGTTCATTTAGAAATTTTGAGCCATATTACATGGAATAAAGAAAAAATAATGGTACTATGGACCAAAACAGGGACATGTTGCATCCATAGTAAATTTCTGATATTTTCCAAATAACAATGAACAACTTAAAGGGGAACTCTAGGGAGTTAAACTTTTTTGTACTGTCCCTGCCCTCCTACATGATGAAACAGAGTTCAGCACTACAGTTCTAGCATCTATAGATAAATCAATAAAATCCTATCTGCTCCTCAGCTCTTACCTCCTCCCTCAGGGGACAGAGAAATTCAGTCATGCACAGTGCTAGAGTTTCAGAGGACAGGAAGCTACCAAGTTGATATGGGGGAGAGAAGAGCATGGCAGTGCTGAATCAATTAATGTAATGCTTTACCTCTGCTCCTAGCCTGACAATGAGAGTACACATTGTGCACCATCATAGCATTGTACAGCAGAAAATCACAGTATGTATTTATATCTGTTTGGTGACTGATTGCTATTTGAAGGGGGAACATTACATTTCACATTACATAGGATGGTATATCGGGGGTAGGATTGTAGTGTGACCATGAGGCTGGTGGCCACATCCCCTGCCATGTCCTCTGTCCATATAGAAGTATGAGGGGGAGGAATGTAAGATGATCCTGAAGCCCCCAAGGTCCATGTCCTCAACACACCTGTCACTGCTGCAGGAGGCTGAATTTCTAAGTCCGCTGAGGGAGGGGTGAGTGCTGAGAAGCAGATATGATATTATTAATTTATAAATGATCTATAGATCCTAAACATGCAGTGCCGAGCTCTGCTTCATCATGTAGGAGGGCAGGGACAGTACAAGAAATTGTTATCTCCCCTTAGTTCGCTTTTAAGGATTTAATAAGGGTGTACCCTGTGTGTTTAGTTCAATTCTTTAAGCATTTCTGTGGGGGTTTTTTTTAGTAGTTTTTTGGCATTTTCTTAGACATTAATGGCATATTCACACCTGATAGATGAGAGTTTTACCTATGGGATCCACAGCTATCTCAAGAACATATCCTTCCTTACTATACTGGAAATGGAAAAGGCACCATTTCTCAAATTGGTGGGTCCGAGAGATGGGAACCCCATTTACCAGAGCTTTATGGCATGTATTATAGATATGTCATAAATGTCCAGTTGATGTTGTCCAGCACTTTAAGGGAACCCGGTCATCATGGATGGTGACACATGTGCATCACTATCTGTTCATTTATGTGGAATCAGGTTACTCACTCAGATCTTGGTTGAGGCAAAGACAGGAACAATTTCCATTTAATTGGTTCACTTGGTTAATTTGTATTTTCATAAACTGCTCCAAAAGAAAATATAAAGTTGGCCTTTGTCTGGCATAAAAGTACAACAAAAGTTAATAACAGTCCATTTAGCCACAGAACTTTAGCACAGAGCCTTTGCCATGGGAGGGGCTTAGAAAACTCTCCCAGAACTTTCATAGTGTTCACCTGCCTCTGCTGGATTGGAGTTGTGTCTCTCTCGCCTGTACTCCTTGGTTGTCCACTGAACTGTGACCTCTGCCACCATTGCTTTCAGATAGGAATTTTTTTAATAATTCCGCAACAAGGGCCTTCTGGTACTGCCCCATTTTTGTAGACGTCTCCGACTTGGAAATAAGAGATATAAAGTTCTCCTTGTAGCATGGGTCTAAAAGTGTCACCAACCAGTAATGACTGTCACCCAAAATTTTGAGAACACGAGGGTCATGGGACAGGCAGCATAACATAAACTCAGCCATGTGCACCAGACTAGTAACAGGCAAGACTTCTGTGTCCTCACCAAGAGGACGACTGACCTTGCTCTCCTCCTCCCTGTCCTCTGGCCATCCAAGCTGAACAGACAGTATGACAGTTGTGCAGGCAGTACCTTCTATAGTGCATGAAACTAGCTCCTGTTCTTCTTCCTCCTCCTTCGCCTCCTCCTCCTCTTTGTCCCCCAATTGACGTTGGGATTAGATGAGGTTGGGCTGTGTGTAATCACCCTGTATGGTTCCTTGCTCCATCTCATCCTGCTCCACCTGCAATGCATCCTCTTTGATTGTGAGCAGAGAGCATTTCAGAAGCCAAAGATGGCATCATCGCCGCTCACCATCTTGGTGGAGTCCTCAAAGTTTTGGAAGATGGCACCTGACACGTCCACTCCAGGGCCGAGGGTACTCGTTACTGGGCCAGTTCTTACGGTTCTTTTGGGGGATGTCAAGGTGGCCACCTGACTCCGTGATCCTGGTGGTGTCATTTAAAAGGGGCGGTGTTGAATGCCGTAACAGCCCGTCTACTGAGATGGGGGTTAATGTAAGAGGCTGGGCATACACTGTGCAAGCCTGTGTGAACTGCGCCCTATATGAAACCCATTGTGTTTGCAGGACAACCAGTGGTCACTCCCTCTGTGAAAAAGGAGGTTGTTAGTGATTGGGGCTGGTGTCTTGCATTCATAATGCCTTCAGTTATAACCTGGGCAGAGCTGCACACAGCACTGAGTGTAATGGTCGTCTGACCTGAATCTATTTGTGTCCTTTTTTCGCTTTAAATGAGAATTTAGTGGATAGGACTTGTGATCCGTGGGGAGCCGTGTAGGGGCTCACAAGCTTACGTGTTTTGGACCAAAAGACAAACCAATACCCCACAATTTGCTATAAATTAAAAGGGGGTTATTGATGTGGATGACAGGGAAAAGAAGTATTCATGACGCCACCTGTTGTCCGCGGTCATGAGTGGCAACCGCTGCTTCAGAACCTCAGGGACGATGACCAGCAGCTTGGATGGTTTTGCTCCCCACAGGTGGAGTACAGTCCCCAGGGCAGCGGAAGGAGAAGTTAGTTTGTACCTTGACAGCTGTTAGTTAGGTCATCAGCACCTCAGTGCTTCATGCGGCCTTTGCAACCGGTGGTCGCCGCTAAGAAAGTCTCACACACCACTGCTGGAGTTCCATTACTTTTACTCAGTTGTCTCAGCATGGTCACCAGGTGCTTCCCTTTGCCAAGCTCCTGTTCAGCGTTGTCTCCAGAAGTGGGACAGTACAGTCAAGCCCCTTTTTGATGTTCCTGCATCTTTCTCTCTCTCTCTGGGTGTTCTTTTCTCTGGTGATCTCTCAGTGCTATAAGTTCGTCTCTCTGCCCCTCTCAGCGCCTCCACACACTGAGCTCAGGTACCGACAACCACGGGTGCTCAGTTGTACCACTTGCTTATTCTGCTTCCTAGTTTGGCTGCCTTCTCCCAGTTGTGTCAGGTGTTTGGCCGCAGCTCCCATTAGGAACTCGGGCCTCCAGTTTCAAAGGTTTGGGCCTACAGCTTCCGCGCCGTGTTCAGGGCCGGTTCCATGTGTCATCGACCAGCCGCTCTGTTCTCTCGCCAGATATTGGCGTACGGGAATCAATGTCTCGTTTCGTACCCCTAGGCCTCTGTTCTTCCTCCACACCCATCGGTCATTCCCTCCCGTGGCGAGCGTGACCGTGCTCAAGCCCACAGGAGCTAATACCTCCCCCTCCTTCACCATTCTCCTCTTCCCAACTTCTCTTCTTCTTCCTTTCTCCTAATTTCTTCTCCCTCTTGGCTACGCTTGGGTCCTCGCACCTTGTCCACCCACTGTCCCCGGGTCCTAAGTGTTGTGTGTGTACGCGTGTGAAGCTCAACTGCACCATCCCAGCACCTGGAGAGCAGAGTCACAACTCTCCCTCTAATGGAGGAGTGCAGTACCTCTGGTGGCAGCCTGCCCGGTGGGACACCATAGTTCATATGTCGGACATCCACTACATAGTACCTACACTACCTAAGACACACACTTAATCTGTCCCTAGCTCAGTAGCACCTCTCTCTACTCTAGTTGACGGTGGAACAGAGTGATAAGCACAGCGCCGTCAGGTCTGATATAGACCTGATGACGCTGTGCTGCCAGCCAATCGCTGTAATGCCACAACCAACATGGCTATGGCATTACAGCATGTGGCAGCCAATCCCTGCATGTAGGCTCTCTCTGTAAAGAACACCAACATGCAGGGAGTGGGAGCCAAGCATCTCGCTGGTACTCAGCGAGCCCCGAGCATCTCAAGTCCTGAGATGCTTGGGCGAGCACCGAGTACTGGCGAGCAAGCTCTCCCATCCCTAGTCAGAAACTTTTATTTTCCTTTCAGAATCAACATTTTCTATGGGATATATGGTAGTAGAAAATATTCACACAAATGTGAGTAAATTGATTGCAAACAAGATGTGTTATTTCGCACACAAAAAGGACTTTTTCTAAAAAAAATTAATTCAAGACCATGTTGCAAAAATGAGCACAGCCCAATTCACATCTTAGGAGCAAAGATGACATTGAGACAACAACATTCTATTTATCATGAATTCAACCACAGGTAAATGATTCATTAATCAGGTGTCCAGCAGACAGTTAACTATAAAAAGGGTGTTACTTATCAAAGACCATCACTTCACATTAAATGCTGATAGCAATGGCACCACATAGAAAAGAAATGTCACAAAACCTGATAAAGAATCAGTAAAGATTTTCTTATCAGTCAGAATACTGTGTTCTTTAAAAGTACAAAGAAAAATGAAAAATGTAGAGTACCTACAGTAAAACATGGTGGAGGAAGTGTCCTTATGTGGGGATGCATGAGTGGTGCTGGTGTCGTCAAGCTGCATTTCATTGACAGTATTATGAATTCACAGACAGATGTACTGCTTTACACTGAAAGAGAAGATGCTACAATTACTTCGTGCTCTTGGTAAACATGTACTTTACCAACACAGGAATGACCCAAAGCACACATCATAGGTCACTGTTGCATTTCTGAAGAACAGGGTGAAAGTGATTCTGTGGCCAATTGTCTCCTGATATGAACCCAAGTGAACATCTATGGTAAATTCTAAAGAGACAAGTTAATCATCACTCTCTATCCAGGGTCTTAATAATGCAAATGAGTTTCTACGTAATATCATTAATTAATGAAAGGCCCTGAGACAGTTCCTAAAATGGAGATAAAACAGTTCAATTCTAGTTTCTGCAGAAATAATAATAATTACGTTTAGAAACAACTGATTTGCATAAAACATTTCCCCTTTAAGTTGTTTATACTTTTAATTTCCGTGGTGTTTGGTTATGATATATAGCGCTATTGCACAGGGCGAGTAGTCACACATAAATCGCCATGAAAGGCTGGAAGATAAATGGACTGTACGTAAAATTCATTTTCCCACAGTGTAACCCTCTTTTCAATTTATTAAATGCAGAGAATTTTCAGGAATGGAAGTGATTATCTGTAAATACATGGTTTTGTATTTATCCATGTTAGACTGCGTTGACAGCAGCGGTAAACGGAAAAAAATGTGATTAACAGAAAATATGTGATTGGATAAAGTAAGGTTATTTATTTTAATTCATATATTAGATGAAAATCTGTTCTGCTGGGTTTTAGCCTGACCGCTATAATGGTGAGTAAAGGTTTTGCAGAAAAATAACATTGTAAAACGCTACAGATGTCACTTCTGCATAAAGAATGAGAGATAAGAGAGGAGAGGAGAAAGGAGGGAAAGGATGGAAAAGAGAAAGAGCAGGAAAGTGATGGGAAGAGGAATTAGAAAAGAAATGGAAGGTAGGGGCCAGTGGCGTAACTTGAAGCTCGTGGGTCCCAATGTGAAAGCTCCAATGGGGCCCCCAATTATTGCAAATCTTTAATAACATTAGTGTTTTTCTATGGGCCAAAGGGACTTTTGGGGCCCCCCTAGGCTCCAGGGCCCGGGTGCGATTACAGCCCTAGCACTTGTTGTAGGTACACCCCTGGTTGGGGCAACAGAAAGTCAAGATAGAAAATGATGGGATAGAAAGAGAAAGAAAAGAGATGGAAAATAAAACTGAATTAAAGAGGAAAAGTGACAAAAGAAGGGAATATGTTAGGAGTGAATCTGTCAAATTTCAAATTCGGCAGATGTACTTGAATCAGACTGTTCAATTTACTGAAGAAAGGACAAAAAAAATATATATAAAAAACATTTTTACCAATAATGTAATATCAGAAATATTCGGCAAGGTGGAGGCAGCACAGGAGCAAAGCACCAATGATCCAACCACTCATACACCTACCATTCAATATATTTGATTATGAACATTTTAAAATGTTGATATATAAATGCAAATGTTATACGGATGTAAAAAAGGCACGCGGATGACAATACATATGGAAATCATCTGAGTTTTCTCATTGAAAATTAGCCAATTTTTCATTCGTTCATCTGATGCTAAAATTTGTATTTGTTACATATTAGAGTGAACCTGTAACCAGGTTTTTCACCTATAAGCTGTGGCCAGCACCAATAAGCCTTTAGGCTAGTGTCAGACTTGAGTCTGCCCTTGAGCCTCATGGATCCGGGAAAAACGTATACATTTTCTGCCTCGGCGCATAGCGCTATGCGCTGCCTGTCTATTGATCTCTATGGCAACTGGACACTTACCGCAGCCTCCGGCTCGGATGCATGAGGCTCAGGGGCAGACGCAAGTCTGACCCTAGCCTAAAAGCTTATTGGTGCTGGCCACATCTATAGCCTGGTGGCACATAGTGTTACTTGCTGGTAAGTTTTTCCCGGATCCGCCCGGCTAGGGTCAGATGCAGATCAGATCCTAGCCTTATTTACAGCCTTCTAGAATGCTGAATAAAAGTCCCCAGGCTGATCTGTATAATGTAAAAAATACCTTTTAACATACTGCAGTGCGGTCCAATTGGTGTCGCTGATCTTGATCCCACATCTCCAGTCTCCTTGCGATTGAATCTTACCTTTCGGCTTTATGGTGATCACGCGTCCTACGTCATCCACGTGCTGTTCTCAACTCGGCTCTTGTCCATGAGCACTTCTCTCTGCCCTGCTGAGGGCTGAGCAAAGTACAGTCATATGAAAAAGTTTGGGCACCCCTCTTAATCTTACTCATTTTTTTTTGTTTAAAATTGGGTTTTTGCAACAGCTATTTCAGTGTGATATATGTAATATCTGATGGACACAGTAATATTTCAGGATTGAAATGAGGTTTATTGTACTAACCGAAAATGTGAAATATGCATTATTTCAAAATTTGCAAAAGTATGGGCACCTCAACAGAAAAGTGACATTAATATTTAGTAGATCTACCTTTTGCCTCTAGTCCCTTCCTGTAGCTGTTAATGAGTTCCTGGATCCTGGATGAAGGTATTTTTGACCATTGCTCTTTACAAAACAATTCCAGTTCAGTTAAGTTTGATGGTCGCTGAGCATGGACAGCCCGCTTCAAAACATCCCACAGATGTTCAATGATATTCAGGTCTGGGGACTGGGAATGCCATTCCAAAACATTGTAATTGTTCACCTGCATGAACGCCTGAGTAGATTTGGAGCGGTGTTTTGGATCATTGTCTTGCTGAAAGATCCATCCCCGACGTAACTTCAACTTTGACACTGATTCTTGAACATTATTCTCCAGAATCTGCTGATATTAAGTGGAATCTGTGCGACCCTCAACTTTAACAAGATTCCCGGTGCCATCTTTGGCCACACAGCCCCAAAGCATGATGGACCCTGCCCCAAATTTGACAGTGGGTAGCAAGTGTTTTTCTTGGAATGCTGTGTTTTTGTGGCGCCATGCTAAACGCCTTGTTGTAAGACCAAACAACACAATCTTTGTTTCATCAGTCCACAGGACCTTCTTCCAAAATGAAACTAGCTGTTCCAAATGTGCTTTTGCATACCTCAGGCGACTCTGTTTGTGGCGTGCATGCAGAAACGGCTTCTTTCGCATCACTCTCCCATACAGCTTCTCCTTGTGCAGTGTGCGCTGTATTGTTGACCGATTCACAGTGACACCATCTGCAGCAAGATGATGCTGCAGGTCTTTGGAGGTGGTCTGTGGACTGTTCTCACCATTCTTCTTCTCTGCGTTTCTGATATTTTTGTTGGCCTGCCACTTCTGGCCTTTACAAGAACTGTTCCTGTGGTCTTCCATTTCCTTACTAGGTTCCTCACAGTGGAAACTGACAGGTTAAATCTCTGAGACAACTTTTTGTATCCTTCCCCTGAACAACTATGTTGAACAATCTATTTTTTAAGATCATTTGAGAGCTGTTTTGAGGAGCCCATGATGCCACTCCTCAGAGAAGATGCAAATAGGAGAACAACTTGCAAGTGAACACCTGAAATAGCTTTACTCATGATTGCATACACCGGGCTATGAAGTACAAAGCTCAATGAGGTTACCAAACTACCGTATATACTCGTGTATAAGCCGACCCGTGTATAAGCCGACCCCCCTACTTTTGACCCCAAAACCTGGGAAAACCTATTGACTCGTGTATAAGCCGAGGGTGGACCCCAGCACAGGTATACAGCCCCAGCAGTGTGGTATACAGGCCTCCCCAGTGGTAGTATACAGCAGCCTCCCCAGTGGTATGCAGGCCCCAGCAGTATATACAGCAGCCCCAGTGGTATACAGCAGCCCTTAGGTAGTACACAGCAGCCCCAGGGGTGTACACATCAGCCCCAGGGGTGTACACAGCAGCCCCAGGGGTATACACAGCAGCCCCAGGGGTAGTACACAGCAGCCCCAGGGGTAGTACACAGCAGCCCCAGGGGTAGTACACAGCAGCCCCAGGGGTAGTACACAGCAGCCCCAGGGGTAGTACACAGCAGCCCCAGGGGTAGTACACAGCAGCCCCAGGGGTAGTACACAGCAGCCCCAGGGGTAGTACACAGCAGCCCCAGGGGTAGTACACAGCAGCCCCAGGGGTATATACAGCAGCCCCAGGGGTATATACAGCAGCCCCAGGGGTAGTACACAGCAGCCCCAGGGGTAGTACACAGCAGCCCCAGGGGTAGTACACAGCAGTCCCAGGGGTAGTACACAGCAGCCCCAGGGGTAGTACACAGCAGCCCCAGGGGTAATACACAGCAGCCCCAGGGGTAATACACAGCAGCCCCAGGGGTAATACACAGCAGCCCCAGGGGTAATACACAGCAGCCCCAGGGGTAATACACAGCAGCCCCAGGGGTAATACACAGCAGCCCCAGGGGTAATACACAGCAGCCCCAGGGGTAGTACACAGCAGCCCCAGGGGTAGTACACAGCAGCCCCAGGGGTAATACACAGCAGCCCCAGGGGTAGTACACAGCAGCCCCAGGGGTAGTACACAGCAGCCCCAGGGGTAATACACAGCAGCCCCAGGGATAGTACACAGCAGCCCCAGGGATAGTACACAGCAGCCCCAGGGGTAGTACACAGCAGCCCCAGGGGTATATACAGCAGCCCCAGGGGTATATACAGCAGCCCCAGGGGTAATACACAGCAGCCCCAGGGGTATATACAGCAGCCCCAGGGGTATATACAGCAGCCCCAGGGGTATATACAGCAGCCCCAGGGGTAGTACACAGCAGCCCCAGGGGTAGTACACAGCAGCCCCAGGGGTAGTACACAGCAGCCCCAGGCGTAGTACACAGCAGCCCAGGTCCCCCTCACTGTTTGGCGCCCCCACCGCTGCGCTCATACATTACCGGTCTAGCAGCTGTCATCCTCCGGTGGCGGATCGCGGCTCCCGGCTCCGGCTTCCATCTTCTTCTGTGTCTTCCTGCATTGTGACCGGGGCGCATCGCGATGACGTCATCGCGACGCCGGCCGGTCATGTGACATGCAGGAAGACACAGAAGAAGATGGAAGCCGGAGCCGGGAGCCGCGATCCGCCACCGGAGGATGACAGCTGCTAGACCGGTAATGTATGAGCGCAGCGGTGGGGGCGCCAAACAGTGAGGGGGACCTGGGGCTGCTGTATACTACGCCTTGAGATTTTTTTTTTTTTTTTATATACTGTATACCGTATATACTCGCGTATAAGCCGAGGGGAGACTTTTCAGCCCAATTTTTGGGCTGAAAAACTCGGCTTATACGCGAGTATATACGGTAATTTAGTACTTCAGTAAGTCAGTAAAAAGTAGTTAGGAGTATTCAAATCATGAAAATCAGAAGGGTGCCCATACTTTTGCACATGTCAAATTCTGAAATAATGCATATTTCACATTTTTGGTTAGTGCAATAAACCTCATTTCAATCCTGAAATATTACTGTGTCCATCAGTTATTACATATATCACACTGAAATAGCTGTTGCAAAAACCCAATTTTAAACAAAAAAAATGAGTAAGATTAAGAGGGGTGCCCAAACTTTTTCATATGACTGTATTGTAGTGCGCTTGTGTAGATGCTTTTTGATGTTTGCCAGCACCTGCACATTACAGTACTTTGCAAGCCAGAGAAAAGTGCATGTGCACAAGAGTGGAATGGAGGCCACTGTGTGGATGACGTAGGATACGTCATCCACACAAAGCAGAAAGTAGGATATAAGTATAACAATATGTGTTCACTGTGCAGATTTGCATTTTTTTATTGTGATTCTGCATCAAAAATGCTGCGCCCACAGCTTTAACATTAAAGTCAATGGCCCAGTGCACATCTAAGCCTGGGATGGCTTAGATGCGCTTGTATGCGTTTTTACCGCTAAAAAATGCACCCATAGGGTTTAATGCAAAACGCATTGCAAATGCATGCAAAAACGCATGTGCATTAGCAAAAATGCAAAACACGTTTTTGCAAATGCAACCCTAGATACAGCAACCTACATTTTTGGCTGCATTTGAAAAAACACATGCATTTTTTTTAATGTCCCTGCAATTAACATTCCTGTTTCTGGGCTGCATTCTCCCCATTAACTCCATTCTAAACCTCAAATTAAGCACCTCAAACAAATGGGTATTTCGACATTCCGTTTGTGATGCTTTTTTCCTGCAATTTCCAAAACAAAAATGCTCCAATACTCGTCTTCCCGGTGAGCCTTTCTCCATTCCCCCATGGGAGCTGTGTTTATCTATCTTCTAGGATCTTTGCACCATGTGACTCAGACTGTCACATAGTGCACAGGATCTGGAAGATAGATAAACACAGCTCCCATGGGGGAATGGAGGAAGAATCACCAGGGATCGCGGTGGGCTCACCGGGGAGGGTGAGAAAGTGTCTGTGTGTGTGTCCGTTTGTCTATCTGTGTATGTCTGTCTGTCTCTGTGTGTCCATCTGTGTTTGTGTGTCCCCTTATTTGTGCTGCATGTTTGTGCTGCATTTGTATGTGCACAAACACAATAGCTTTTGTGTAGATGACAAGCGCAGTACAAATGACGCACAAACAATAAGTGCAGTGGAACCATAGCTTAAAAATAGAGGAGGGACTGGATCAAGATCAGCAACGCCCATTGGACCGGACTCTCCCATAGGTGAGTATACTAAAAGCTATTTTTTACATTATACTATATAGAGCATATAGGGGACTTATATACAGTATTCTAGAATGCAGTAGAAGTCCTTACTGCTGGTGGCCACAGTTTATAAGGGAGAAAAATGTGTTACACATTTCCTTTAATTATGTTTTATTTAAGAGAAACAGCATTTTCTAAAAGTTCTGTTCTTCAACTCTCCCAAACACAAATCTGCTAATGTTTGAGCTGACAAATTTGCCATATTAAAAATAGACTTGTATGTTTGATGCTAAATGTGTTTTATCTGCTGTTAAAGACGTCAATGTTGAAATCGCAGTAACTGCTGCCTTTCCTTTTGTCAAACATAACATTGACGAGAAACATTTAAAGTCTGAAAATCTCTCCAAATTTGTCGGTGTCTGCAATTTTGCAATACATCAAGAGTAAAGCTGCGTCATAACCCATCAAGTTGTGCAGTAAATCTCACTTACACTTTGGAAAACATTCCAAATTTTTATTCTAAAGTGACATTTTATAGCCTGCATCCCGGATAACCTATTAAGCCATTTCTCTCTAAAGGGTCCATATTACAATAAAAGGACTAATAAAATCATGGTCACTCAACAAATATTTTTATTCTGTTTTTCATTTTTCAATTTATTCTTTTATTTTAACGTAGTTGGGCCATTACCGGCTTTAGACCGTTAAGGGAACTTCTATGTAGCATTGATTTCACATAGAAACACACAGAGTTTTTTCTTACAGATTTAGCTAGCGTGTAAGATAAAATCATAAAATGTACCACCATCACATGTTATCATGTTATAAATGTAGTTACCTGCTGAATAACACATCCATACACTGGAACCTGGAGTGCATATTCATTTATAATAAGTCATTCAATGTGATGCTCTTTAGTATTTGCCTACAAAAGTAGCTGTTAGGCTAGGGTCAGATTACCATTTTATACATGCCGGGGGGTCACGCTAAAACATAGGATTGATAGCATAAACAGAAAATGCCATGTTAGTGTGGCGCCCCTGCGGGTATGCGCCACAGAGTGGTATTGCATTTAATATCTATATGTAATATTATTGTAAGTTGCTAGGTTAGGATTTAAACCTTATGGAGTCTATTTTTAGCACTCACTTAGGACCGCACCACTTAGAGTAGGGGGAACTGTAATATAGTAGGTTCCACAGGTGGGGGCGGAGCTTAGGATAGAGTAGAGTGACAGTTGACAGTTTTACCTCAGTCGGTGCTGGGAAGGCAGACAGAGTGGTCAAGCCTGGCAGCCAGCTGAGTGGAGGGTACCCCATCTTTATGTGGGGGCCCAGGACAGATGGCAACGGACCAGGACTGGTAGGAGCCAGCTGGTCATGTTGAGGGGACACCGGTGACACGGACTAACGAGGCAGGCAGGAGTTCATTCCTGACTGCAAAGCCGACGAGCTGCAGGCCCAACAGAACCGGGTTGCTGACAGCCCCACAAAGGTACCTCACCTCTCATGCCAAAAGACGGTCTTACACTAGTGAGGAAAGACTGAAACCCGGTGTCAGGTGGGAAACTTGTGCGTTCCTGCTGTTCCCATTTGGACCGGTATAAGTCAAGCAAAGCCTACTAGACACAGACTGCAGGACTGGCGGGTGAGCTCTTCAAAGGTGGGAAAGACTGAAAGATCTAGAGAAAGTAGAAACCCTGAAAGACAGAGAGAGAACATCTAAAGACTCCTTAAGAGAAATCCTGAGTTGGTAACAACACCCTAAACCAAACTGTACCGTGTATTGTTATGCCATCAGCCGGTACCGAGTAAAGCAAAGTTAAACTGGAAATGGTTTCTGTTATTCTTCCTGCCGCAGCTCAAAGGACTTAACATCATCAACATCAACAGCAGAGGGGTAAGAACTGTACCACATTTCTATCACTGTCCTCCCTCACCGTCTCATCACCACAGCTGCCCTGAGGTAAAGCTCCACCTGTGGGGAGCTGTACCACACATAGCTGCCTCAACCATCACCTCAGCGGCCGGCTGGCAGCGCCGGTACCACCTTACTGGACTCTACAGGTGGTGTCACGTTCCCCTGTAAATAACCCCTTTAACCCCCACCGTTTACCATCAACACCTGGTATAATTGTTCGCCAGGGCACGGCATCGGGGATACCGACCATCCGTGACATCCCACACAGAAGCCCCGGTGACCGAGTCCCTCATTCACCCCAGTTCTGGTTGAAACATTAGCACTGCGTTACCGTTGCCAATACTTACCTATGGAGATCCCGCCGTTAACCGGCTCCCACTCCGACATCTTAGTGAAATCTGCCGTTATTTCCTAGCGTGATCAAAGACGGACTCTGCAGCATCTTTGATCAAGTTTGGAAATAACGTGAGATTTCATTCAGATGCCGGCGTTGGCGCCACAGTGAGGCTCGCCTCCCCATAGGTTACCATTAGCAGCATTTTCACTGTGCTAACATGGCATTAGCACTGCATTATTGCTGCCAATTCCTATGTTTTTAGCGCGACCACCCAGGGCACGGCTAAAAGCATAAATCTGACCCTAGCCTTAGGCTACAATTAATTTATTGTTAATTTTAGAAAATTTGCTGGACCAAGATTGAATATGAGCAAATTTGCATAAATGCTAGAAAAAATTATTTTCAGTAAGAGAATATCACAACTCACAGTTTAGCAATAGGAGTAGGTAGTCAAATTCCCCAAAATCTGAACCTTACAGATAGTGTTTGTGCGAGTCAACAATTCTAACATTTATGTAATCTTCTGATTAATCAAACACAACCAGACAGATTTTTTCTTAAAAGGAACCTGTCACCTACATTATGGCCCCAAACCTATAAGTACCTGTTCCTGCAGCTTCCTAGTACATCCCTATCCATGCCTGTCTGATATAAATGTGTACTCTAATCGCTGTGAAAAATAATTTTATCACTTACATTCTCCTATGATAATTAGATGGTGTCTTCCAGACTGTAGACACTGGGCACGTTCTCTCATTCTCCATTCCCCCTCCTCGCTCCATCTATCACACCCCGGTGGGTGTGATATCCTGCTTTCCCGCATTCCAAATCTGTGCGATTCTTTTGGGCATGACGCGATGGCCACATCATTTCCGGTTATGCGCATTCTTTTATTTTATGTAGCGTATTGAGCAGCTTCAAAGTGCGAACTGTGCATGCTTTGAAGCCCTGCTGTGTGGTACACGAAGCTATGGCGGGAGATGGAGGAGAACGTCCCTAGTGTCTACAGTCTGGATGACACCATGATAATTACCATAGGAGAATGTAAGTGATCAAATTTTTTCACAGCGATTAAAGTACACATCTAGGTAAGACAGGTGGTTAGGGATGTACTAGGAAGCTGTAGGGACAAGTAGTGATAGGTTTGGGGCCATAAACTAGGTGACAGGTTCCTTTTAAGGTGTTAAGGTAAATTCAAACATCTGTATAAATCAATCAGAGATCGGACTTTGATGCTCCGGCCAATCGGTGAATTGTGGTCCAATCAAGAACCAATTTACACAGTTGTCTGAATATATTAATAATCAATGTTCACATATTCAGTATTTAGTAGTATTTTAAAATAGTATTTGAAAGTTGAAACCAGGAGTGGGTGATAAATACAGAAGCGGTGACGTGTTTCTTTTAGACTTTTCCTCTTCTGATTTTGGCTACAAATACTGAGGTAAAGCACTGACAAAATCCTGAACAAATGAATGTGTCCTGGTGTGCCATACTGAAAGGTTAGCTAGATCTTTTTTTATATTTAGTCTGTTTGAGATAAATAATCTGGATTGTGAGCCCCATAGGGGTCAAAGACTCATATGAGTGTTGAGAATTCACTGTGGCATTTGTTGTGGTTTATTTACAACTCTGTAGTTACTCTGAAATTTAAGAAAGGCTAAATAACACTTTATGAAAGTTTTAATGAATGTCCACCCTCCTAGCATTATCCACTTTAAATCTGATTTTGCATGTGTAGTGGGCGCATTGCGGCAGTCGTTAGCGAGGTTAGCGAGATTCCTAGCACCCCAACATACTGCTTAAAAGACATGGTCCTTGCTGGGTGCATGGACTTGTGCTGTGTGAGCATTATGCCCATGTAGGCCGTACCGATGATTTCGGCTGGCCAGGACCAGTTGATGACTCAGATCATCAAGGAGACCACCAGTTCAGTTTAAACAGTGAGACTTTCCCTAATGGTTGTTTTACATCAAACACATATGCGAGATAGCTGGCACATGACTTCCAGCATGTTTCAGTTACACAAAGCATATTCAGAAACACTTTTAGTTCCCTCTGGATTGGTTCCATTGTTAGAGGTCCTGTGAGCCCCAGCATAACTCAGCCTAGCAATACAGTCCAATTCGCGATAGCGACTTTCCGTGGATCCTCATCTAATTTCATAGAGTAGGAGGTAAGGGGTTTTGAGATATTGTCCGAGTAGAGCTTAGGAATCCACATCTATTCTCCTGAGAGAGGAAAGGGTAAAGGGTTTGCCCTCGGTCCTATCAGATGCTTTAGAAGACTATACACAAGAAAGTCCACTAAGTTCAAGCACCAATTCATCTCAGCATGTTATCTTCAACCTATAAGTAACTTGGGCTTTACTGCTAGATTTCCATCCTCTGCACCCTTCTTCTTGGGGGCCACTCTATTGGATTGTCAGTCTGTAGACTAGATGAAGTCCTGCAAATTGTGTCTCAGTCATCACTTCAGAATAACACTATCTAACTCTGGTCTTCTTTCTTCTCTTCTTGCGACAGATTAACCTCTGAATGCGGCTTTGACAACTTTCAGATTATAGGCCCCGTCACACATAACGACACACCAGCGATACTGATACGACCTGGCCGGGATCGCTGGTGCGTCGTTTTCACATCATTGGTAAGATGTCAAACAGGTATCTCACCAGCGATATCACCAACGACTTCAGCAACGATCCAGAATTTTACCGAGGTTGTGGGGAATTTGTCACTCTATAGCGTAGCATTAAGATCGTTGGTCATTGTCCCTTTCAAACACAGCGATGTAGCGCTCACAGTGGGAGCACAATGACGTAGAAATGACCCAGAGCAGTATGTAATGATCAACGATCTCACAGCAGGGGCCAGATCATTGGTACGTATCACACATAACAGCATCTTTAGTGGGATCGTTGATGCGTCACAAAATCTGTGATGTTACAATGATATCATTAACGACCTCATTATGTGTGACAGGGCTTTAATGTCTGCTCCTGTCACACACTAGGTCTAAACTAAACTGGTGTTCTAGAAGGAAACCATCTCTGTTCCTATCAACTAACCCCTCGTGGGCTAATTCCAAAACGTAACTACTTCTTGCCCTACAATCTGGCACCTACAACTAAACTTACTGTACATTACACATTACATAACAATTCACAAATAACATAATTTACAGACATTGGACATAATTCACATAACAATACAATAAAATGATTGGTGTCCTCAGGGAAATGAAGTCAACAGCAACCATTCCACCTCCTTACACATGTGACACCACAATCCTTAGTTAAAATAAAATTAGAAATCTTGCAATTTTCACACTGACGTCTGAAACTGATGTAATGCAAAATATATATTTAAAGCTGTTTATAATGACTCACTTTTTAGCAGAACAAATGTTTTTCAGAAAGAAGTTCTGTTCTTGTAATACTTCAGTTAAGGGAAATCTGTCAGCACGTTTTTGGTATCTACTCTGACGACACCTTGCTGTATGGGTTAAAACATGGATTTCAGCCTTTCTTGTCAAGGTCCAAGTTGTTGTTTACTTTACATCTTTGTTTAAGCACCAATAGCTTATCACTGCTGTGACCAGCAGGCACTGGAGCACTTCTCCAGCTTGCCCCTCCTCTTATTGGCACCTGACTGTCATTATTCAATGTCTATAAACAAAGCCTGGTGTGGGCAGGGGCAGTTCTCTCAGCTCTGTTGCTTGGCTAAATCTAAGGGTATGTGCACTTGATCTGGGGGCACTGCATGTTAGATGCAGTTCCTCTGAACCTAAGGGAGGCTGTGGGTGAACGCAGGGGGAGCACCCTGTGCCCACGATCTCTGTTTAGTGCAGGGAATATAGCTTCTGACCCCGCAGCATTTATTAACATGCCGCGGAGATGCGGAAGTGCAGCAACCCGCACCGCAGCTGAATGTACACAGCATTGGGGAGAAGCGCAGTGAGCATGGGATTTCTAGAAATCCCATTCACTGTGCTTGTACTGTACAATGCAGAGTTATGGACGCAGCAGTAATACACTGTGTCCAAAATGCTGCTAATCCGGATCATGTGCATGCAGCCTAAAAGCTCTGATTTTGTCAAACCCACTGCAGCCACTAATTTTAATGATAAACCATTGAATTCAGTCTATTTGCCTTCACAATGCTGCTCTCAGACGACTTAGCAAAAACTTGTGGCAGATTCCCTTTGGAGGGGTAACCCAGGACCATTTTATTTTTAAACTATGGTCTAAGAAGTTACAGGCAGATATTTGCTAACTACCTGCTTGTTCTGCCCAGCACCGATCCATGCCAGTTCAGAGCAGTCCCAGATTGCCACTACCAGCGATTTTGCAGCTTCCACTGATATCACATTAATGAAGTAGCTGCTTCTTTTCCACTTTGCTGTGCTGATGGAGGGGTGATGAGGGTGGGGGCGGTGACTGAGGATGTCATACTGATTTACAACTAGTAGCTCCTGGCTGCCTAACTGTGGGCAGGCCGGTGTGAATTAGCATTATGTCAGCATTCCTGTCCTGTCCACAGAATCAACATCGGCAGTAGCAGTTCTTGACCATTCAAGTCAATGCCAAGCAGAACAGGTAGGTAGTCAGCATACTATATACCTGCTTGACAGTTGATAGGTCCTTAGGAAAAAAGAATAAAATAGTCCTGGTTAACCCCTTTAAACTTGCAACAATAAGATGTCCATAGGATGTTAAGAAAGCAATGCCGAGTCTAGCCCATTATAAGACGTTCAGCAAGTGAAAGGTTAAAGTGTTTACAATTTTGAAAATCCATAATCTGGACGCACTTGATCAGGGGATCCTCCAAGCTAAATTCCATGTCTGTGTATGACATAACTATATCCTGTACCTTATGTTTGGACTTTAATTCGTTCTGCTTGCAATAATTTCTTTGAAAAGTAAACATTATTGAAAGGGTATTGGTCAAGTGAAAAAAATATTTTTATCGGGCTAATCTACAGGTAATAGTGTTCTAAAACTGCCCTACACCTGCATTCAGAGCCTCACTGCCAGGAGGAAATTAACTTTATTCCTCCCAACAGAGTTCGGTTTTCAGTCACCGGGGGTGGCACCCCCTAATGTCACCGCCTAATGTACAGTGATTGGCGGCTGTAACCATACTCCCGACACTGACTGACAGCAGGCTCAGCATTAAAGCCAGCTCCCAGTTAGTGCTGGGGTGAGATTATTGCTGTGGCTTACTATATACAGAACGGTAACTGAAACCGCACTGGAGCCACCCAGATGACTGAAAGCCAAACCTTGCCGATTATTATCTACAGGTTAATGGTGTTTTTCACATAACAGGTTCCCTTTCAGCCACTTTCCTTGGACTCATTCCTGCATATGCTGTGCCTGTTTTATTTTGCTGTAACTAAAGAACTCTGTATACAAGATATGAATAAGAACCTTGCCCATATCTACCGTCAGATGTGTTTTCATTTACACATATTTAACCCTAATCAATTTCTGTGAAATCATGCCAATATTATTATTAATATTTTGTGATTGAAACTTGTCTTAATCTGTCAGAAAACTGATTGTGCCTAACATTTTTCTGCCGATCAATAGGATTATAGCAAGTAAGAATCATCTGAAAGATATGTGAAATACATCATTATAGCGTAGAAAGGGATTAATCTATTCATCTGCGAGATCAATCTCATCAGCCAGACACTTATGTGTGTAAACCCGTCTTTAGATACTGTACATACAGTACGTCTCTACCAGGAACCTGTCAATACTGTGGATTGCTCTTTGTAAATGAACTCTTTTGAGCCTCTGACTCCATTGCTCATCTAGAAAATTAAGTCTACTGGAACAGTTTTATTGGTATTTAAATAAATTTCTAACTTTAAAGTTGAGTGAATAGTATTCGCTTGAGAATAATGTGCACTTTGGCAGGATTTAATAAATCAATGGTTTACAATGCATAAGAAAGTAGATTACAAGTGCGTGGGGGTTTTCTGAGGTCCCTCGGGGGTTGTAGTAAGGGTAGAAACTTTTCCTTGTGCTGTATATTAAGGGTCATAGTGAGTTCAAGACTTCTCCACACATTAACATTTGCATAAATGTTTCTTCAATATAAACATCTCTTTAATAGTCTTAAAAGGAATCTGTCACCACAATTTTGCCCCTCATCTGAGAGCACAGAGATGAAGGGACAGAGACCATGATTGTACTGGTGTGTTACTTATTGGGTATGCTTCAATTTATGCAGTTTTAAGTAAACGTGCCACGATTAGAAGTACACACACTTAATGCTTTCAATGAGGTTATTAATGGTTGTTGGAGGAAAGTCTTGCCAGACTGAAAGCACTTATTTACACAAATCATCGAGATTCCCTTCTCTTAGCTCCCTTTGCAAGTGCCGACCAATCACGTTCCCAGCTTTCTCAATTGGAGACAATACTAGACATACATGGACAACTCAACAAAAAAAACAACAAATGAGCAAATACCTTAAAAGTGATAAAAGTAAAAATGCTATAGTGCAAAAATAATAAATAGGGTACTTGGTGACATAGATATGTTCATATGAATGCGTAAGCTGCCCCACCAGTGACAAGGTGACCC
The DNA here is from genome assembly GCA_033576535.1 of Allobates femoralis. Lineage (NCBI taxonomy): Eukaryota > Metazoa > Chordata > Amphibia > Anura > Aromobatidae > Allobates > Allobates femoralis. The sequence continues at coordinate 105,032,559 of JARQOC010000004.1, forward strand.
TGTCGGGACAGTCCCTGCCTAACAACAGTACTAATACCTTGTCATCTATCAGCGACATGAAGTGACAAGGACAGGATCAAGCAGGACCAGGGCCCAATAGAGCACACCATACCATGGTATGCTACACATAATATCATGTCCAGCTCAAAGGTACGCCACACCTATGTTTGCATGACTGCAACAAAACACAAAAAGAAATAAAACCAGGACTGACACTAAGGTGATACTCTGAAGTGAAGTGGTGCTAGTTCACACTGACATCATAATGGAAAAACAACAAAAAAACAACTAATGAGCAAATACCCTAAAAATGACTGCAGGTCATAGTAACAGGTTTAATCCATGTAGACTGTTCACAGTAGCCGGAGAAACTTGTGGCTTATAGTTGTCATGTTTAAATATCAGTCCTGATCATGTTTATGTCACTTGACATCTGGTAAGGTTTTTAATAGTTGATATTTGGTTGGAACCGCCCCAATGTGGTGACCTTGACGTTGTGGGATGGATTTTCCATTTTTTTGATAAAAATAATGGCACCAAGTGCCCTAGTTTTGCTTTAATTCACTTTTGCAATTTCTTTTTTCACTTATTTAAGGGTATCTGCTCATTTGTATTTCTCTTCTTTGGTTTTACTGCATGGTTATACTTGTGTTCCAGTTCTGTTTTTGTTTTTTTGCAGTCATTGCAATCTAAGGTGTGGCCTGCTTTTCTTTGAGCTGGATGTTATATGTATATAGCTGCCAACTGATGGGTGTTCTCTGTTGTTGCCTGGGTCTTGCTCAGTCCTTTATGTTTACATCACTTGACATCTGGTAAGGCTTTATTACTTGATGCTAGGATACGACCATCCCGATGGGGTCACCTTGACTTGGTGGGATGGCGTTTACATTTTTTTGATCAAAATAATGTTACTAAGTACCCTGTTTTTATTGTCATTCACTTTTGCAATTTATTTATTCATTTATTTTAGGGTATCTGCTCACTTCTGTTTCTTTTCTTTGGTTTTGCTGTCTTTAGGCCTGTGTGAAAATGCACCCACATACTGCATGGTTATACTTGTGTTCCAGTTCAGGTTTTTTTGTTGTTTTTTACAGTAATTGCAATCTAATGTGTGGCCTGCTTTTCTTTGAACTAGACATTAAATGTGTATAGCTTCCCATTGCTGGGTGTTCTCAGTTGTTACCCAGGTCCTGCTCAATCCTTGTCATGGTTATGTCATGGTAAGATTTATAAATATTTGATGCAAGGATAGGACCATCCCAATGGGGTTATCTTGAAGTGGTCGGGTGGCGTTTACATTTTTTTGATCAAAATAATGTTACCAAATACCCTGTTTTTATTTTCATTGTCTTTTGCAATTTATTTATTCACTTATCTCAGGGTATCTGCTGATTTCTGTTTCTTTTCATTGGTTGTGCTGTCTTTATGCCTGTGTGAACATGCACCTACATACTGCATGGTTATACTTGTATCCCAGTTCTATTTTTTTTTTTGCAGTCATTGCAATCTAAAGTGTGGCCTGCCATTCTGTCAGCTGGACATTATATGTATATACCTTTCCATTGCTGGGTGCTCTCTGCTAGGCCCCGGGCCCTGCTCAATCCTTATAATGGTTAAGCCACTTGACATATGGTAAGATTTATAAATATTTGATGATAGGACCTTCCCAATGGGGTCACCTTGATGTGGTCGGGTGGCTTTTACATTTAATTGATAAAAATAATGTTACCAAGTTCCCTATTTTTAATTTCATGTACTATTGCAATGTATTTATTTATTTATTTTAGGGCATCTACACATTATTGTTTCTTTCTTTTTGATTTGCTTTTTTGTGGCCTGTGTGAACATGCACCTATATATTGCATGCGTATACATATGTTCCAGTTCTGTTTTGGTTTTCTTTGCAATATTAACTGTAGTAGATAATATACAAATTTACAAACTAAAAAGCTCTTAGGTTGAAAACTAAAATGAGAAAATTAACAGGCTTCTTCTCAGAGGAAAGAATATGCCATTGATCCAAAAATCCAAAGGAAAAGACAAGAACAAGTTGTTTTAGACCCTGTGCACACAGTGTGTTTTTATTGAGGTTTTTTTTAGTGCCAGTAGTCACAAAACTGCAAGAAAATCCTTATGCCAGCAAAGTCAATGAGAATCTCCTCTGTATTTATCACCCACTCCTGGTTTTGGCCACAAATATGAGGTAAAAAAAATACTCCCTAAATACTCAACATGTGCAACTGGCCTTAATGGGGGAAAAAAGTTAACTTTTTTTGTTTTGCAAATATGTTTTTTATCATATAATTAAAAAGGAGTATATTTTTCATATAAACATTTTATTAGTTCTTTATGGATTGAAGATTGCTTGCTCTAATTTAATAGATCAAACTCTGTCATATGATGGGGACAGAGATGTATGTCTTGATCAAGCACAGTGTCATGAAAATGAATATCGCTCATGATTTTTTAAGGTATTGGAGAGTCAGTCCAGGCTAACTCCCTCATTCCCCCTCCCTTTTTGTTGGTTTCTGTGCAGTGTACATAGAAACAATTTCAGCATCCCCCAGCTTAAGCCCTTTACGACGCCCCAATAAATAACTTTCAAGGGGGTAGAGCTGGACACCAGTTTAAACCAGCTGGCTCTCTAAAGAAAATCTTTTGTCTGAATCCACCGTGTTTTCAATATTGAATTCAAGACGACCCGTTCATGCCACAAACACAGAATTCATATTTTCAGATTCATTACCGTGTTTGTACAGTTGTACAACGTTCAGGAACCTGGGAAGAGATTGCTGGCATTCCAAATAAGACCATCAAGTCATATTTGGTATCAAACTTCTCAAAATAACCTGACCTGGAAAATGAGTTATAAATCATAATTGTGAGACGGCCCCACCCACAGATATGGAAAAATGGGGATTTAGGAAGCATAGTGAGAGAGGTGGTACTCGAGGATCCTCCCAGGGAGGAGGGATCACTCTAAGTGGTGGGGGTCACAGATTGCCCTGGTTTAATAAAAGCAAAGAAGGATTTTTGGGTCATTCTGCTCTCGAGGTCTGACAGTCAACACCAGCTGTCGACAGAATCTACCCATCCAGGAGAGGGGCCTCCTCCAAGGAACTAAGTACCAAGCCTGACTAGGTCTGAACCTTCTTTTTATCCCTTTTATTTTTCATAACTGTTATTCATACATGTAATTTGTCTCTTATATAATATTCTGTACATCTTTTGTAACCATTGCCCTATTTGGGAGTAAACTATTTTAATTTACTAGTTCCGATCTCCTTGTCCTATGAACGAACTCTCACGTCCTCCCTGCTCGTTTTTTTACGCTATCGCACAGGTGACCGATCCACCTGAAGGAGGTCGGTGGTGGCAGCATACTTCTGTATTTATGTGATATTGTGGCCTGAGGGTGACTGGATTGAGGTATATATACGTTCCTGGCAGGAACTGGTGGTATATATACATCCTGTCACATCACGTGCCGCAATAGACAACATAAATTAGGGCAGCTGGGCACCTTCCTTATCCTCTGGCAGTACCGGATTTGGCCAGAAGGCTAAGGGGGCGCCAGAGAGCTGCAGGTCCTGACTAAGCTAATCGTGACAGAGAGCTGCAGGTCCTGACTAAGCTAACCGTGACAATTGGTGGCAGAGCGGTGGGATCATAGGACATTAGTGATCTGGTTTGAGCAATCATTCCTCTCACTAAAAACTTGCACAGTTCTTACAAGAACTCTGCACAAAAGTTTTGAAGATCGAACTCAGTGGTTATTAGATCTGAGACAATACTGTGTGTGTAGCAGTTTCCCTCCCCCGTTTTTCTTTCTATTTTTTATTTGGCAAAGGCTGTCCATTGATATGGCCGCCCAATACAAGAAGAAGAACCTGCAGACTCTGATCAACCTCTGCGAGCAAAGAGGGATAGAGACTGCCGACAAGTCCAAGGATATGCTGGCTCACGCATTGGCGGAGCACGACTTGGCGCAGACTGATGAAGCACCTGATCAAAGACAGAGTCCACCTCTGACAGGCCAAGCAATGCCAGTTCTTGCACCGGAGATGCCCTCTGGAGGTGCCAGCAATACCGGTTCTGAGGAGTCCATGGACTTGTCTTTACAAATGGCCTTACAACAGCTGGGAACAGGCGATCCCAATCAGCGCCGGCAGCTTATTGTTCAGTTCCAGCAGGCTGAGAGAGAGGCTGCTGAACGCCGGGCTGAGAGAGAGGCTGCCCAGGCTGAGAGAGAGGCTGCCGAACGCCAGGCCGAGAGAGAGGCTGCAGAACGCCGGGCTGAGAGAGAGGCTGCAGAACGCCAGGCCGAGAGGGCGTTCAGGCTTCAGATGGCCCAAGTAGAGAGGGGTATCAATCCTCAGACAACCCCCTCCCAGGACACAAATCTAAGGAGACCGCGTTTGGAAAACTTCCCTGTGATGGAGAAGGACACGGACTTAGATACTTTCCTTCGGGGATTTGAGAAAACCTGCAGACAATACAATCTACCCCGTACGCAGTGGGCATTGTATCTAGCCCCAGGACTGAGAGGCAAAGCTGCGGAGGCGTTTGCTGACCTCCCACCAGACCTAGATGGTGACTATAATGCAATCAGAGAGGCTCTGATCAGGAAATACAACCTGACTCCTGAGGTGTACCGTAGAAAGTTCCGGAACCTCCAGCGTGGACCCCACGACAGCTATAGTGATGTGGTCCACGGGCTCAGAACCAACTTTGAGCAGTGGATTCAAGGACTGAAAGTGACCACCTTTGAGCAGATAAAGGATCTGATGGTGAAAGACCAGTTCCTGCATCTTTGCCCCACGGAGGTGCGACAGTTCGTGATGGATCGAGAGCCACCAGATGCGAACAAAGCAGCGCAGATCGCGGACACCTACGAGGCCAACCGGAGACCAGAGGGACGGAAGCCGATCATCACCAACTGGAAGGGGGGTAAGCAGATGACCACCATCCCTGCCCCTGCCAGCCGACCTTCTGGAGGCCTTGGCCCCCCTGCCAACCCCACTCGGCCGGTATCCGATCTCCGCAAGTGTTACTCCTGCAACCAGACCGGTCATCTCAGTGCCACTTGCCCAGAGAAGCAGAGGAAGAATCTACCACCCAAGGCTCCAGGGCAGAAGGCATCAGTTTTTTTTGTGGGTGGGTCGGTTGGGAGGGCCTGTGAAAATTTGCAGTCTGTCACTGTGGGGGACACTGTCACTGTGGGCCTCAAGGACACTGGGGCCGAACGAACCCTCATCCGACCTGAACTGGTGTCCACGGAAGAGTTTATCCCAGGAAAGACTCTGACTGTCACCGGGATTGGGGGCGTCCGCTGTCCCCTGCCAATGGCCCGGGTGTTTATTGATTGGGGTGCGGGGAGTGGGGTGAAGGAAGTGGGGGTGTCTGAAAACTTGCCCACAAATGTTTTACTGGGGACTGATTTGGGGAAAATGTTCGCTTATTATGTCCCTGACTCCCCTCCCCGATCTGATATGGGTAATGAGGTTAATGCTAATGATGGGAATGTCAATGCTTTAACTGAAGATGTTGATGATGATGATAATGATGTTGATGATGATGATGACAATGTATCAGGAGGTACAGGAGAACTCAGCCATGTCACTCTGCGGGGTGATATTGCTGAGGATCCCTTACCAGGAGCAAGGGTTAGTGCTAAGGGTGATGGGAAGAGCCCCAGGGCCCTTGAAGCAGGGAGTGCCATGCAGCTGATCAGTGTCACCACAGACGGTGACCTGGCTGAAGGTAGCTGCCCCATGATGAGCACTGCTCCTGAGGTAACAGGGGATGATGGGGAAGTAATGCCCACAGCCAGGAAGGCTGATGGGACGGTGTTATTCCCCGGGGAGACGGCCTACATAGCCGCCGTCACCCGCAGTCAGAGTGCCCAGAACGCCAGGAACCCCCTGCCTTCTGGACCCTCCTCAGCCAGAGGAATAACCGAACCGGTTCCGGACCCAGAGCAGGTCCCAGAGAGTCCCGAGGAGGATGTGGCCTTAAAGTCCCTCCTGGCTGCCTCCAGCCAGGAGTTTCAGGCAGCTCTGCATACAGATGCTAGCCTAGAGACGTTAAGGATCCTCGCCAGTAAGCCCCCCTCCGAGACGGATAAGGAGAGGGTATTCTGGGACCAAGGGAGGTTGTATCGGGAGACCGTGCCCGGTACACCCCAACAGGATTGGCCTAGAGAACGACAGCTGGTCGTTCCCTACCAATTCAGGGATGAGTTGTTGCGGATTGCCCATGGGATCCCCCTTGCTGGACACTTGGGGGTTAGCAAAACCAAGGCCCGGTTGTCGCACCACTTCTATTGGCCCAAAATGGGGACAGATGTGAAAAACTACTGCAGCTCCTGTATCACGTGCCAAAGAGTGGGAAAGGCAGGGCCGGCTCCTAAAGCACCCCTGAACTCTTTGCCAGTGATAGAGGAGCCTTTCCAGCGGATTGCCGTGGATATCGTGGGACCACTGCCCATACCCAGCAATTCTGGAAAGAAGTACATCCTTACTGTGGTAGACTTTGCTACCCGGTATCCAGAGGCAGTAGCTCTGTCGTCAATTAGGGCAGATAAGGTGGCGGATGCCCTGTTGGCCATCTTTTCCCGAGTAGGATTTCCCAGGGAGATGCTTACCGACCAGGGGACCCAGTTCATGTCTGGCATAATGAAGGCCCTCTGTAAGAAAATGCAGGTGCAGCATCTGGTATCAAGCGCATATCATCCTCAAACCAATGGTTTGTGCGAACGCTTCAATGCGACCCTCAAACAGATGTTGAAAATGCTGGTTGAGTCCCAGGGACGCGACTGGGAACGTTACCTCCCACACCTGCTATTTGCTTACCGAGAGGTCCCACAGGCCTCGACAGGGTTCTCTCCCTTCGAGCTCCTGTATGGCAGACGGGTCCGGGGACCCCTTGGTTTAGTAAGAGAATCCTGGGAAGAGGAGCAGAGCACCCCAGGAGTGTCCATCGTGGAGTATGTCATGCGTTTCCGTGACAAAATGCAGACCTTGACGCAGTTGGTGAATGTCAACATGGCGCAAGCCCAGGCTGACCAGAAGCATTGGTACGACCAGAACGCCCGTGAGCGGACCTACCGGGTGGGTCAGATGGTGTGGGTGTTGGTCCCCGTACCAAAAGACAAGCTTCAGGCAGCCTGGGAGGGCCCTTACGTCATTCACCAACAGCTCAACTCAGTCACCTACGTGGTCACCCTCGACCCCGAGCGGGGTAGGCGGAAGGCCTTTCACGTCAACATGATGAAGGCTCATCAAGAACGTGGGCCTTGTGTCCTACCGGTCTGCAACCTGCCCGAGGATGGGGAGGAAGATCCCCTCCTGGACATGTTGGCCCAAGCGAAGGCCAGCGGGTCCATTGAGGATGTGGAGATAAGCACCTTGCTATCCACAAGCCAGCGGTCTCAGATGCGAGCGGTGTTGGAAACCTTCCAAGTCATGTTCACCAACATACCTGGAAGGACAGCGGCGGCGGTCCATGAGGTGGACACCGGTAATCATGCCCCACTCCGGCGGACAGCCTATCGAATCTCCGACGAGGTGCAGCACGTCATGCGCCAGGAGATCGATGAGATGCTGAAGTTGGGAGTGATTACCGAGTCCAAGAGCGCGTGGGCCTCACCTGTAGTCCTGGTGCCAAAGAAGGACCGGACCACCCGATTCTGTGTGGACTACAGGGGGCTCAACGCTATCACGACCTCCGATGCCCAACCAATGCCACGCATTGAGGAGTTGCTGGAGCGGTTAGCTAGTGCAAGCTATCTCTCCATTATGGATCTGAGTCGGGGATATTGGCAGATTCCCCTGAGCCCTGAGGCCCGGGAGAGGTCCGCCTTTATCACCCCCTTTGGATTATACGAATCCACGGTCATGCCATTCGGCATGAAAAATGCCCCGGCCACTTTCCAGAGAATGGTTAACTCCCTGCTCCTGGGACTGGAGAGGTACGCGGTGGCGTACCTGGATGACATTGCCGTCTTCAGTCCCACCTGGGGGGATCACCTCAAGCATCTGCGGCAGGTGCTCGGGCGCATCCGCCAGGCAGGCTTGACCATTAAGCCAGGAAAGTGCCAGATGGGCATGAACGAGGTCCACTACCTGGGGCACCGGGTAGGCGGGGGCACGCTGAAACCAGAGCCCGGGAAAGTGGACGCTATCGTGTCCTGGCCCACCCCCAGGACCAAAAAGCAGGTGCTGTCCTTCTTGGGCACTGCAGGGTACTATAGGCGCTTCGTGCCAAACTATAGTAGCCTTGCGAAGCCTCTCACAGACCTCACCAAGAAAAACCTACCCCATGCAGTCAATTGGACCGAGGCCTGCGAGGTCACCTTCCAGGCTCTGAAGACGGCCCTGAGCAGTTCCCCTGTGTTGAGGGCGATTGACGGCAAGCAGCCATTCCTAGTACAGACTGATGCTAGTGAGTTTGGCCTCGGAGCTGTGCTCAGCCAGGTCGACTCAAGGAACCAAGAGCACCCAGTGTTGTACCTCAGCCGAAAGCTCCTCCCGAGGGAAGTGGCCTATTCCACGATAGAGAAGGAGTGTCTGGCCATTGTATGGGCCCTGCAACGCTTGCAGCCCTACCTGTACGGGCGCCCCTTCACTGTCGTGACTGACCACAACCCCCTGAGCTGGCTGAACTCCCTGTCCGGTACCAACGGGAGGTTGCTACGCTGGAGCCTCACGCTCCAGCAGTACGACTTTACCGTGCACCACCGAAAAGGCAGCGAGCATGGCAATGCCGATGGGTTATCCCGGCGGGGAGAGCCCACAGGGACACGCTTGGAGGAGTACCGAGAGGTTCTTCCTCCATAGCGTCATCGAAAAGGGGGAGGTGTCATGAAAATGAATATCGCTCATGATTTTTTAAGGTATTGGAGAGTCAGTCCAGGCTAACTCCCTCATTCCCCCTCCTTTTTGTTGGTTTCTGTGCAGTGTACATAGAAACAATTTCAGCATCCCCCAGCTTAAGCCCTTTACGACGCCCCAATAAATAACTTTCAAGGGGGTAGAGCTGGACACCAGTTTAAACCAGCTGGCTCTCTAAAGAAAATCTTTTGTCTGAATCCACCGTGTTTTCAATATTGAATTCAAGACGACACGTTCATGCCACAAACACAGAATTCATATTTTCAGATTCATTACCGTGTTGTGCAGTCAATGATGTATTTTGTACAGTTGTACAACGTTCAGGAACCTGGGAAGAGATTGCTGGCATTCCAAATAAGACCATCAAGTCATATTTGGTATCAAACTTCTCAAAATAACCTGACCTGGAAAATGAGTTATAAATCATAATTGTGAGACGGCCCCACCCACAGATATGGAAAAATGGGGATTTAGGAAGCATAGTGAGAGAGGTGGTACTCGAGGATCCTCCCAGGGAGGGGGATCACTCTAAGTGGTGGGGGTCACAGATTGCCCTGGTTTAATAAAAGCAAAGAAGGATTTTTGGGTCATTCTGCTCTCGAGGTCTGACAGTCAACACCAGCTGTCGACAGAATCTACCCATCCAGGAGAGGGGCCTCCTCCAAGGAACTAAGTACCAAGCCTGACTAGGTCTGAACCTTCTTTTTATCCCTTTTATTTTTCATAACTGTTATTCATACATGTAATTTGTCTCTTATATAATATTCTGTACATCTTTTGTAACCATTGCCCTATTTGGGAGTAAACTATTTTAATTTACTAGTTCCGATCTCCTTGTCCTATGAACGAACTCTCACGTCCTCCCTGCTCGTTTTTTTACGCTATCGCACAGGTGACCGATCCACCTGAAGGAGGTCGGTGGTGGCAGCATACTTCTGTATTTATGTGATATTGTGGCCTGAGGGTGACTGGATTGAGGTATATATACGTTCCTGGCAGGAACTGGTGGTATATATACATCCTGTCACATCACGTGCCGCAATAGACAACATAAATTAGGGCAGCTGGGCACCTTCCTTATCCTCTGGCAGTACCGGATTTGGCCAGAAGGCTAAGGGGGCGCCAGAGAGCTGCAGGTCCTGACTAAGCTAATCGTGACAGAGAGCTGCAGGTCCTGACTAAGCTAACCGTGACACACAGTTATATATGAAACTTAATCAAAGAGGTTGTCATTAGTTAAGAAAGAAATAATAATAAAATAGAAAAAAAATAACTAATTTTCCATTCCCATTCAGTTCCATCAACAATGCCGCCTTGGTCTTAGGTTTTATTTCCTTGCGGTGATGACTTTCCGACCATGTACCTGTGACTGTTGGAGTCAATGACTGGCCGGCCAAAGTGATGATGCTGGAATTTATGTCACATGATTGTTGAGATCCCGGATTATCCGCTGTGGTCATGTGGATGTATGTGATGTCATTTCTGCAGTGAGGTGAACAGTATTTACGACACTGGACATATGACAAGGTTTTAAATATTTAGATGCTTGGATGTCCCGACATGACTCACCTTGACGTAGTGAGATTAGTTTTCTGCTTTTTTTTTTAAATCAAAATAATGTTAACTAAGCGATACTGCACACACAACGATATCGCTAGCGACATTGCTGCAACTTCACAGGTTTTGTGACGTAACAGCGACCTCGCCAGCAGTCTCGCTATGTGTGACACGTAGCAGCGATCAGACCCCCGCTGTGAGATGGCTGATCATTACAAATCGTTCTGGACCATTCTTAAGTCGTAGTGCTCCTGCTGGGCAGCATGTATCGCTGTGTTTGACAGGGACAACGACCAACGATCTCAATACTACGCCGGAGAGTGACAGGGTCCCAACAACTGCCGTATTGTTCCGTATCGTTACTGCGTCGCTGGTGAGATCTGACTGTTTGACATCTCACCAGCGACTACGTAGCAATGCACCAGCGATTCAGCCAGATCAAATCGTGGTCATGATCGCTGGAAAGTTGCAGCGTATAAAAGGGCCCTTAGTACTCTATTTTATTTACATGCTCTATTACTATTTATTTATTTATTTATTTATTTACTTTGGGGTATTTGCTCATTTTTGCTTTTCTCTTTTTCTCTCTCTGCTTTTTCAGTGAAGCAAAGAGCATGACACTCTCTAGTCTCTTGCTAGTTACTCGCATGTAACTCACATGTCTTTTTCATGTATCTCGTATATCTCTTACTAGTCTCTCATAAGGGTACTTCACACACTTCAACATCGCTAGTGATATCGCTGAAACATCAATGGTTTTGTGACGTGACAGTGAACTCTCCAGTGATGTTGCAGTGTGTGACACGCATCAGCGACCTGGCCCTTGCTGTGAGGTTGCTGATTGCTACAAATCGTTCAGGACCATTTTTTGGTCCTTGGTCTCCTGCTGGTCAGCACGCATCGGCATGTGTGACAGCAAGAGACCAACAATCAGCAACATCCCAGCCAATACCTAGCGCTGCACATTAGATGCTGGGCACTGGTAGCCAGGATAAATATAGGGTAGATAAGCAGCGCGCTCTGCTTAGTTACCCATTGTTTACCCTGGTTACCAGCGTCCTCCCGCTTAGCCCAGCCTGTAAGTGGGAGGATGCTGGTAACCAGGGTAAACAATGGGCAACTAAGCAGAGCGCACTGCTCAGCAACCCCATATTTTTCCTGGTTACTAGCGATCTCGCTGCTGACTGGTCGCTTGTGAGTCTACCTGTTTCACAGCTCACCAGTGACTGCAGAGAGACTTTCCAGCGATCCTGGCCAGGTCGCTGGAAGTAAGACGCCCTCATACGAAATGCGTCGAGATTGACAGCCCTGCCAGCCAACCACGCTAGCGCTAGCGATTGTAATCTAGCGCCGCCCTGTAGTCACATGACGCTGACGCTGACGCGACGTGACGGTGACGTACGAGGAAGCGAGAGGAGGGCGGGTGCAGCACCGCCGGCCACGGTGCCTGCGCGCAGCAGCTCAAAGCAACAGACTGACAGCTAGACTCAGTGGTCCTGTCACCGCACCAGATACCCACGGAGACCGCGCTACAGACTGCGGTTTACAGCTGAGTGAAGGAGAACGAACAACAGCAGGGGGATAGGATTGAAAAAAGCCAGCACCGTGAGTACCTACTATTATACAAACAAGCAAGGAGTTAATGTAATTGCTGGATGGTCATTTAGTGAGCACGGTCGTAGTAGAATATATGTGGAAAAGACAGATAAGCCTTATAGAGTATTGATCAGTGCAAAGGTCATCGTTAATTATTATTTGTACTTGCATATCAGATCATAACATACCGGCAAGTAGAGAGGGAGTGAAAGAACATGATATATCTGCAAATGATATATTGGATCAGTGACAAGAACAGTATATGAAAGGTAATACATTGTGAGTGATTAGAGGGTATATATTACAAATTGAATAGGGCTATACAGCAAATTATAGTATAGGTAATAATTTATGTTTTTTTCATTTACGGTAATCTATAGAGGAGTACAGAGGAAGAAGTGGTATATAGATAGATATATTACCATGAATGAGAAAGCAACATGAAGGTGAGGAATATAGAGTGACAATGTAACTACGGTACCATTGTGGTAAATAAATAGGTTACTTATATGTTCCTTTCATGAAAAATCCCTATGGAGAAAAGAAAAAGGACAGAGGAAGACAGATACAGAAGGTAAGGACTACACTGAACATCAGAGGTGAGAATTTGTATGTCCAATAAGTATAGGGTAATTATAAGTATCTGAACAGTATAATAACAAGAGTCCTCTCTATTATAGGAACGGGATATCATACACCTGTTATAGGACCCTGAGAACAACCAGTGTGGGAGAAGGAATCAACGGGGGATCCAAAACTACCTATTAGCTTTAATTTTTAAACAAAAAGTATAAGATAAGCCGATTGGCTTTTTTAATAATGAGTATTTATATTATTGGATCACAATTTTATTAATACAGTATGTACGGTTTTAATCAGATTTTTTAGAATTTCAATAAAAGAGTAATTTTAGTCAATACCGTGAACATCTCTCATGTTTTTTGATAAAAAACAAGTAGGTGAAAGTGAGCGCGGGGCCCTATAACCATTAATTCAACATCTCTTGCATATCTGTCGCATGTCTCTTGCATATTTCTTGTACGTCTTTTGCGAGTCTCGCATGCCTCTTGCTATTCTCTCGCATGTTCCTCACTAGTCTCTTGCATATCTCTCGCTAGGCTTTCACATTTCTCTTGCTAGTCTTTTGCATGTCTCTTTCTAGTCTCTCACATGTCTCTTAGCAGTCTCTCGCATGTATCTAGCACGTCTCTCACTAGTCTCTCGCATGTATCTCGCACGTCTCTCACTAGTCTATCGCATGTTTCTCGCTAGTCTTTCATATGTCTCTTCCATGTCTCTCGCATGTCTCTTACTAGTCTCTTGCATGTCTCTCGCATGTCTCTTGCTAGTCTCTTGCATGTCTCTCGCATGTCTTTTGCTAGTATCTTGCATGTTTCTTGCACATCTTTCGCGAGTCTGTCGCATGTCTTTTGCTATTCTCTCGCATGTTTCTCACTAGTCTCTTTCATATCTCTCACTAGTCTCTCACATGTCTCTTGCTAGTCTCTCCTATGTTTCTTGCATATCTCTCACTAGTCTCTTGCATGTCTCTCACTAGTCTTACATATGTCTCTCGCAAGTCTCTCGCATGTCTCTTGCAAGTCTATTGCATGTGTCTTGCATATCTCTCGCTTGTCTCTTGCATGTTTCTTGCACATATTTTGCGAGTCTCTCGCATGTCTCTTGCTATTCTCTCAAATGTTTCTCACTAGTCTCTTGCATATCTCGCTAGTGTTTCACATGTCTCTCGCTAGTCTCTCGCATGTCTCTTGTAAGTCTCTCACATGTCTCATGCTAGTCCCTCAAATGTATCTTGCATGTCTCTCACTAGTCTATCGCATGTCTCTCGCTAGTATCTTGCATGTCTCTCACTAGTCTCTCGCTAGTCTCTCACATATCTCTCGTGAGTTTTTTGCATGCCTCTCATGAGTCTCTCACATGTATCTGACATGTCTCACAGGTTTCTTGTGAGTCTTTCGCATGTCTCTCACTAGTCTCTCGCATGCCTCTCGCCTGTCTCTATAGCTAGTCTCTTGCAAGTCTGCAGCATGTCTTTAGCATGTCTCTCACATGTCTGTTGCAAGTGGGATCCTGACCTTACCGTTAGGCCGTGTTTACATTGTTGTGCTTGAAATACAATTTTGTTTTCTGTTGATTTTTCAAAACCGTGGTAAATATCCAGCAATTTTATCACATTTTTGGAAATTTGTGAAAAACACATCAGCATAAACACTGTGTTAGTCATTTTACAATAAAAAAAACAGGCTACCCCTTTTATTAATGCAAGTTTATATTCAATGACAGCGAGCAAATATCCTGAAAACCGTGACGGTAAATACAACTAAAATATTGGACAATTCTATGCATAAATAATATTTTTTTTTTTTACCTTTACATCAAAATTAAGTTTAATTTAAATTGTTCATGTTTTACAAACTATTATGATATTATCTGTATTCATTAAGATGATGGATATGTGAATTTCATCTTGGATATGTGAACTGACATTACAAATTTCTTTTAACATCTGACAGGATCATACATGTCCGCACCTTTTTTCAATCATCCTTCTCGTGCCATAATTTGTCAACAGCCTATCGTTTGTTTCATCCTCCTGTTTACATCATGACACTTTTATTGTGTAGGCAGCAATGCACCATTGTCTGTGCTGACCCATGGTATAATCACAAGTGAACAGGTCAGTGAATCCTAATAGATCAGCACATCCATTTCCTAATGCTCTCAGAACATCAGAATGGGCATAATATGAAACAGTTCAGATTATAATCAAATGCATCACAGGAATTGTAAGGACTTTCATTAGAAGATGTAAGACTAGGGTCAGACTTGTGTCTGCTCCTAGCCTGCTGGATCCATCAGAAACTTGTTTCTGACAGGAGCACCGCATAGCGTTACCAGCATGTAACGCTATGCGTCGCCAGGCTATGGATCTCTATGGCAACCGGAAGCTTACCGCAGAGAATCCCCAGATATGCGCTTTTGCAGAGTGCACAGGAAAACGCTGCAAACAGAGTTCCCTGTGAACTCTGCAAAAGCACATATTTGTGGATTCTGTGTGGAGCCAGCGGCTGAGGTAAGCTTCCGGTTGCCCTAAAGATCCATAGCCTGGCGGCGCATAGCGTTACATGCTGGTAACGCTATGCACTGCTCCTGTCAGAAACTAAGTCTCTGATGGATCCAGCAGGCTAGGAGCAGACACAAGTCTGAACCTAGCCTAACTCGGATGCACTATAGGCATTCACTTACCCCCAAATGCACACTGCAAAAAAACTACATTAACAAACCCATCCCAGCAAAATTAGAAAAATGTTTGGGTGCAACCAAACTCTAAGTCCATGTGAACAATCAATATGTGATTTTTGAACTGCATTAAGCTAAGTTCACATGTCCATTCATCATCCATTAGTAGGGATGGGTGAACCTGAACTGTAACATTCATAGTCCATACCAAACACCTAGTGTTTGGGCACAGACCCCGAACACAGACTTCCCTGGAAAGTCCATGCTACAGATGGGGTTCAGTTCGAGAGGCTGTAAAAAAAAAAAAAAATTGTAACTAAATAGCATCATTATACTTACCAGTGTCCATGCGTCCTCCCGCTTGTACTTCCGGGGCTGCTTATTAACTTCCTGGGTATTCACTGCTGAAGGGCAGAACAGCCAGTCACATAAATTGTCAAAGAGAATGAGCGTCTGTGATTGGCTGTTGCATTAACCTGAAAACAGCCCATACATCTCCAGTGCAGGGTAGATGCTAGAATATATGGGCTGTTTTTAGGTTACTCCAATAGCCAATCAGAGTCGCATGCTCTGAATGACAGCATCTATGATTCGCTGTTCCGCCCCTCACCCTTTGACTGACATGATAATACTGTAAAAATAAATGGATATTTAAAAAAAAATCATGCAGAGTTTTACTGTATTTTTGATTCTCAGCGCAGATAAAGCAAACAGCTACAGGCTGCCACCCCCAACTGCCTTGCATTACTTTGGCTGGCAATTAAAAAACACAGGAAAACCCATAATTTTTAAAATTATTTAAAGAGACCCTGTCACTGCCCTGGTGCTTTCCAAAGTGAAAGCACCACTGAATGCAGCATGTATGCTGCATTTAGGGAAGTTATATACCATGTCTCTACCCCCTGTGACCCAAAAAAACACTTTGGAAAGTTTAAAGTTAAGAGGTCCGAGAGGCTTATCTGATTATGCTGTGTTCGCTGCCAGCCCGCTCCTTCCCGCCTCCTGCCTGTGTGTTCCACCTCCTCTTGTGTGGGTCTGCCCTCCTCTTCGGCTCTGCACACAGACACGCACAGGCAGAAGGCAGGGAGGACTGGGCTGGCAGTGAGCACAGCATAATGGGATAAGCCCCTCAGACCTCTTAACTCTAAACTTTTCAAAGTCTTTTTTTCAGGTTGCAGGGGGGTAGAGAAATGGTACACAACTTCCCTGAATGCAGCATACACACTGCATTCAGTGGTGCTTTCACTTTGGAAAGCACCAAAGGAGTGACAGGTTCTCCTTAAATAAATAATTTTAAAAAATGCATGGGCTTCACCCTATTTTTTATTGCCAACAAACGTAAAAATCAGGTAGATGGGGGTTGGGATTCTCAGTGTGGAAAAGCCCAAGCTTTCTAGGGACCCCACGCTAAAACCAAACCTTTGAAAATGGTGCATTCTTTCATAGCACCATTTTTAGGCACTTTACCGGCTCTTCCAGCAGTTCTGGTGACGGTTGCTTGCTGTGTAATAAATGGATTAATGCCAGTTTTGTATTGACAGCTGGCACTAAGCTTGAGATTCATAAAAGCGGGCCAATGTTAGACCCATCCACTATAAATCTCTAGTAAACATTAAATACACAACATCAGAAAAAATATTTTAATTGCAATATTATACAAAGACATCCCCGGTTCCCATCTTTAATAACCTGAAACAAAACCCCCTGATGATAATCCACATGCAGAGACACAGAAACATCTGGTCACTGCTCACATCACCGAGAAAAAGACTTCAGATGTGCTCACGGTGACATGTCTGCTCTGAACTCGGATGACCCCAATTAACTGCATCATGGCACCTGGATCCCAGCCATCAATTGACAGCTTCTTTCGCTCATTTACGGCTGTTTACTGGGTGCTGTGATACAGTTAAACGGGGTCATCCGAGTTCACCACAGAGCCGTGTCAACTCTGAATTCAGATGAACCCAATTCTGTCATCACCGTGAGCATAACGCGTTTCTATACATCTTACAAATAACACTGTACCTTATATACCGTATATACTCGCGTATAAGCCGAGTTTTTCAGCCCAAAAATTGGGCTGAAAAGTACCCCCCTCAGCTTATACGCGAGTCAGTGCGGGGGCTGCTGTATACAGCGGTATAAAGCAGCCCCCGCATCCCCAGTAATGCAGGGCCCCCCCCCTCATGCTCCGGTCACCTGTAAAGCAAATTATACTTATCATTGTCCCGCTGCCGTCCGCGCCCGCATCTGCCGACATCGCGATCCTCCATCTTCATGCGTCTTCTTCCTGTTTCTGTGCGCGCCGCAGGCAATAACGTCATTACCGGCGACGCGCACAGGAAACAGGAAGAAGAAGACGCATGAAGATGGAGGATCGGGATGTCGGCAGATGCGGGCGCGGACGGCGGCGGGACAATGATAAGTATAATTTGCTTTACAGGTGACCGGAGCATGAGGGGGGGGGGGCCCTGCATTACTGGGGCTGCCTGTATACTACCACTGGGGCTGCTGTATATAGGGGCTGCTGTATACACCACTGGGGCTGCAATACCACTGGGGCTGCTGTATATAGGGGCTGCAATACTATTGGGGCTGCAATACCACTGGGACTGCTGTATATAGGGGCTGCTGTATACACCACTGGGGCTGCAATACCACTGGGGCTGCTGTATATAGGGGCTGCAATACTACTGGGGCTGCAATACCACTGGGGCTGCTGTATATAGGGGCTGCTGTATACACTACTGGGGCTGCAATACCACTGGGGCTGCTGTATATAGGGGCTGCAATAGCACTGGGGCTGCAATACCACTGGGGCTGCTGTATATAGGGGCTGCTGTATACACCACTGGGGCTGCAATACCACTGGGGCTGCTGTATATAGGGGCTGCAATACTACTGGGGCTGCAATACCACTGGGGCTGCTGTATATAGGGGCTGCTGTATACACCACTGGGGCTGCAATACCACTGGGGCTGCTGTATATAGGGGCTGCAATACCACTGGGGCTGCAATAGCACTGGGGCTGCTGTATATAGGGGCTGCTGTATACACCACTGGGGCTGCAATACCACTGGGGCTGCTGTATATAGGGGCTGCAATACCACTGGGGCTGCTGTATATACCACTGGGGCCTGCTGTATATCATACTGCTGGGGCCTGTATACCACTGCTGGGGGCTGTATACCTGTGCTGGGGTCCACCCTCGGCTTATACGCGAGTCAATAGATTTTCCCAGGTTTTGGGGGCAAAAGTAGGGGGGTCGGCTTATACACGGGTCGGCTTATACACGAGTATATACGGTATTCTACATATTATGTCTTACATCCTATTACTAAGCTTTACATTAACTTATCCACTATACATAAAAAAATCATACTCCATTACATTACAGTTCACACAATAGATTATATATACAAAGACACATGATATTATTTATATTACATTACAATGGTTTGGTTAGTGTCTTCTGGAAGAAATACAATTGCTGATCGTTGGTATAATGGCCAGGGCCATTTTTCGATTGTTTGTCTTCCGCTGGGCGGCCAGCATCGCTGTGTGTGAAAGCGGGAGACCAATGATCATCGACCTCCCAGCGCCGCACAGCACACGCCGGGAGCTGGTAACCAGGGTAAACAGCAGGTAACTTAGCAGAGCACTGCGCTTAGTTACCCGCTGGTTACCCTGGTTACCAGCTCCCAGCATGTGCTGTGTGGCTCTGGGAGCTGGTGACCAGGGTAAACATTGGGTAACTAATCGCAGCGCTCTGCTTAGTTACTAGCTGTTTACCCTGGATACCAGAGTTCTCACTGGGCACTGATCACTGGTCAGTCTGACTGTTTGACAGCTCACCAGCGATCAGATAAAAATGTCCTAGCAACCCCCATCATTGGTGGTGTCGCTGGGACATCGTTATGTGTAAACCGGCCCTTAGGGTTTTCCACTGTCAGTCTTTGTTCCAATAACTAGTTTTCTGTTCCTTTAAGTTTGAAGTAATTGGCTGAGCCTCACTAGTACAAGTACCTGAACTAGGAAATGGAAATAACACTTGTTCTTGTTATAAAGTCCTTTTATTGAACTGAAAACCAATAAGCAATGTGATCAATAATAGCACATCTGTCTTCTTTCTTAGATTTTCTTCTTATCCCTCTAATGTTTTGCTGTAAAAGATTCTGTACTGAGTTGAACGAGATCAATGTAACAAATGTTAATCCATATGTCTACTCCATGAGAGCTAAATAATTAGCTTCTAAATTACGTATTGTGAGAAAATATTCCTACTGTGTTTATTTCCCAAAACTCTGAAATATCAAGTATCCATTTTGAATTTGCCAGGTTCTACGAAATTACCATGAGAAATCAATTTGCGGTGAATAAATTTGCCCTGAAATGCATTTGTGAAAAGCTTCCAATTGCCTGGAAAATAAGTGTGTAATGCTCTCAGGTCTCCTAGGGGTATGTCCAGACAGTTAGGGGACACTGCATGCTGGACACAGTGTCTCCTCTCCTGCGGGAAGCCGGCAACTGCCGCGAGTGAACTTAGCCACCCTGTGCCCACAATCTGCATTCAAGGCATGGTGGGTTTTCCCTGCACTCACCCACCGAGATAGAATCAGACTCAGCAGTGCTAAGTTGACATGCTGCAGACAAGTGGCGGCACAGAAAGCTGCCCCACAGGTCAGTTAACGCTGTGTAGGAAAAAAGCACAGTGGGCACGGGATTTCTGTAAATCCCATACACTTTGCTTGTACTGTACAACGCAACGTTATGGACGCAGAGCAAACACGTTGCATCGATAATGATGCAAACACTGATCGTGTGCATGCAGCCTGAATGGGTATTGGACCTGTTTTAAAATATATATTTCAAATATAGACTTTTAACATCAAAGTGAATTAAGCCTACAGTACCTGGTTAGGGGGAAACAGATGATAACTTGTGATAACTAACAGCTTATTTAAATACATACTAAAGTGTCATACTCAGTAGACTACTTAAACATAATACAGTAAATGGCCAAAAAAATATTTTTTTTGGAGGTAGATGCCTGACATGCTGGTGTTCATACACAAGTGGTGGAAACAGAAGATGTGGCTTTTGCATGCTGAAAGTTGGGGTTATCAAGCGCTGTCTTCACTTCTAATTTAGGTTGTGACAGCTTTTCCACAAGCCGTTTAGTAATTGTCCCTTTATGTAGGTAGAGAAAAGGTGTACTGTTTTGAACATGACATGAAGAAGTAATGGCTTCTTGAATTCAATTGAAGAATTATCCATTTTTTGGGCTACACAACAGGTATGCAATTCATAAAATCATTAAACAATTCCGTTAACAAATTATATTTTATTTTTAGGGTAGTAGAAATAAGCTATCCTTTTTTTACAAATGAAAAAGCAATGGTTTGCAGCTCAGCCTTTCCTATTTTGCACGTTGTTTCATGGTTGTGCATTTTCCTGAAAGGGCAAGTTGCATGAGAAACGCAGTCTGTCATGTCTGTCTGGCTGGCTGGCAGGCGCCCACGAGATATGTGGCTATGTTGTGGAAGTACAATGTAAGAAAAAAGGGAGAGGGATACTGCTCGCCACTGGCTTCTCCTCGGATTCATCAGGTTACCAAAAAGGTGGCTGGTATCCACCTGAAGACAATAATGAATTGAAGAAAAGGAACACCGGCAATCCAAACTTTTCTCTCTTGTATAAAAATCTTCTTTATGTATGGTTCCGAATAAAAACGTCTGTAGGAACAGTTTACTCCTTTCCGAAGATCCTTATGAATAGGGTATTACCTTTGTTCAATTTATTATTTGTGTAGTTGAAGTGGCAGCTGTAAAATCCTCCTGGTAGAGCATTGGAATGGCGAAGGCAAGGAGATGTCCAAAACTGGAACGCCAACAAAGCAGACCAAGCTGTCATATCTACTGTATAATTGCCATATCATGTCTGTTTCTCTGTAACCAAAATCCTGCGTAATCCAGGACCGCTACTCGATTGGCTCTCCTCGCTGTCACTCACTACACCCAGCCCTCTATTCTTTTTACTATCAAATGGGAAGAGTTGTGTGTTTGCGGAAGGAGATGTGGAGCAGAACGGGGCACCTGCCTGCTCCACTGTCGGGGCCACAGCACTGAGATGGAGAGCACACAAACTCCAGGTGATCTGGGATCAACTGGAACAAGCTCCAAGTACTGACAGATCCCAGGATCTCCTTCCAGGGTAAGTGGGTGTAAGGTGCAGTATCTCTGGAGGAGCATGATCGGGCAGGACCCCGCAACCCTGATGTAATCTCTGCTCCAAGGACCCCTGCTGTGATCCATTTGATCTCTGCTCACCGAATCCCTGTGAATTCGGCCTCTCCAGCACATACCTGTGAACCACACTGACACCGCCGCACACTGACACCACTGAACTCCGACACCGCTGCACACCGATACCGCCGCACACCAACACCGCCGCACACTGACACCACTGAACACAGACTCCGCCGCACACAGACACCGTCGCACAAAGACACCGCCAAACACAGATACCGCCACACACAGACACCACCACACACAGACACCACCACACACAGACACCGCCACACACAGACACTGCTGCACACTGACACCACTGAATACTGTCACCGCCGCACGCAGACTTCGCTGCACACAGACACCACTGAACACCGACACCGCCGCACTCTGACACGACTGAACACCGACACCGCCGCACACAGACACCACTGCACGATCACACCACTGAACACCGACACCACTGAACACCAACACTGCCACACACAAACACTGCCGCACACTTACACCGCCACACATTGACACCACTGAACACCAAAACTGCCGTACACTGACACCGCTGCCCACAGACACCGCCGCACACAGACACCGCTGAACAGCAACACTGCCGCACACAGACACTGCCGCACACAGACACTGCCGCACACAGACACTGCTGCACACAGACACCGCCGCACACTGACACCACTGAACACCGACACTGACGCACACTGACACCACTGAACAGCGACACCGCCGCACACAGACACCGCCACACACTGACACCACCACACACTGACACCACTGAACACCTACACTGACGCACACAGGCACTGCCGCACACAGACACCACCGCACACACACACCGATGCACACAGACACCACTGAACACCGACACCGTTGCACAGCACACCAACACTGCTGAACACTGATGCCTCCGCACACTGTCACCACTGAACACTGACACCACCGCACACACACACCGCCACATACAGACATCGCCGCACACGCACACCGTCGCACACAGACACTGCCACACACAGACACCGCCGCATGCTCACACCACTGAACACCAACACCACTGAACACCGACACTGCTGCACACCGACACCGCTGCACACTGACACAACTGAACACTGACACCGCCATGCACAGACATCACTGCACACTTACACCACCGTACATTGACACCACTGAATACCGGCACAACAGCACACAGACACCGCCGCACACAGACACCGGCACACACAGACACCGTTTTAAAATGACACTGCCGCACACTGACACCACTGAAACTGACACTGACGCACACAGACACTGCCATACACAGACACCACTGCACACAGACACTGCCACACACAGACACCACTGCACACAGACACCACTGCACACAGACACTGCCGCACACAGACACTGCCGTAAACAGACACCGGCGCACACAGACACCGCTGCACACTGACATCGCCGCACACTGACACCACTGAAACTGACACTGACGCACACAGACACTGCCACACACACACACACCACCGTACACAGACACCGCCATACACTGAAACCATTGCACACAGACACCGCCGCACACTGACACCATTGAATACCGACATCGCCACACACCAACACCGCCGCACACAGACATCACCAAACACAGACACCCCCACACACAGACACCACCACACACACACACTGCCACACACATACACCGCCGCACACTGACACAACTGATCACTGTCACCGCCGCACACAGACTTCACCACACACAGACACCGCTGCACACTGACACCGCCGCACACTGAAACCACTGAAACTGACACTGATGCACACAGACACTGCCACACACAGACACCACCGCACACAGAGACCGCCGTACACTGACACCACTGAACACCAACACCACCGCACACTGACGCCACTGAACACCGACACCGCCGCACACAGACATCGCCGCACATGCACACCATCGCACACAGAAACCGCCGCACACAGACACCACCGCACGTTCACACCAATGAACACTGACACCACTGAACACCGCTACCACTGAACACCGACACTGCCGCACACCGACACAACTGAACACCGACACCGCCACACACCGACACCGCCACACACAGACACTGCCGCACTCTTACGCCACCGTGCATTGACACCACTGATCACCGACACCGCCGCACACTGACACCACTGCCCACAGACACCACCGCACACAGACACCACTGAACAGCGACACCGCTGCAGACAGACACCACCGCACACAGACACTGCCGCACACACACCGCTGCACACTGACACCGCCGCACACTGACACCACTGAACACCGACACTGACGCACACAGACACCGCCACACACAGGCACCGCCGCACACAGACACCACCGCACATTGACACCGCCACACACTGACACCACGGAACAGCGACACTGCCGCACACAGACACCACCGCACACAGACATCGCAGCACACACACACACCGCCGCACACCGACACCGCTGCACGCTGACACCACTGAACACCAACACCACTGAACACCGACACTGCTGCACACTGACACTACTGAACACTAGCACTGCTGTAGGTATCTCCTATATAATCGTCTAAGTCTGTCTGTCTGTAATGGAAATCCTACGTTGCTAAATGGTCGCGCCAGCCGCCCGCGGCAAATCAGTGACCAACGCAGTCCGGCCGCGAATTGGCGCAGGATTTAAACCCAGCTTCGCATTGCATTATTCTTAAATCTTCACAAATAAACTACATATATATTCTAGAATACCAGATGCATTAGAATGGGGCCAACATTTAGTTACAGTATAACTGACATGATTGACAGGGGGTCGATACCTGGGTGCACACAGGTCATCAGCAAAGGTGGCAAAGGAAGGTATAGAAGACAGACAATAGACATTTAAGGAAGCAGATGGCTTGGGCGATTTACCTATTGGTATTAGCTCTATATGAATGAAAGTTGGTAATGATCTATGCCTGATGCAGTTTTATATGACCAGACCACTGCCATAGGTGGAACTACAACATGTGCAGGGATTGCCTATGCAACCGGACCCGGGAGCCTAGAGGACCCCAAAGTCCTTATGGACTATAGAAAAAGACTAATGCTATTAAAGATTTGCAATAATTGGGGGCATCATTAGAGCTTTCACATCGAGGCCCATGAGCTTCAAGTTGTACCACTGCCAATAACAATGCTGAACACCCTGTTTGACATTACAGTGGAGGCTGGATATGTCAGTATGTTCATATGTTCATAGCAAACTGAATAGGTTACTACATTTGAGGCTGTGCGCGGACCATTATACACCTCTGTTTTCCCCTATCTTCCTGAGATTCCATGTGCGAGTGGTTGGAGGAGGTTCAGCGGCAGCCGGCAGGATTTTGATACTACATGTCTGCAAACCAGTTGCGGGTCTCACAACTGACATAGGTGAGTGGTTTACCTATATACCACTGGATCATAGTGTCTGAGTGATAGGGCACTATTGCGCCTCTTGTTCCCCTTCCCCCCTTTTTTATCTATGGTTAATAAAGAACCAACAAAAACCTTCAGCTGATTTTAAAGTGATTTTTATCCCAGCTTGAATAGAGCAATTTGGAAAAACAGATTTTCCTGAAAAACTTTTATGCACCCCCAAAAATTATTTTGCAATTAGGGGAAAAAATTCATATTTTTTAAGTATTTTGCTTTCAAAATGTTAAACAATGTTTACCCTTTTTTTACTATACTGATCAGGGTATTATTGGGAAAATTTAGAAGGTTCATTTCAATGTGTGCCAGGTTGTAACTGTCTTCTTTTCTGACAGTACAGCCTGTAAGCTGCAGTAGATTGGCCTTCTGGCAAAGTAAATCATTTCCACAAATAAAATGCCCACATATAACACTCTCTACAAACTTCTGAGCCCCTAAACTTTAACAACAATTGTGACATCACCTGCTGCAGAGCTGTCCACATATAAGATTTCACTCATATGATATTTTACCCACTTATCTCCTGTGCGGTGTGTAGGTGGGGCCAACAACCGTCTCCTTTAAAAACATCACCTCCTTGGCACCCCTCCTGGTTCCAGTTCTAGTTTAATAGAGAATCATCATCACCATCTATTTCATTTTCATCCCTGATTTGACTAAGTATCCATTGGAAATTTTACCAGGCTATTTGCGCTCCCGGAGGTTTATGATCCAAAACGAATTATTGTCCAAGAAAGGGTTTTTATTTTTTCTCAAGAAAAGAACATACAACGCGTTTTGACAGTAACAATGTTTTCCTCAGGTATATTGTTCCAAGATTGTGGATAGTTTTATAGGAAATATTATGCTACATAGGGTGTAGTTACTGACACACCTGTTATATAGCTGCTATACTTGTTTGGAAAATTCAGAAGCACATAATAATAGTAAAAACAAATACATTACATATATATAAAAAACATAGTAAAATAGTACGTCCCACGTATTGAATGCCACATGCACATGTGATGACATACACCACAAGTTGGCTGTTACAGGATAATTTCTGTGTAACTGGGAAAGATTCTCCCATGCTGTTACAGTGAATTCCAGTCGCATTGTGACAGTCAATTTGTGTTGTATGTCATCACATGTGCCTGTGGCATTCAATACATGGGACGTACTATCCAGTCCCTGAGAACACATATGAATTTCCACAGGCACATTGCGAAAAATGGGTATTCACGACCCGCGGAAGCGCTATATAGCGCGAAACGGTGAACATTGTCCTGCCGACCCGCCTCCCTGCATGTCCTGCCGACCCGCCTCCCTGCATTGTAACCAAGCATATTGCTGAATAAAGCCGTGAAAAAACTGCAATTGGATTCATGTGAATGCAGCTCTGTCCATGCTCACAATGCGAAAAAGGGCTTCATGAAACATAGTTTGTCCCGACATTTATGTTTGAAGCATAATAAACAATTCAACATAAAAGTTACACCTGTTGAGCAAATTCCAGAGAATTGCCCAAGCCGCACTGAAAAAATTGAATCGCAAAGAATCTGATTGGATTTTTAAAATGGGGATTTTCCACACGAACGGATTAAATGAAGTTATTGAGGGGATATAAAATTATTTTGTTTTGTGTTTTCCATAATTCTAATGTGCATTTTTACACTGAATGTATTTTTATGTGTGTTTTAAATGAATTTTAGTCACATACAACAATTATATTAAAACTATTGATATTTATGTACAAACTATTTTTCATATTTTATCTGCCATAATCAAATTTTACTGGTTTTTTATATACCGTATATACTCGCGTATAAGCTGAGTTTTTCAGCCCAAAAATTGGGCTGAAAAGTCCCCCCCTCGGCTTATACGCGAGTCACTGTATACTGTATACAATGTATACAGTATACAGTGCCCCCCATATCAGTATACAGGCCCCCCCTTGGGTAGTAATCCTGTAAAGGAAGAGATTAGTATACTTATCCCTCTGCTGTCCCGCCGCCGCCATCGCGCTCTTCTGTCTTCATCCAGCGTCTTCCATCTTCTTCCGGCTTCCTCCGATGGTCGCAGGCAATGACGTCATTGCCTGCGCGACAAAGGAGGAAGCCGAAAGAAGACGGAAGACGCTGGATGAAGATGGAGCAGCGTGATGGCGGCGGTGGCGGGACAGCGGCAGCGGGACAGCGGAGGGATAAGTATACTAATCTCTTCCTTTACAGGATTACTACCCAAGGGGGGGCCTGTATACTGATATGGGGGGGGCTGCTTTATATACCTCTGGGGCTGCATATACCTCTGGGGCTGCATATACCTCTGGGGCTGTATATACCTCTGGGCCTGCATATACCTCTGGGACTGCATATACCTCTGGGGCTGCATATACCTCTGGGGCTGCATATACCTCTGGGGCTGCATATACCTCTGGGGCTGCTGTATACTACCACTGGGGCTGCTGCTGTATATATCACTGGGGCTGCTGCTGTATACTACCACTGGGGAGGCTG
This sequence comes from Allobates femoralis, assembly GCA_033576535.1. Lineage (NCBI taxonomy): Eukaryota > Metazoa > Chordata > Amphibia > Anura > Aromobatidae > Allobates > Allobates femoralis. Next base: position 105,060,114 of record JARQOC010000004.1, read on the forward strand.
CTGTATACCTCACTGCTGGGGGTTGTATACCTGTGCTGGAGTCCACCCTCTGCCTATACGCGAGTCAATAAGTTTTCCCAGTTTTTGGGGGCAAAAGTAGGGGGGTCGGCTTATCCACGGGTCGGCTTATACACGAGTATATACGGTATAACGAATTTGTATTTACTATTATTATGTGCTTGTGATTTTCCAAACAAGTATAGCAGCTATATAGTAGGTGTGCCAGTAACTAACCTTAGTGGTCCACACCCTATTTAGTATAATACTAATTCCTATAAAGCTATCCACAATCTTGGAACATTTCTAACAATATACCTGAGGAAGACATTTTTACTGTCGAAACGCGTTGTATGTGCTTTTCTTGAGAAAAAAATAAAAACCCTTTCTTAGATAGTAAGACGTTTTGGATCATAAACCAACGGGAGCACAAACAGCCTGGTAAAAACTCTATTGGATATATACTCCTATTGTAACTCATTCTGAGTTACATATTAGCTACCAGGATTTGAAGCATACCGACTACAGAGGAAATCTACTTCTGGATGCCTAATGGTCCCAAGTGACCTATATGCAAGATAACAAGACCTAAAAAAGGTGAGTGCCACCTATATCTACCTACGATCTAATCTTACATTTACATTTAGATCGGTGCGCTTTCTTCCTTTCCTTTTACAGGAAATTTGATTTGACTAAGTGTCTTCTATATGTGGAAAATTACTTGTTTTCTCTATTGATTCCCACGTTAAGATTTGCTCTTACTCAGAAGGCTACTACCACTGCCAGTGCCTCTATCATCATGGTGTAATTGTAGGGTAGTGGTGAAATGAATGGACGGTAAGCCAGCAAGTGCACTTTGCTTGTCACATTATGTGGTAGCTGTCATGCTACTGCACACTCTTAAGGGCCAAGGTACTTTCATCCACCTCCTGGTCCTGGAAAGGGGGGCTTTGCACAACCTTTCCCAAGTAGCAAGTAGCGAGGAGGCTGGTAACCGGGCACACAGGCCACAGTCGGATCAAACACACGAGTGAACCAAAAGAAGCAGTTCAGTATAAAACCAAGTACGAAAAGTCAGAGACAAACCAAGGCTAGAAGTAAGAGCAAAGAACCCGTCTGAGAAGCAAACAAAACACTGACCTCTACTACCCAAACACATCTGAAATAATCAGCACTACACAGAGGACAATGCAGGTTTAAATCTGCTGCTCAGAGATCACCAAAGGCAATGCTCAATCTTCACCCTCAGCCCAAAAAGTCAAAGGAGGAGGGGAGGAGAGAGGAGTGGAGATAACCTTCTGCCACCTAGCTGAGCCAGCAGACGGGACATCCCATATCGGCTGGCAACAGTTGACAGTAGGGGACCCAGTGTCCCGGAGCCACTGAACAGAAAAATAGTTGGGACCATTGACATTCTGCCTCCCACCAACACCAGAAGTAAATCTCTCAGAGTGCAATACCGGCCAGAGTGAGCACCTGCACTAGGTATGCTCCCTGGGAGGTGACACCCATTACCCAACATGGCCAGTGAGGGGTGAAGGGTGACCTGATGGAGTGCCAGAGTACGCCCAGACATACAAGGGGCCCGCTCAGGTATAGAACTGGCAGAACTGACACATGGCTTGTAGACCCAGCAACACTGCTTAGTATTAAAATCATGTTCTCCATCTTCTCTGGTCCCACGTCATCTGATAATAAAGGCTGTTTATGTTTTCCAATAAATCTACTGGAGTAAGTTGTTTTGGGAACTATGAGACAAAACAGAAACAGGTCTAATAGACGGAATGAAAAAAAGGGGAAATTCTGCTGCACACTGACACAAGAAAATTGTGAAATAGCATATTAGCTAATGATTGCTAATGGCATGGCTATGTGTAGTACTAGTCTGAATAGAGCATAAGGCATAGCAGAAAACTGCTTCAGAGTACATAGAAAACAATGAGCACTTAGCTGATGTGATGGCCATAGCATCTTATTGTGTCTTTGGTCCTAGCCCTTACAGGCTGGTATTAAATTGATTTTAGTGGTAAATGTTTGGGGACCCCTATTTAAAATTGTAGAAACTCTTTAGAGTTTGAATTGTATGAAGTATTAAAAGGTTAAGTAAGAGTAGCAGAAGAATGAATATATACAAATTGTATACCGTACCTTTTTTTCATATAAACAATATACTTTTTTGTTGCAACTGTAATTCCTTATAAATTCTGAGACACAGGGCGATGGTGTAACAAAAAACAAATGCGCTTTTCAAATAAACTGAAAATGTATAATCTGAAATCACCATCACAATGGCTGGATACTTCAGAGGGAACTTTAATATATCATTATGTCTTACCCACAATTTAGCTCAAAAGTTAATAATAATAATTTGCAACTTGCTAGAATATTCTTTGTATTGTAGACATATTTTTTTCTGAATCCCCACTTTAATTATTCAGTTCAATTCAGGATGGAAGAAATGATATCAGTTTGTATTACTTAACCATTAGAATTCTAGATTTTTACAGAAAGGTAAATGGTGAAGACTTAGTCACGTAAATATGTCCATGACAGTTGCACAAAAGGTCTAAATTGCAAGCATTTTTGTTGAAAATATATATGTACATTCAGTGACCACTTTATTATGAATTGCTATAAACCTGCTCATTAATACACATATCTAATGTTGAGTGATTGCATAAAAGCAAGCAGACAAGAGGTGTGACTCTAAATGGAGAAGAGCATTTCTGAATTGCTCTGTTGCTAGTTTATACCTGAAACAGAAGAGGACCTGTCATGTCTGCTGTAGTAAGGCAAGGGGTCCCCCATGTCTCTAGCCCCCTGTAAGTTTTAAAAAAGACTTTACAAACCTTACAATTAAGAGGTCACCTGGGTGGGATCTTATTAAGAGGTCCCTGCACAATCCTCCCTGCCTTCTCCTTGTGTATTCCGCCCTCTCTTTGTGTCTGCCGCCACCTCCTCTTCTTATGGGTCTGTCCTTCTCTGCTGCTCCTGCTCTGTGTGACGTTAGGAGCAGAAGAGGAGGGCAGGTCCAGGACAAGAGGAGGTGGTGGCAGACACATAGAAGGGGCGAAACACAAAAGGAGTAGGCAGGAGGACTGTGCCAGCAGCCAGGACCTCTTAATAAGATTCAACCCAGGCAACCTCTTAACTGTAAGGTTTCTAAAGTATTTTTTAAAGCTTACAGGGGGGCAAGAGATATGGGGGTCCCCTTCCCTGAATGCAGCAGACATGCTGAATTCAGTTTGCCAAGCACCAGGGGGGTGACAGGTCCTCTTTAAAGCTTTAGAGGATGCAGGCTCACCAAAACTTGCTGCCAAGATAAATACAACTGAGTAGTTGGAGGTTTCAACGGCAGCGGGAACAGCTGATCAGCGGATATGCTATGTGCCACACCCCCACTGATCACACGTTTATGACCAAGTACAGGAAATAAGAATAATGGATAGATCAGGAATCTGCTTGCATGAAGCAAGACACTACTGAAACACAGTGAAAAAGGTCTGTATAACATACAGTGATGAAACAAAGTTCAGTGGAAAATCAGAGTTCATAAACACACAGTGAAAATATTGAATGAAGCCTTTTAGGAAAAAATCCCTTGAAAACCACACATGATTAAGTAAGTAACAGAGCAGTCTTAAAAGCTACATATCATTAGGAGATGCTGTAAAAGGAAAGTCATGGACAACATTCACTCAGAGAGGTGCTGTAGCAAAGTCAATAACTTAATAACACCCAGGAGGCCTGGGAATGGTAGTCTCCGAAAAAACAAGTCCAGAACCAAGTCCCATATACTAAACAGTCCCATACACTGCTACTGGTGCTATTGGATATTTAATACATGAGGAAGCTACATGGAGCTTATTAAACAACTTATGTGACACAGGGAAGGTCTCTCAAGAGCCGAAGCAGAGGAAACAGCAGGAGCAACTTGAAACACAAGACAAGCTGACAGGGTTAGCAGGGGACGGAGGAGCAAGCTTTAGATGCAGCAAGGGCTGTCCTCTTAATTCAAGCTAGTTTCACCTAAGGTGACTATGGTACACCATCTGCTAGGGTTTGCCCTAGTCCATATTATTGACATTCTCTTTTTTGATGTACTGTAAAGTGTAAAAATAATGGAACACAGTTCTAAAATATGTGGAATTATTAAGTACACATTTAGGTGCCCAGTATATCATGGCCAGTCATACACCTCATTAACAGATAATGCACTCTACATAGGTTGCACACCTCCAATGCTGACCCTGCCATCTTCCGCAAATGAAGCACTTCAGAGCAGGAGAACAAAGCTACAAAGCCCCAAGAGCCGTGTGTAACTAATGGAGTAGAGAGTTACTAAAAAGAGATGAATCACATAAATTACTGTAAAGTGTCAACATGATTTGCCAGCAGCGGACTTTTCTGTCATCACCATTACATTATTTCTGATGATGATGAGAATAAATAGGTCCAATTCATGAAAAACATCCATTTATGTAATCTCAGATGAACTATTTTAACTTAGATGGTGGAGGCCCAGTTGGAAAAAGAAATCTCTGTTGAACCGATTGCCCTCCTTTATAAGCTTATTATAAATTGGTACATACCTATAATTACACATCATGCTCGCTGTCAGCTGGGGAATACATGTTATTTTCATTGGGAAAACTTCAGTGATAACATTTGAAACTATTCCTCTGATGAACATCTATATGTCTGATCTGAAATGCATCAGAACAGTTCATCAAGGTTATGTGATGAGTATTCCATTCATTCCCTTGGGACACAATTTATTTAGATTAAATGACAAGTATTTTTCTTCATTTTCTACATTAGGTGCTATTTTCTGTAAGATAATTTTCATTAATCCTGTCATTTTAAAGGAGCCTAGTCCATTGAGACACAGTACAGTTAGGGCCAGAAATATTTGGACAGTGACACAATTTTCTCGAGATGGGCTCTGCATGCCACCACATTGGATTTGAAATGAAACCTCTACAACAGAATTCAAGTGCAGATTGTAACGTTTAATTTGAAGGGTTGAACAAAAATATCTGATAGAAAATGTAGGAATTGTACACATTTCTTTACAAACACTCTACATTTTAGGAGGTCAAAAGTAATTGGACAAATAAACATAACCCAAACAAAATATTTTTATTTTCAATATTTTGTTGCGAATCCTTTGGAGGCAATCACTGCCTTAAGTCTGGAACCCATGGACATCACCAAACGCTGGGTTTCCTCCTTCTTAATGCTTTGCCAGGCCTTTACAGCCGCAGCCTTCAGGTCTTGCTTGTTTGTGGGTCTTTCCGTCTTAAGTCTGGATTTGAGCAAGTGAAATGCATGCTCAATTGGGTTAAGATCTGGTGATTGACTTGGCCATTGCAGAAGGTTCCACTTTTTTGCACTCATGAACTCCTGGGTAGCTTTGGCTGTATGCTTGGGGTCATTGTCCATCTGTACTATGAAGCGCCGTCCAATCAACTTTGCAGCATTTGGCTGAATCTGGGCTGAAAGTAAATCCCGGTACACTTCAGAATTCATCCGGCTACTCTTGTCTGCTGTTATGTCATCAATAAACACAAGTGACCCAGTGCTATTGAAAGCCATGCATGCCCATGCCATCACGTTGCCTCCACCATGTTTTACAGAGGATGTGGTGTGCCTTGGATCATGTGCCGTTCCCTTTCTTCTCCAAACTTTTTTCTTCCCATCATTCTGGTACAGGTTGATCTTTGTCTCATCTGTCCATAGAATACTTTTCCAGAACTGAGCTGGCTTCTTGAGGTGTTTTTCAGCAAATTTAACTCTGGCCTGTCTATTTTTGGAATTGATGAATGGTTTGCATCTAGATGTGAACCCTTTGTATTTACTGTCATGGAGTCTTCTCTTTACTGTTGACTTAGAGACAGATACACCTACTTCACTGAGAGTGTTCTGGACTTCAGTTGATGTTGTGAACGGGTTCTTCTTCACCAAATAAAGTATGCGGCAATCATCCACCACTGTTGTCATCCGTGGACGCCCAGGCCTTTTAGAGTTCCCAAGCTCACCAGTCAATTCCTTTTTTCTCAGAATGTACCCAACTGTTGATTTTGCTACTCCAAGCATGTCTGCTATCTCTCTGATGGATTTTTTCTTTTTTTTCAGCCTCAGGATGTTCTGCTTCACCTCAATTGAGAGTTCCTTTGACCGCATGTTGTCTGGTCACAGCAACAGCTTCCAAATGCAAAACCACACACCTGGAATCCACCCCTGACCTTTTAACTACTTCATTGATTACAGGTTAACGAGGGAGACGCCTTCAGAGTTAATTGCAGCCCTTAGAGTCCATTGTCCAATTACTTTTGGTCCCTTGAAAAAGAGGAGGCTATGCATTACAGAGCTATAATTCCTAAACCCTTTCTCCAATTTGGATGTGGAAACTCTCATATTGCAGCTGGGAGTGTGCACTTTCAGCCCATATTATATATATAATTGTATTTCTGAACATGTTTTTTGTAAACAGCTAAAATAACAAAACTTGTGTCACTGTCCAAATATTTCTGGCCCTAACTGTATATAAGGATTATGTGACGAGGATTACATGCATTTCTATCTGACATAGTTTATTGAGATTATATTACGAATATTTTCATGGATTTTTTATATTATTATATTATTAAATAATAATTATTGTGGGACTTTGAGCACTAAAAATAATTCCCATTATTGTATTGGGGCTCAGTTTACTGTTGGATATCATATTAGCAATGGAAGAGTTATTGTGGAACAGAACCCACCAGAATCATGAGATTTAATATTTTTGTTAGAGGCCTCACCAGTAAAAACTAGGAATAGACCATGTCAAAAAAGATGCCATATGCCATTATTTAGAGTGCCAATCTCCAAGGTCAAACGGGGTCATTCTGTGAGAGTGTGCAGATAACACAACATGCAGTATCTTCCCCTGGCCATCAGGGGAGCTCCGATGAGACTGGATAAAAAGCTCTGCCTGGGCATGCCTTAGGCAGGAAGGACAGCCATCCAGTGACGTGTGGAGTTCTGGCGGTTGTCTCTCTTTTTTCGTTGGTCATCAATGGGGGGACTTTATGACACTGGGTCTTAGGTGTACTAGATTGTGATTGTTCCTCCCTTGAGAAGAAGCAGGTTACATTACTACCAGTGAGAGGATTACTTTATTAGGACTTTTCCTGGTCTTTTCAGTGAGGGAATGGACGATTCACTCTGTGTGTGAAGGGGCTGCTATTGGTGATTTAGTCACTGAAGAAAACTGCTGTTTTACTTCTGGTGTGTGTGAAAAAACCATGGCGGACCTGTTTTCCTTTGGAGTTACAACAAAATAGTAAGTCGCCGAGCTCAGGCTCCATGTACATACTTTTTTGGGGGCACCAAAGATGAGGTAATAAGCTTCAGCCAGTTTTCGCAGGCCTGTGCTTGACTAAAAACTTTTTTTTATGGTACCGATAGCTAGATACCAGGGTATCATTTCTATTGTGGTGTGTTTATATACAGTTGAAACCAGAAGTTTACATACACTGTATAAAAAGACACATCTGCATGTTTTTCTCACTATCTGACATAAAATCAGAATAAACCTTTCCTGTTTTAGGTCAATTAGAATTACCATAGGGATTTATATTTGCCAAATGCCAGAATAATGAGAGAGAGAATGTTTCAAGGCATTATATTACTTTCTGTACAGTAAAAAGTTTACATACGTTTCATTAGTAATTGGTTCAATTTGGTGCGAACATGGTACAGTGCAAGTCGATCTGGAGGGCTACAAATGGTAAAAACTTCTTCTTGAGAGAATTTGCCAATTGTAAGTCCATGGGCGTGGCGTATGTGGCAACGTGAACCTGTCATTTGGACTATGTGGGTAAAACAAGGAGAGAGTTTAGACGGAGGATGGCTGAGCATCTATGAGATGTAAGGAATGGAAGGGTTACCCTGTTGGCGAGGTACATGAACGGCGTATATAGGGGTGACATTAAACAACTGTCCTTCAGAATAATCGAGGTTGTTAAAGAAGGCCCAAGAGGAGGTAACCATGACTTGAAAATTCTTAAAAAGGAGTCTGAATGGATTTTTCAGTTCGGTTCCCTAGTTCCCAATGGGATCAATGAGCAAATGTCTTTTGCATGCTTTCTGTAAAAATTTTGCCTGATTGCTAGGACCCCATATAGAAGTGGGGTAGTTAATCATGTATAAGATGAATTAGAACAATGTGATAAATCTGGGTGATCTGAATGAAATGCATAACTCCTCTATACTTGGTGACCTGTTACAGTGGCACTATACCTGCATGATGTTAATATGCATGGTGTTTGGTGTGGTAACACTACACTACCTGCCCCTATGAATTTCTAGGGTTGGAAGCCTATCAGCATTTCTCTCTGCTGGTTATCATCCAGCCCCTGACATCTACAGGCTGTCTTTGTGTGCAGTGGTGTGAGCGGAAGCACCTTTATAAGTGTGTGTATCAATGCAGACGGGTCATAGCGTTGCTATGGTTACCGAGCATGCACAGTGGAACTGTATAGTTACGCTAGCGTGCATGTGTCACTCGCGTGTCACTTCCGGTGAATAGATTCGTTACACCGGTAATGATGGAGCCGGCGGCATGCACTCCAAAGCGTGCCGCTCCTCTAATGTAACATATTTCAGACAGAGAATTGTCTGGGCTGCATAATGGGAGGAATAATTTAAAATGCTCCATTAGATCAATTGTTTTGGAGCAAAATTTTGCTGATCTAGTGCTCAGTTTGACTGGAAGTGAGGTCATTTGAAGTACAAGGTGGCTACAAGATCCATAACAGATTTAAGGGGAATGCTAGTATCAGGGCGACTTCCTCCCAAGGCACATCAACAATGTGGATATCAGCAGAGTCACAATGGGAAACACTGTATCAAGCCTCCTGATGATTTAATGAAACGCTTCAAGGCATGGGGTACAATTTGAAGCTCTACACAAGTACCCTGATATGCTCTGTCACCAATGTCTATATGCATTTCTAAGTGATCCTTCTGTACATTAAGTGGGGATATCAATGGGGAACATAACTGGCGATAGCCTGCATTAGGTGGGACATCTAACACTATATCAGGGTCCACTAATAGCAGGTAGGGTGCGTATGTGATCAGTATCAAGTTCTTTTAACACTAGGACACAGAGCCAGACCCAACACTTCATTGAAATATGGCCCTGGGCTGGGCACTAGGGAAGGGGAGCACTTTTCTCCTGCTTGCAGGGTCAGTATAGGGAAGTGTAGGGATAGCCGCGAGTGAGCGGGGACGCCATATCAACTTAAGGGTGCCAACCTCCTCTGACAGGAAGGAGGAAGGAGGGAACGATTCATCCGGGTTTGCCTCCTCCTTCCATACTTTCTATGCACCTAGCATTTTATCTTTTTCTGTGTTGTAAGTCTGCAGTTAACAATAAAGATTTGATTTTAGGGTTAATTAAGTTTTGTTACATTTCTGAACCCTGTTAAACTACCGACTGATGTCTTGAGATGTTGTTTCAATATTGCCACAAAATCCTCTTTCCTCATGATACCATCTATTTTGTCAAGTGCATCAGTCCCTCCTACCAAAACATGATGCTGCCACCCTCGTGTTTTACAGTTGGGATGGTGTTCTTATCTATCTTCCTGACAGAGTGGACTTTCAGCCCATGTTGATGTTACTTGTTTTGATAATAATACAATCTTACCAGCTTCCATCATCATCTTCATAAGGTCTTTTGCTTTTACTCTTGGATTGATATGCATATGTTAGACTAAAGCATGCTCATCTCTGGGACACAGAACTCGTCTCCTTCCTGGGCAGTATGATGGCTGGACATTCTCATATAATTTGTATTTGCATATTATTGTTTGTACAGATGAATGAGGTACCTTCAGGTGTCTGTAAATTGCACCCAAGGATGAAAAAGACTTGTGCAAGTCCACAATTCTCTTCCTGATATCTTGGCTAATTTCTGTAGACTTTCCTATGATGTCAAAGAAGCAGTGTATTTCTGGTTTGCACTAAAATACAACTACAGGTGTGTCTTTAATAACTCAGATGTTGCCAACAAACCTATCAGAAGATTCTAAACACATGATATTACTATATGGGCTGTCCCAAATTGTGTAAAGGCATAGTAATCTTAGTGTATGTAAACTTGGGACTTTGCAGAAAGTAATAAAAATATTGTAAAACATTCGCTCTCTCATTATTCTTGAACTTGTGCACAGAAGAAAGGGTATAGGACCGTGCTCCAGTTCAAATGATGCAATTAAATCAATAAAATTTTTAAAAACTTATTGGGTGGATTATTCTATGCATTTCAGGGTTAAAAACCCCTTCATCAAGACAACCACAAGATGTACACCTTGTGGTTGTCCTGATGAACAGGTTATTTAACCCTGAAACACATAGAAAAATCCCCCCAACAAGTTTTTAATAACTTTTTTGATTTCATTGCATCATTTGAATGGTCCTATACCTGTCACGAGTGTGTCGGGAGGCGCAGATGGGACTGGGAGGTCACTCGCAGAGAGACCCAGCGTTTGGTCAGACAGTCAAAATCCTAAGAGAAATGTCTCTGTTGCTTTGAGAGGAATTTCCCTTTTAGTGAGAGCTGGAGGTCACTATGACCCATCTGATCCCTTACCTTGAGCTGTGTATGTGTTCTCCTTGGCTCCTAGGATGCACTGCTGGTGATGATAGCTTGCTAGGTGTTTGTAGGAAGCTTCTCAGCTCTTGCAGTGTATCCTGGAGTTCTGTTGAATTGCTGTGAGGATCTTCTCAGGCTACATGTTTTTTCCCTTCCCTCCTTGTTTGTTTCCCTTGTGTGTGTCTTTGGTTGGTATCCGGACTGACTAGTGTTGACCTGCTCTGATCCTTATTTGGTGGTAGTTCAGGGTCAGTTATGGAATAGGTATCCTGCCTGCAACGGTTGCTGAACCTGTATGGGGACATTGGGGGAATTAGGTGCCAGCGTTGATTTGTCTGGGGGTCGCCATCTCCCCTTTTGCCCTTGGCATCAGGGACTCCTTTTTCCCCCGTCGTCATCTGGCGCTGGGTGTCTCCCTACACCCAACGTGACAATACCCTCTTCTTCTGTGTATGAATTTGTGCGTTTGCAAAGCTGGGGAGACCGCTAATCCTTGATTTCTCATATCATATGCGGTACAACTCGTTGTGACGGATCACAAATGGCCCAGGTGAGCCTGTTTTTTAGATGAGGCCGGTTTCACACCACAGTTGTCTGGATCCGGGGCTCTCCGATATATATGTTATGTTATATTATTGTAATATCTATTATCATTGGTATTGATGTAACCATACATTTTTTAACAAAAGCGCTGGTCCAAAGCAAAACCCTGCTGCACATGCACTGATTTACACCTCCTGTGTCTAGCTAGATAGCTTGCTGTGGATCCCGCATCCTAGCATTTTAGATAAGATGTTCCTGTGGTTCCTGATACATTGGAAAGTGTCTTTGAACAACACTTTGGCCTCAGTCTTTTGGATCGGGTGTGCATATATATTTCTTGCAGTGAGACTTGAGCGGTAAATATTCTTGATCATTCCTACATTACTGGTGACCCACTGTATCCTAAGTGAATCCCTGGGTTCTCACAAAGCTTTATAGCTTAATACAGGTTCAGAGAACCCCAGCCTTGAGAGCCACACACAGGTCGTGCTTTCGTGCTTTCAGGATTTCCTAAAGGCCCTGTCTCACGCTTCAATGTGTCGGCGAACTGACCAACGATCTGACTTGACCTAGATCATTAGAACGACGTTCAATGATCGCTAGTGAAATGTCACACGTAGAGATCTCGTTAACGACGCAGCAACGTTCCTGCGACAAGCAAACCATACTTGTGGTCGTTAACTCGCCTATGTCCTTCAATTCTCAATAGGCAAGGTCGTTGACGACATCGTCATCGAGGTGTCACACACACCCATGCTGCAGGTTGAATGAATACTCATCATTTGGTTTAAGGTCCGGTTCACAAACCTCCCATCAATGATCTGCCTGATTATCGTTGATCGTTTGTACATGTCACACTGAATGACGTCGTTATGACATCGTTAGACAGACTGAAAACCTGTGACGTACTAACGATATCGTTACCGATATTGTAGTGTGAGATGGGGCCTTTAGTATTGCACAGGGGTTGGAATCATCACCACTGCAGGTAATTCAATTATCACCCTTGCAATACTGAGGAAATCCTGAAAACCTGCACTGTGTGCAGCTCTCGAGGCCAGGAGATCCCTACACATGGCTTAATAGTTTTTACTAGTGAGTAATATCAAATTTAATGGGAACCCTTTCTTTACTGACCCCTGTACCTGGCCACATCGAGCTGGATATACCTATTGATTCTCTTAATTATTTGGTTATTATGTTCTAAATGGTTACTTGTCACTGGTGTTTTGATTATACTATTTCCTTACAAGGTTCTATTGAGTTTTCTATACTTTATAAATGGCTTTAATAAAGTTTTTTTTTTTTTCAATCTGTAGTTTTTAAAAATTGCTATCTGTGAGCAGCAGAGAAATTAATTGTGCTGAAAAGTAGAAGATTTGGCTGTACATTTTTTCAGATGACTTTAGCTCTTACACGGTGTAGGCAACTAATGAGATTTTATTGGTGTTAGACTCTCGTTTGCATGGTGAAGAAATCATAACCGATCCCTCTGTATTTTCCTTTGCCCAGAGAGTTAAAAGAAAAGTAAAATCATTTTTGAATTAGCAGCTAATGAAAAACAGAAAGCCTAATCAGTTCTAATACTGAGCTTCAGAGACTGCTGTTGACAAGCACTAAGCCATGTGACAAGTGGGGCTTGTTGTCCTTGGAAAGCTGCTAATTGATGTCTGATTGTCAGCCATAATATATAGGAACAATCACATGCAGTTATGTATTCTATAAAAAAAATGTATGTTTTCTCTTAATCTCACCTTGTAACTTCTGGAAGCGAAGTTTCATTGTAACAAAACTGTTATTGGAGTCGAGAAGGAATTACTACCCTAATTTTAGAGCAATTAGTATCAGCCATGGGGTTTTTGCCTTCCTCTAAATCAACATATTAAAGGGACTCTGTCACCACGTTTTAGCCATCTCATGTGAGAACAGCATAATTTAGAGACAGAGATTCTGGTTCCAGCGATGTATCACTTATTAGGATACTCAGCGTAGTTTTGATAACATCACTGTTAAATCATCTAGAGATTATCATTAGAGTAGTCCAGTCATATTCAGGAGCTGACAAATCTGCAGCAGAGAAAACACTAATGTTATCAAAATGATGGCAAGCAGCTTAGTAAGTGACACATCATTGGAATCAGGGTCTCTAGCTCTACATTATGCTGCTGTCAGATGGGATTGCAAAAACCTGGTGACAGGTTCCCTTTAAGGTATAGGTTGTTTTATTTCTACTTTCAACCTTAAAAACTATGAAAGTAAATGTTTTAAAATGTACATATTCCTTAAGAATCTGAATCATAGGTAAAGCTGTTGGTGGTGGTCTGGTCTGTAGCTACAGAGTAAAATGATGTACATACAACACCAACATACTGTATATACTCAAGTATAAGCCAAGTTTTTCAGCACATTTTTTATGCTGAAAAAGCCCCCCTCGACTTATATTTGCCAGAGTCAGAGTGTACAGTGTTTGCTGTAGGTGTGTGGGGGGAGCAGCACATATTAAATTAGAATAAGTATACTCACCCCCCCCACATCATGGTATATGATCCCTATCCTAGCACACACACAAAAAATCAATGACTTAACTCTCCTCTCCATCATTCCCAGCACTGTAGCGTCCTCCTTAGTGATGGGCGAATCCTAAATTACTCGGAATCGCTTGACTCTAGCGAGTCCGAGCACAGGACTCGCTACTCGTTGCGAGTCTAGCGAGTCCAATGTTAATGAATGGGGAAGCGAGTAATAGCGAGTAGTGTGAGATTTACAAATCGCAGATGTGTCTCGGAAGCTTCAGCCTGAAGCAATCCTAGTTTTGTCATTTATTTGCATTGGACTCGTTTACTTTGTAAGTAATCGCTGGGAAACTCGCACAGATAAGAGTCCTGTCTGCTCAGTGTGCTGGCTGCCAGCTCCAGGGTCCTAGAGCCCGTCTGCTGCCTGATGTAGCAGAGCTGAGATTGATCTCAGTCTGCTCATTCCCTGTGTACAGACATGAATGTCTGTGCACAGAGATGATGTAGCAGAGCTGAGATTGTTCTCAGTCTGCTCATTCCCTGTGCATAGACATCTATATCTATGCACAGGGATGAGCAGAGAGGACATCGCGTTTTGGACTGCGTCGGACGGAAGAGGATTTTTTTAATTAAAGATGGAGTCCCTAATGGCTTTTTTTTTTATTTCTAATAAAAAAATTTCTTTGTGTTGTGTTTTTTTTAAAACAATTTAATAGAAATTCATGGCGGTCATGTTTAATATTGGCGTGACCGCCATAAATTTCGGGCTTAGGGCCAGCTGATAATACAAAGCTGGCCCTAACCTCTTTATTACCCAGCGTGCCACCGCTACCAGGGCCGCTGGAAGAGCGGGGTTCAGCACCAGAGGATGGCGCTTCAATGAACGCGCCATCTTCTGGGGCGGCTGCGGGCTGCAATTTGCAGCGGGGGGTGCCCAGAAAGCTTGGGCATCCCTGCGCTGCGGATTCCAGCTCCCAGCTGCTTAGCTGTACCTGGCTAGACATAGAAATTGCGCGGAGCCCCACGCATTTTTTTTTAATTATTTCATGAAATTCTGAGATTCTGACTCTGACTCTGAGACTCTGACTCTGAGACTCTGACTCTGAAATTCATGAAATAATAAAAAAAAATGCGTGGGGCTCCGCGCAATTTCTATGTCTTGCCAGGTACAGCTAAGCAGCTGGGGGCTGGAATCCGCAGCGCAGGGATGCCCAAGCTTTCTGGGCACCCCCCTCTGCAAATTGCAGCCCGCAGCCGCCCCAGAAAATGGCGCGTTCATTGAAGCGCCATCCTCTGGCGCTGAACCCCGCTCTTCCAGCGGCCCTGGTGGCGGTAGCACGCTGGGTAATAAAGGGGTTAATACCAGCTTTGTTATACAAGCTGGTATTAAGCCCGAGATTCTTAATGTCAGGCCACGTTTGACCCAGCCACTAAGAATCTCCAATAAAGGGTTAAAAAAACACAACACAGAGAAAATTTTTTATTTGAAATAAAAAAAAGCCATTAGGGACTGCATCTTTAATTAAAAAAATCCTCTTCCGTCCGACGTAGTCCAAAACGCGATGTCCTTTCTGCTACATCCCCTGTGCATAGATATAGATGTCTATGCACAGGGAATGAGCAGACTGAGAACAATCTCAGCACTGCTACATCATGTCTGTGAGCAGGCAGGCTCTAGGACCCTGGAGCTGCACAGAGAAGACAGCTGGACTCGGCTCGCAAAGAAACAGCAGTTATTTGCGAGTTTCCCTGCTATCACTGGCACAGTAGCCAAGTCTAATGCAAACAATGGCAATCCTAGTTTTGTCAGCGTTTCTGACAAAACTAGGATTGATATTGATTTGCATTGGACTCGTGCGAGTAATCGCTGGGAAACTCGCAGAGTACCTAGTCCTGCGAGTCCCTTACTACTCGCCGAGTAACGAGTCCTAGCGAGTAGATTCGCCCATCCCTAGTCCTCCTGTCTAGTGACACCATCCGATCATGTGAGTGATGCAGATCAGTGACATCATATCTGCGTGAACTGCTCACATGATCAGCTGCCTGGGACAAGAAGACTGGAGGATGCTATGATGCTGTAAGCAATGGAGCAATGGAGAGGTGAATTATATTGTTTATTTCTTTGTGTATGCGCTAGGATGGGGGCTATATACCATGATAGGGACCCATATATCAGTATAGGGGCCAATGGACCAGGATAAAAGGGTTATACACCAGGATGGGGACAGATATACCATGATAGGGGGCCATGTACCAGGCTTAGGGATTAGGGTTATGCACCAGGCTGGGGATGATATACCAGGATAGGGGGCTGATGCATTTGCCACCCTAGACTTATACTTGCGTCAATAAGTTTTTCCAGTTTTTGTGGTAAAATTAGGGGCCTCAGTTTATACTTGAGCATATACGGTGATATAATGCCCATTAATTTGACTTTTAGTCATACTAACTGCACACTTGAGTGTTTTGGTTCTGCAGAATGCACCAGCTCAAGAGGATCTAATAAGTACCATATCTTCAATACCCTTCCACTAATACTCCTAAAAGAGTAGTACAAATTTATACTCATTTGCGCTATGCCTGCCCATCACTTGATTTGCTGCCAAAGCTCCCTATCTCAGTCTAATCTTTTTGTTTTTTCTTCGGTCATTGACATGCCCTGTACCCACTTGATCACATTAAGCCTAGAGAAGGGAAGACCAATCTGAGGTCCAGATGGGATGTTTCCGCAGTAGGACATGTGAGTAGGAGCTTAGCATAGGTAGGTATAATCTTTTAATATTTTTTAACTTCTTCCTAGCCCTACAAATACTATGCTTTATGAATCTTAAAAGATCTCAGAATATAATAAATATTTTTGATAACAGATTAGATATGGACCTAGATTTTATTTGGACCAATTCAAATCTGACTATGAATTTCGGTGAATCTGATTGAAATAGAGGTTAGGAAATTTTCTTATTACTACTTACAACTACTATCAAAAATAAGGATACAGATTTTCATGTACACAAGCTAAGTTCAGGATAATGAAGAAATGATTTTATTAATAGCACTATCGTAATCTGGCACTCGTTAAGGAGCAGAATATACATGGTCGAAAGTGTTGGCAATCTTGAAATTGGGATTTAGATACAGACTCATTGCTGCCACTTCAGAACTCTCTAGTATTTTGTTTCCAGCTATTTCTGGGTCTTCTTGAAATATATTTGATGTCATTATCCTGCTGGAAGAAGCATGACCTAGGACATCCCAGACTTCTGACACTGGGCTCTACATCATGACCCAAAATATTTTGGTAATTTTCGGATTTCAAAATGCCTGGAACACAGTCAAAGCACCCAGTGCGAGAAGCAGCAAAATAACTACCAAACATCTTTGACCCTCCACCATATTTCACTGTAGGTACTGTGTTCTTTTATTTGTAGACCTCATTCCCAAATTCAGTAAACAGTAGAATGACGTGCTTTGCCAAAAATCTCTATCTTTGTCTCATCTCTCCAGAAGATGCGTTTGTGGCACCCCACTGGTCAGGACTCCACAGAGGGGTACTGCACCCAAATCAGAGAGTGTGGTATCCCTGTGACTAAAGGAACTGGGATACTTACTAGGACTCTCAAAACACCCATCCACACACCCTAGAGCAAGGGACCATATGGTTAACCTGTTGCTAGCGAGACCCAGTCCCTGTGGGAGGAGTTTCAGGGCAGAAAAGTGGAAGAGCGGGAAGGAAGTTATTCAGAAAGTCTGTGAGGAGAGACAGAAGAGGACGTCTCAGGAGAGATCTTCCTGACAGAAGGGGAACCACCCTAGGGGCACCAGGGATTGTGGTGCGCCCGAACCTGGACCCGGTAATATCGACCAGGAGGGTTAGGTCCTGAGCGGAGGACCGCCTCCGAGCATGGTGCGGGTGTTCATCCCCGAGCAGTCAAATCGGTGGCCTGAGCTGTCTTTAAGAAGTCGTGGCCAAATACCTGGCGCAACCCTGAAAATGTACTGCATAGGATTCAAAGAGAAGCAGCCTCGAGAGTGGTCCGAGGTGCCAGCTTAAGGCTCTGTGCATGGGAGCACTTCAAGGGAGAGAGGAGTATCTGAGCGCAGGAAAGGAACAAAGAAAGGAGCGGCAGGTACCTCACTGAGAGTCCTGAGTGAAAGATCCTGGTTCCCTGGTGCCTACCCAGGCAAGAAAGACCCAAGACTGCATAACCTGTCTGTGTGCTTAAGAACTTGCAGTAAAAGCCTGATCAGAGTTAAGGACTGGTGTTGTGTGCTTTCCCTCCTCACTTGTGGAGCCCCCTGCTGCTGATTGAAAGAGACCGTGTGGTAAGCTGCCTCTCTGTGTAAAATAAGAAGAATCCTCCTTATCTCCAACTGCCCTTGGGATCCTGCTCCACCTACGGGAAGCGTACTCATCTTTCTGCATCACCATCAGTCCGGAGGACTGTCCAGCAGCGTCAGTAACATTACCCGAACTGTAGGTGGCGTCACAGCACTTTTATTATCTTTTATTTTTATTTTTACCCCTTTTTCAGTGACCACCAGGGCTACAGGACCGGGCAACAGCCACCCGTGACAATCCCCCGAAACCAAACGCCTGAGACCGAGTACCCCCACAGCCCTGGTATGGGTCACTTTCTCAGAAGAATTTTGACTTACTCACATATATTTTGGCAAACTTATATTTAGCTTTTATATTGTTTGTGTCAGCAGTGGGGTCCTTCTGGGTCTCCTGCCTTAGTGTTTTGTTTCATTCAAAGGTAAACAGATTGTTCATAATGACACTGATGCACCCTCACCCTGCAGGAAAGCTTGCATTACTTTGAAACTTTTATTGGAGCTTCTTATACATCATCTGGACTATACTGTGTTGTAACTTTTCATCAATTTTTCTCTGCCGTCCACATCCTGCCAGATAAGCTACAGTGCCCTGGGTTGTAAACATCTTGATTATGTTGTGCACCATGAACAAAGGAACATTAAAATCTCTGGAGATGGACTTGTACCCTTGAGATTATTGGTATTTTTTAACAATTTTGATTATTAAGTCCGGAAACGGTTTTCTTCTCTTTCTGTTCTTCATGCTTAGTACGACCCACATGAACACAATGCAAAAATTGAGTCAACATCTCCCCTTTAATCTGGTTTCAGGTGTGATTTTCATATTGCCCACACCTGTTACTTGCCACAGGTGAGTTTGAATAAGCATCACATCCTTGAAACAAAGTTGTTTACTGACAATTTTGGAAACATACAAATAATGTGTCATTAGTTTTGTGTGAAATTATGTGCAATTTGCATTTTTTTTACTTTGATTGTTTTTGTATTGGTCCAATGCACAGAAATAAAACATCTGTATGATAAAACATTTGTAAGAAATAGTATATTTTCTTGAACATTTTCAAGGGTGCTGACACATGTTGCCATGTCTGTACTTCCGATGTATATATATATATATATATATATATATATATATATATATATATATATTCTTTTTTAACCATAAGCAACGCTTTTCAACAAGAATATCACCTGCTGAAAAGTATGTAAGTCTTATAGTCAGGAGGAGACAGCTTCCTGTGATGGAGGAGAATGCAGACACCACGTCTTTCCCATTGACAGAGAGCTGCCCTCTCTCCTCCTGGTCCACAATGATCTATGTGAAGAGTGCAGAGAAGGAGAGGCAGCTGCCGGAATCTGAATGGATGGAGGCTACACCAGCTGAGCATATGTCTGGTGACAGGACTTTGGGTCTTAAGCCAACCTCATGGAGTCTATTTCTGCCAGTTTAATCAGGAACATGTACACCAAAAGCACATTGGAGGTCATTCTGTAGGGTTCTGACAGTGGTTCTTTTGTTCCTTGACCCACAAAGGAGCAGACAATGTTAGGCTGGCTTCATATTTGCGGTTTCCTCCGCAGCGTCCTGCGGAGGGGAACCGCAAGCCGAGTGCAGGCACCGCAAGTCCCTATGTTTAACATGGGGATGCGGGTGCCTGCACTCTGGTGCAGATTGGCGTGCGCACCCTGTGCGCACCCAATCACTGCCATGTATGTTTTGTACACAGGCGAATGCATGCCTACAAATCATACACTCTCGTCCGCACCAGAAACGTGACATGTCATGTTCCTGTTGTGGACAAGAATGTATAATTTGTGCGCATGTATCCGCATGCATATAAATCATACATTACAGTGTGCACGCCAATCTGCACCAGAGCACAGGCACCCGCGTCCCCATGTTAAACATAGGGACTTGCGGTACCTGCACTCGGCTTGCAGTTCCCCTCCGCAGGATGCTGCGGAGGGAACCGCAAGTGTGAAGCCAGCCTTACTGATGCAGGTTGATGGTATTCCATAACAGTGTCTAGCTCTTCTTGTTTGCTCAGTGTCTTAAAACTGTGCTGTGAGGCACAGCAAACCCTTCTGCATATGTTGCATGGATGTACAATCCCAGAGTAACTGAACTGCCTGTTCAACATGAATGGACACATCATGCTACACCCAAAATAAAAAGGATATAAGTAAAGTGAAAAAGAATCCCTTCATTTTTTTTGAGCATTGTATTTTTTTTTCATTGCCTAGCCTATGCGACATTCTATATCAACTAATAGCCTTCACAAGGAGAAACAATGCACTGTAGAGGAGGATTAGACTACATGCAGAACCAAGATTGTATTGTTGACTGTAGCCATGAAAGCACAATGGCCTGACTAGGAGCTCTGGGACCATACCTATTGCATGTATAATAGCAAAATTGTCCTGTATTTTCTTTATATAAAGAATAAGTAGCATGGGTAAAAAAATTCCATTTGCTAAGTGCCTGAGGATAAACATCTATTTCCTCTGCAGAAGCTACAGCTATGACCCGCTCTCCGCTTGTGTTAGAGCATGGTTATCCTTTGATAAGTAATACTCTAACACACACAACACTAAATAGATAATCGCCTTGTAAAGCATTTATTTCTATCGTAGCTTTTCTTAGTTCTTATCCGCCTACGGGCTTTTCTTTTTCTTCTTTCCTTTGCTAGAAACAAATCATCATATATGATTGTAAACCCTCAGTTCAGTCCCTCTATCTATCGGAACACCTGCTTGTCCAACTTATATTAAACAGGGAAAATAGTCTTTGGGCTACACTGTGTGTGTTGGACCCTCTCCATATACCTAGTTCTGCATCTATCACCATCTGTGATCAGAAGACTGCACTTAAATACTGGAGTTGCCCACATATAAATATGTTTTCCAATAGATGCATGAAATCATATGCGTCATGCTGTAAACAAGCTAGAACATATCTATTTCCAGCATTATGTACTGTAATAGTATGAACTCTCCATCTCTATTTTTTCATCTTTCTATTTTGTTTCCCTATTTTCCCTTCTTCTTTTCTTCTTTTCCCTTCTTTCTTGCTGTTTTACTTCCTTCCTACATTATTTCTTTTCTTTCCCTACCTCTTTCTTTTCATTCTTCTACCATCTCATTTGTTTTACTTACAGCATTATTAATGTTTAAGGAGTTTAACATACATGATGTCTATTACAAAGTGGTAAAGGATACACTTTTTCTCGACATAACATTGTACTGAAGGATAAAGATGTTCAGATTCGGCAGATCCGGACGGACTGTATTAAAGTCTGGGTTCGGGACCGGACTTGACCAAAACTTGAGCCTGAACCCCTAAGCTGGAGTTTAAAGTTAGAAAATGGAGGCCAGGGGCTGGAAGAATAAGCAAAACAGTGATTAAATTAGTGGCATATACTTTCCGAGGACTGTGTGCTTGTACTTCCAGGCCACTCATTAATTTCCTGATTATTCACTGCAGTCTTCCTCCAACAGCCAATCACAGATGCCCACTCCCTGTGACAGCATCTGTGATTGGCTGTTGCGCTCCTCACCCAATGTCAACCAATCAAAGATGCCAGCACAATGGGTGGGGGCGCAACAGCCAATCACAGATGCTGTCACTAAGAGTGGGCATCGGTGATTGGCTGTTGGAGGAAGACTGCAGTGAATAAGCAGGAATTTAATGAGTGGTCAACAAGTACAAGCGCAAAGTCGGTCTTTGGTAAGTATAATACTGATTGTACTGTTTGGCTAATTTTTACAGCCCCCCCCCCCCAGTTGAACCCGAACCCGAACAGTAATACAGACTTCTCAGGGAAATCCACTAGGTGTTCAGTACAGGCCTCGAACTTTACAGTTTCGTTTCACCCATCACTACTGAAGGGCAATCTCATAGAAGGGCATTGGATAAAATGTGTTCCCTACACAAAATATCAGCTGAGATATATATTACAGGGAAAAATGTAAATCATATTTAAGGATATTAAAGGGCTTTTCTCTGACAGGATTCTGAGGTAATCCCCTTCTTCACCTGGATGTTTATTTAACATTGGTAGATAGCAGTATGTTGATAACTGGCTGTGTGTGATGTAGTGGTTAGCTGCTTGGTCCCTTTACTGCAGTGTGTGACAGAGACTGAGGCTTTGTGTAGCTCCATAAGTCCTAATAACATATTAGCTCCACCGGGTGGTTTCTTTATAAGTATTGCTCTGAGTAGCAGACTATAGGGACTGAGGTGGTTTACAGTGTTAAACCCCTGTTTTACCAACCTTTTGTAGATTGGTTAATCATTATGTGCAATAGTTAATAAGCACTTAGCACTTTATTGATTAATACCATCCATACTATGCACATAGTTATTGCTATCTATTTTACCCATATACAGCATTATTAAGGGTTAATTTACTCTGATACCCCATTTAGTGCACATCAGTGTTTAATAAATAATGATGCATTGCTGGTGGGTTTTGTGACATGTATGATGTTATGGTGAATATTCTGCTGTCCAAATTAATATTGAATGTCTTCAGTATATTCCCCTCTGTGATCCACCTTATTAATAAATTTGCACTCTCCTGAATATTGGGTTGAAATGTCGTTTTTTGGTTGGTTAAGAATGTGGTATATTTAGCGATAAGCCCATATAATCCCTGCATACCCCTAAGTGGTGGCAGTATTTGACACAGATATGTCAATATATATATACAGGTTGTTTATTTGGTTCTTAATCATATTTAAAGGGAACCTGACCCCTCCAAATCACCACCAACCCTATTAATACCTGTCCCTGCACCCTAACATATCAGTATTAGTGCTCCTTTTCTATAAAAAAAAAGCGCTCTGTAACATTGGAATAATCAACAATATACACTTACAAATCTGAGACTTCTTGACCCTGAATAAGTCTCACAGGGCGTCCCTAGGGGCTCATTTTCACACCCCGAATGATCCACCCTCTCTCTGTTTGTGCTGCTGTGATGTGGAGCTGAAGGCAGGACTAATGATTTGCATTCTGTGAGTGATAGAGAAGGGGGAGGGCAAAGCCTGCACAAGCAGAGCATCAGACAGAGAGAGGGTTGATCCTGGAGCCTGCAAAACAACACGCCCTAAGAGCAAAAGAATATAGCCCCTGCTAATTATAATCACTAATGAGTAAGTGTTAAAACATTTTTATGCACTTTCACAGGATGCTTTTAGGAGACAAAAGAAGCATGAGATTAGTGATAATATGATGCAGGGACATGTTTTGGTAGCTTAGGAGGCTTTCTGGAGGTGACAGGATCCCTTTAAGAATATGTAGTATACTGGAGCACTAATATGAAGTGTATTCACGCACACAGTTTCAGCCTCATTCTTTTACATGGTATTGGATTTTGTTGTGGTTTTGCCACCATCACGCTTCTAAGCCAGTTTACATTATAATACTGTATGTCATACTGGGACCTACAGATGCCCAGCGTGTGGCACAGAACAGTGGTGACAACGGGGATGGTGTAGAAAGAAGGCCCTGGCACTAGGGAGAGGGAACACCTCCAGACACTTACCTGAGGCTGAACCCTGCACTGCCTAACGTCCCTATACCTGCGATCCATATGGCATTGTAACCTTCAGGTCCAAGAATCATCAACAGTCTTCATAGGGTGAATAGATTTGTGACATAATCATTATCAATTTGCATCATCCCAAGTCCCAAATCTTGGCAAACTATGGTAAATACCACTGCAAATACACTGATTAGCAACATTAAGATTTGACCACCAACAACAAATGACGGTAAATCCTTCACTTCTAAATTAATTGTTGTATATGTAAAATGAGGCTGCATTAGTTCATTACCATGTCTATTTCCTGTAGGACCTTTTCTACAACAGGGGAAACATTTTATGCAAATTTAACATAAAATAATAAATGCTGATATTAATTTCTTAAGATATTGGCAATCTGGATAATACCAGAGAGAGTAAATCCAAGGACAAAATTTCATATTATTCGTCTGATTATAAGACCTTTGCCTAACGATGCTTTTACTTATGAACTCAAGTTCTCAATTAATTTCCTGCTGCTGACTGCTTAGTTTTATGAACACATTTCTAAATATCTACAGGAATATATCATTTCATTTTAGAAGCTAAAAAGTAGATTATTATATACAGCAAGTTAAAAAAAAGTATTGGATACGTCACCAATTTTCTAAATAACTACACTAGGGGCCAAAATTGAGGCAACAGCCTCTAGATTTCTAAATTTTTAGCATTTTGCAAATACTAATACAAATTTCATGAATGATTTTGATTTCACACTAAAGTTTCTAAGTAGAAATAGCAAAATCTCATACAGAAACACAATATTAGCAGGATATTGGTTCATTTGTCAACAAATTGGACAGTATTGTCACTCAGATGACTGTGAGAGAAAAGTAATGTATTTGTCCAATTTTCATATCTAATACTAAAATGTTAATACTTGGTTGGATAGTTCTTGGCCTTGATATCTGCCTGGTATCTACTTGTCATGCTATTGACCAGTTTATTTAAATCAGATGGTGTGATGATATGAAACCATGATTTGATGATGGCTGCAATGAGTTCCTGCTTGTTTGAAGTCTACTGTTTTAAGCCGAGCCCAGAGATTCTCAATAGGATTGAGATCTGGGCTGTTTCCTGGCCAATTCAATAACTGGATGTTATTGTCCTTGAACCAAGAGAGACATTTTTTAGATGTATGGCATGGGGCTCCATCTTGTTGACAAATAAAGGTGTCCCTTCACCAAATACATCACGTGTAGGGATGGGCGAATCTACTCGCTACTATTCGGGACTCGCCCGAATAGTAGCGGACTCGAGGGACTCGCTACTTGCCGAGTTTCCTTAGGAATTACTCGGGGGTAGCGAGTCCCTGTACTTTTGCAGTGTATCTATACAGATACACTACAAAAGTACACTAAAAGTTAATCTAAGGGGTTAAAAACAATAAACATTCATACTCACCTTCTGCGGGGCTTGTACCTTATGTACCGGGACCGGTACCGAAGACCTCCGGACGTCACAAGACCCCAGATCACCGGGAGATGATGGGCTGAAGGACCTGTGAGATTTCAGCCAATCAGCATGCGGCAGAGCGGTCACATGGCTTTGTCACGTGGCCGCACTGCCAGCCAATCAGATTGGCCAGATCGCTCATTGGCTGGCAGTGCGGCCACGTGACAAACCCATGTGACCACTAGCCGCATGCTGATTGGCTGAAATCTCATAGGTCCATCAGCCCATCTTCTTCCGGTGATCTGGGGTCTTGTGACGTCCGGAGGTCTTCGGTACCGGTCCCGGTACATAAGGTACAGGCCCCACAGAAGGTGAGTATGAATGTTTATTGTTTTTAACCCCTTAGATTAACTTTTAGGGTACTTTTGTAGTGTATCTGTATAGATACACTGCAAAAGTACAGGTTACTATTCGGACTCACTGGACTCGCAACGAGTACCGAGTCTCGGACCCGGACTCGTTAGAGTCCAGCGATTCTGAGTATTTCAGGATTCGGCCATCCCTAATCATGTGCCAAAGGAATGAGTTTAGGCTGAAGGACTTCCTTGATGTACTTTTCAGCATTAACTGTTCCTTCAATTACTTACCTGCAGCCTACCAACTGCGTCTCTGGACATGCAACCCTATACTATAACACTGAGAGGATGCTTCATGGTGGGTACTGTACACTCAGGCAAGCAATCCTCTTCAGGTCATCATCGAACGTAGTGAACACCATCGCTGCCAAAGATGGATATGCACGTCTCATCGCTCAATAAACCATTTCTCCATTGTTCAATGGTCCATTTATAATGTTCTTTGGCCCGTTGCAGATGTTTCTGACGCTGTGAGTCATTCAAAAATGGCTTTTTACGTGGTATTCTGGCTCTTAACTCCGCGTTTTCCAATCATTGTCGAACAGTCCGATCGAACACTGTCACTCCAGTGTTGACAAGCTCCTTGTTGATGTCAACAGCAGTTGATTTCCCATTATTTAGGGCGATTGTAACAATTCTTCTATCAGTCTGAGGAGTTGTAGCCTTCTTCCTTCCTCTAACTGGTTTATTCTTTATCGAACCAGTCTCCTGAAACCGCTAAAAAACTTTGAGAACGCTGGCCGGTGAGATCCCTTTTCCAATTCGTGCTGCAATCAACCCTAGCTGCATCCCTTCCCCTGGTTCCATCCCTTCCCTAGCCTGCATCTTATCCCTGAACTGCATCTCCTAGATCCTCCCCCGGACTGCACCCCATAAATTGACCCTACCTCAACCACGACCACTCACCCATCACCGGGAACTCGCCCTTGCCACACCAGATCCCCGGCTACCTCGGACCTCACCCACCTCCCCTCCCCTACTCACCCCACCATGTTTCCGCTTCTTCCCACCTTCACTCCCATCCTCCTCCACTTCCTACTACCCCCACCCATCCCCCCACTGGGCAAAGAAATCCAACTTTCATCCTCCATCCTCCCTACCCACCTCACCCAATGCTCTGAATTATTCCCCTAATTTCAACCCACCATCTCTAGACGTACACGCCCACCACGCAAGCTCCCCTGTTCCCACCTCCTAACCCTCTCCCTGCTCCTCCTACTCTCCGGTGACATTTCCCCTAATCCTGGCCCACCCCACCATACCACCTCACTCTCCTCCACCCCACTCCATCGGCCCATCACCAACCCTCGCAACCCCCTTAACCTCCGTCCTATTCCCCCTATCCCTACTTCCCCCATCCCCCTACTCGGCGCACTCTGGAATGCCCGCTCAGCCCGCAACAAACTCGCACTCATCCACGACCTCTTCATCTCCAGAAAACTCTCCTTCCTCGGCATCACGGAGACCTGGCTTACCCCCTCTGACACAACCTCCCCGGCTGCCTTCTCCTACGGGGGATTCACTCTCTCCCACACTCCCCGCCCCACCAACACCCGTGGCGGTGGCGTTGGCCTACTTCTGGCCAGCGACTGCTCCTTCTCCCCTCTTACCCCACCTCCCCTCCCCTCCTTCGAGACACACTCCGTTCGCATCTACTCCCCCTGCAACCTCCAACTAGCCGTTGTCTACCGCCCCCCTGGATCCCCCTCTACCTTCTTTGACCACTTCACAACCTGGCTCCTCCACCTCCTCTCCTCCGACATCCCTACCATCATCATGGGCGATTTCAACATCCTTATCGACACCCCTAAAGCCGCTGCCTCCAGACTCCTATCCCTCACCTCCTCTTTTGGCCTCTCCCAATGGATCTCCTCCGCCACGCACATTGGTGGCCACACACTTGACCTAGTCTTCACCCGCCTCTGCTCCCTCTCCGACCTTGCACACTCAACCCTCACCCACTCTGACCACAACTTACTGACCTTCTCGTCCCTCGTCCCCCCTACCACGCACCCCCCCACCCGCACACTCCCCCACCCCCGCAGAAACCTTAAGCTCATAGACTTCCATTCACTCTCAGAATCCCTCCTCCCCCTCTCTGACTTGGCCTCTTCTCACGACGCTGACTCTGCCGCCTCCCTCTACAACTCCACTCTCACCACAGCCCTCGACCAGGCTGCTCCTCTCACATTTAACACAACACGATTACAACGACAACCATGGCTCACGACTCTCACCAAGAAACTCCGATGGATGACTAGGGCAGCCGAGCAGAAATGGAAGAAGTCCCACTCCGCAGAGCACTTTGCCCTATACAAGCGTTCCCTCAATACCTTCAAGACTGCCCTTGACTCCGCAAAACAAGCCTACTTCTCTTCCCTAATTACCGCCCTGTCTCACAACCCCAAACAACTCTTCAAAACCTTCAACTCCCTACTTCGCCCCCCTGCCCTCCTCCCTCACCTCTCATCTCCGCTGACGACTTCGCCACCTTCTTCAAAGACAAAATTGACAAACTCAGACAAAGCTTTGACCCACACTCCCCTCGCCCCATCCCACCTCCTTCCCATCCCCCCCCACCCAAATGCAGTTTCACCCCCATGACTGAGGACCACCTCTCCTCCCTTCTATTACGATCGCACCTCACCACCTGCGCCCTTGACCCACTCCCCTCCTACCTCATCCCTAACCTTACAACAGTCCTCATCCCTGCCCTGACACACCTCTTCAACATATCGCTCAAATCCGGCACATTCCCCTCACTTTTCAAGCATGCCCTAATCACGCCCATCCTAAAAAAAACATCCCTCGACCCTACAACAGTCTCCAACTATCGCCCCATATCTCTTCTCCCGTTTGCCTCAAAACTTCTTGAACAGCACGTCCACTCCGAACTGTCCTCCCACCTCTCTACCTAAGCTCTCTTTGATCACCTTCAATCCGGCTTCCGACCGCACCACTCCACCGAAACAGCCCTAACCAAAGTCACTAATGACCTTCTGATCGCCAAGAGCAAACGACACTACTCCGTCCTCATCCTTCTCGACCTCTCTGCTGCCTTTGATACTGTTGACCACTTCCTCTTACTCCAAATCCTTGAATCTCTTGGAATTACTGACCTTGCCCTCTCCTGGATCTCCTCCTACCTGACGAGCAGGACCTTCAGCGTCACCCACTCCCACACCACCTCCTCGCCCCACCCCCTTTCCGTAGGTTTCCCCCAAGGCTCGGTCCTGGGAACACTACTCTTCTCTATTTACACCCTCGGCCTAGGCAACTTCATTGAGTCACATGGCCTCCAATACCACCTCTACGCCGACGACACTCAGCTCTACCTGTCTGGCCCTGACATCTCCTCTCTTCTATCCAAAATTCCTCACTGCCTATCCGCCATTGCATCCTTCTTTTCCACCCGCTTCCTCAAACTCAACATGGACAAGACAGAATTCATCGTCTTTCCCCCTCACAACCCTCCCCCCCTTCATGACCTATCCATCACCGTCAACGACTGCACCCTCTCACCCGTCCCCCATGCCAAATGTCTCGGGGTAACCCTCGACTCCTCCCTCTCCTTCAAGCCCCATATCCAAGCCCTCGCCACCGCCTGCCGACTCCAACTAAAAACATTGCCCGCATCCGCTCCTTCCTTGACCACAACACAGCTAAGACACTTGTCCATGCCCTCATTATCTCCCGCCTGGACTACTGCAACCTCCTATTCACTGGCCTCCCTGCCTCCTCCCTTGCACCTCTCCACACCATCCTCAACTCTGCTGCCCGGCTCATCAACCTATCTTCCCGCTACTCCCCTGCCTCCCCTCTCCGCCAAGCCCTCCACTGGCTCCCCATCCCCCAGCGATCTCGCTTCAAAACCCTAACCCTGACATACAAGGCCATACACAACCTGTCCCCTCCCTACATCTCCAACCTGGTCTCCCGCTACCTCCCTTCGCGCACTCTGCGCTCCTCCCAAGAACTCCTCCTCTCAACCCCCCGCATCTCCACCTCCCACAACCGCACACAGGACTTCTCTCGTGCTTCTGCCAGACTCTGGAACTCCCTCCCCCATCACATCAGACACTCCCCGACCCTGGGAACCTTCAAGAAAAACCTGAAGACCCACCTCTTCCTACAAGCCTATACCACACACTGAGACCCACTGCATCATCTCACCTCCCCCTCCTACTGTCTCCCTCCCCACCCCCTTTAGACTGTGAGCCCTCGCGGACAGGATCCCCGACCCTGCTGCACCCGTATGACTAATTGTGATATGTCATCGTTTGTCGTCGTTTGTGTCTACCCTCCAAATTGTAAAGCGCCATGTATCCTAATGGCGCTATATAAATACCTATTAATAATAATAATAATAATAATAATAATAATTTCCTGGTAACTGTGCCCTTCTCTTAAAGTAACCACTTTGGCTCTCTTCTTAGGTGACCACTCGTGTCTAAAACTGCTGGCCATTTCAAAAATCTGACATTTAAATGAAAAAATGGTGAAAATCACTTAATATGTCATATCACACTGTTAAATCACAAATTGAATTAATTATTAAATTAAATCACAGCTTATTTATATTAGCTGGCTACCCTACAAAGATGCAGTCATTAGTGCTGCACGTGAAATAAAAGTTAAGCAAATGCAGGTCAAAATTTTATATCATAAAATTCCGAAACAGTATAACAGAATAAAAACATGTAATTGCTTACATTTTGATGTCAAACTGTCTTTAAAACTGCCTTTTAATCGCACAATATCGGTGTTAAATCACACCCAGGTCTCTATAAACAAACACAAAATTCATATCGCAGAAGAGGGCATGTGTTCAAGTAAGTAAGTCAGTGAAAACTTTTATTAAATATTGGTGATGGTTGAAAACAACTAGTGTATATTTCTAAAGCTGCTATCAATATGAATTTCTTAATTGTCAGCAAAAACCAATCCAATCCACACAGGCAAAGGCATAAAACCATGTTGATTAATTTAGTGACATTTAATAATGGAAATAACCCAAGGAAAAGTATTGAACACGCTTATTAAAATTTAATTAATACTTAATACAAAGCCTTTGTTGGTGGTGACAGCATAGAGACATTCCTGCAAGGAGAAACTAGTCACATGCATTGCTCTGGGGTGATTATGGCTCATTCTTCCACACAAACCCTCTTCATATCTTGAAGGTCCCTTGAATCCTTCTCTCAATTCTGAGATTCAGTTCCTACCATAAATGTTCTATTGGATTCAGATCAGGTGATTGGCTTGACCATTCTAGCAGCTTTATTTTTTTCTTCTGAAACCAATTAAGATATTGCTTGGCTGTGCGTTTGGGTCCATTGTCTTGTTTAATGTTCCCCCTTGCCTTATTGTCATCATCGTGGTGGTCACCAGCAGATTTTTATGTGGAATGGCTTATTACATTTACCCATTCATTTTTTTCTTCAATTATATAGTTTGCCTGTACCATATACTGAAGAACAGCCCCACACCATCATGTTTCCACCTCTAAACCTCACTGCTGGTAAGCTGTTTTGGGGTAATATGCAGTGCCTTTTGACCTCTGTACATGGTGTGTACTAAAGCATCCAAAGAGTAACATTTTGATCTTCTCTGACTACACTACATTCTTTAGTATTTTACAGGCTTCTCTAAATGTTGTTAAGCAAACTTTTAACACACTTGAACATGCTTTTTGTTCACCAATAGAGTCTTGCATTGTTAGTATGCATACAGGTCATTGAGACTGAGTGCGTTACTTATTGTTTTAATTGAAACTGTAGAGTCTGTTGCCACAATCTTGGCTGGCAATCAAAATACAAGGAAGCCCATTATTTTTCTTCATTATATAAATAGAAAATTACAAAAAATGTGTGGGCTTTGCCACTCTTTCACAACCGCTGACACCGGGAGGTCTTCCTCCAAAGCACTCCTCAGCAGTTAACAAGCATATTCACAGGCTTTTGCAGCCTTATAACAGTGGCCAAATGTGGATTGGTTTTTCCACAACCTATATCTAGGTATAGAACTCTCCTTTAAGTTAGGAGATCTACAGTATATACAGATCTATTACCATATCAGCTCCAGTATATCCTCTGTGAAGACCAGTTTGGTCAAACCGGCAAGGATATAGCAAAATCACCTGTACACTGTGTGAAACACATTAAAGAATTTTGATAGTATGAGTTGACGTCTCCTGTTCATCATTATATACTACTAGAAATAGGTCCGATGCTATTGCATCGGGAGTGCAGTGAAATAAACAGGTGCCGTAGAAATAGCCGATGAATAGTACAGTCCTCTCTCCAGAAAGTACGCTGTTGTTGCGGGATTTATGTGGTGTATATGGTGACTCAGTGGTTAGCACTGTATGGTGGCTCAGTGGTTAGCAAAGTATATGGTGGCTCAGTGGTTAGCACTGTATATGGTGGCTCAGTGGTTAGCACTGTATATGGTGGTTCAGTGGTTAGCATTGTATGGTGGCTCAGTAGTTAGCATTGTATATGGTGGCTCAGTGGTTAGCACTGTATACTGTGGCTCAGTGGTTAGCACTGTATTTGGTGGTTCAGTGGTTAGCACTGTATACGGCGGATCAGTGGTTAGCAGCACTGTACGCTGACTCAGTGGTCTGCACTGTATGGTGGCTTAGTGGTTAGCATTGTATACGGTGGATCAGTGGTTAGCATTGTATATGGTGGCTCAGTGGTTAGCAGTGTATACAGTGGATCAGTGGTTAGCACTGTATACGGTGGCTCAGTGGTTAGCACTGTATATGGTGGATCAGTGGTTAGCAGCACTGTACAGTGACTCAGTGGTCAACACTGTATGGTGGCTCAGTGGTTAGCACTCTATATGGTGGCTCAGTGGTTAGCACTGTATATGTTGGCTAAGTGGATACACACATGTACAAACGTATACAGACATACACAGACAGTCACAGACATGTACACACATACATGTATACAGACACACACAGATGTAGACACACACATGTACACACAGGTATACGCAGACATGTACACACACATGTATACACACCCAGACACATGTATACAGCCACACACATGTATACACACATAGACTCATACGTATACATATAGACACACACACATACGAGCTGCAGCCACAGACAGAGGATGAGCGGGTCATTGGGTGGGCTGATGTGATGTCACACAGAGCCTGTCACATGACATGCTCATTCACTCTGTCTGTGGCTGCAGCTCTGTATTCACCACCGATGAGATCTCTGGGAGTGGGTGAGAAGACTACGGGAAAGAGGGGGGATGGAGAGGGGAGGAGAGGAGGGGGAGGACGGAGCTGCGGGGAGGGGAGAGGACAGAGTGGCAGGGGAAGACAGAGTAGAGAGGACAGAGTGGCAGTAGAGGACAGAGTAGAGGGAGTGGCGGGGGAGGACAGAGTAGAGAGGATGGAGTAGCAGGGAGGATGGACAGGTTAGGAGGGTGGAGCTGGGAGAGCAGGTGAGAGCGCTAGTGGCCGGCACATCAGGTTACCCATCATTTGGGTGTTCCAATATGGCGGCCGGGCGATTTCCGGCTGCGTCGCCTCTGACCCCCTAGCGGCGGAAGATGAGCATTGGCTACCATTGGGAGATCAGCAGCTAGAGCTGCTGATCTCCCGACGGTAGCGGTGACTGTGTCACTTTGATTTCTGTCACTTATGTCGCTATCCCACAATGGGGCCGCAATGCATTGTGGGATATTGACATAAGTGCCGGAAGTCTGTGACACACATTGTTGGTGATTATATAGTAGATTGTGTGTCAGGATTTACTATATTATACAATTTCTTCTGCAATCCTTGTGAAAATGAAAAGATTTGGTGGTAAAACAACATTTTTGGGGGACAATCCTTTGTTTTATCATTTTCATGTTTCTACGTTGTAAAAATCTGTGACGCACCAGTGAGTTCAAGGTGCTCAGCTCACATCTAGAAAATTTACTTGGGTGGTCTAGTTTTCAGAATAATATTATATCTATTAGTAAGGAAGTTAGCTGAAACTCGTTGGATATAATACTACCATGCTGTTTATGATGGGCCACTCTGTCTCTGGTATTTTCATGTATACTGGATGTTTTTAATATGAGCAAATAAAATGTATATGTTTTACTCACTTGTTCCCCTCCTGGATGCTGGATTTTTTTCCCTGCTTGCTATGGACTTTCCTGCTTGGACCTGAGCAGTTCTGTGCACCGGGTGTGGATTCTCCTTGTCTCCTTAAAGAAGCTGCAAAGCAGATGCCCCCAACTGGAAGCACCAAGCACCATTGAAATGAGTGATCTTTACACCCTGTGGAGCTCTATATAGGTATGCCCCCTGTATTTTCCATTTGAATGTCTATATATGCTGTTAACTAGTACTGGCTTGCAGACCCCCCACCCACTCAGGGAGCAAAACAGTGGTGAGTATTACAGTTGGGTTTTCTTGACGGAAATGCAACACAGCATCGAATACTCGTGAGGTTCACCGAGACGCTCCTACTAGGGATGGGCGAATCTACTCGCTAGGACTCGTTACTCGGCGAGTAGTAAGGGACTCGCAGGACTCGGTACTCTGCGAGTTTCCCAGCGTTTACTCACACCGAGTCCAGTGCAAATCAATGGCAAACGCTGACAAAACTAGGATTGCCATTGTCTTGCATTAGACTCGGCAACTGTGCCAGTGATAGCAGGGAAACTCGCAAAGTAACTGCTGTTACATTGCGAGCCGAGTCCAGCTGTCTTCTCTGTACAGGCTGCCGCAGCTCCAGGGTCCTAGAGCCCGCCTGCTCACAGAGATGATGTAGCAGAGCTGAGATTGTTCTCAGTCTGCTCATTCCCTGTGCATAGACATCTATATCTATGCACAGGGGATGTAGCAGAGAGGACATCGCGTTTTGGACTGCGTCGGACAGAAGAGGATTTTTTTAATTAAAGATGGAGTCCCTAATGGCTTTTTTTTTATTTCAAATAAAAAATGTTCTCTGTGTTGTGTTTTTTTAACCCTTTGTTGGAGGATTCTTAGTGGCTGGGTCAAACGTGGCCTGACATTAAGAATCTCGGGGTTAATACCAGCTTGTATAACAAAGCTGGTATTAACCCCTTTATTACCCAGCGTGCCACCGCCACCAGGGCCGCTGGAAGAGCGGGGTTCAGCGCCAGAGGATAGCGCTTCAATGAACGCGCCATCTTCTGGGGCGCCTGCGGGCTGCAATTTGCAGCAGGGGGTGCCCAGAAAGCTTGGGCATCCCTGCGCTGCGGATTCCAGCCCCCAGCTGCTTAGCTGTACCTGGCTAGACATAGAAATTGCGCAGAGCCCCATGCATTTTTTTTTTATTATTTCATGAAATTCATGAAATAATTAAAAAAAAGGGCTCCCCTATATTCTTGTGTCCGGCCAGGTACAAATAGGCACCTAGGGGTTGGGGGCAGCCCGTCGCTGCATGCTGGATCCGGCTGGTTCCAGAAATACGGCGAACCCCACGTGAAATTTTTTTCTGACAAATCCATAAAACAATGTAAATAAAAGGGACTGCATCTTTATTAACCCCTGGACCATAGGTGAGGGGTTAATAAAGATGCAGTCCCTTTTTTAGGATTGTTTTATTGATTTTTCAGAAAAAAAAATTACATGGGCTTCACCGTATTTCTGGAACCAGCCAGATCCAGCAGGCAGCGACGGGCTGCCCCCAACCCCCAGGTGCCTATTTGTACATGGCCAGCCACAAGAATATAGGGGAGCCCTTTTTTTTTATTATTTCATGAAATAATAAAAAAAAAATGCGTGGGGCTCCGCGCAATTTCTATGTCTAGCCAGGTACAGCTAAGCAGCTGGGGGCTGGAATCCGCAGCGCAGGGATGCCCAAGCTTTCTGGGCACCCCCCGCTGCAAATTGCAGCCCGCAGCCGCCCCAGAAGATGGCGCGTTCATTGAAGCACCATCCTCTGGTGCTGAACCCCGCTCTTCCAGAGGCCCTGGTGGCGGTGGCACGCTGGGTAATAAAGAGGTTAGGGCCAGCTTTGTATTATCAGCTGGCCCTAAGCCCGAAATTTATGGCGGTCACGCCAATATTAGACATGACCGCTATGAATTTCTATTAAATTGTTTTAAGAAAAACACAACACAGAGAAAATTTTTTATTAGAAATAAAAAAAAAAGCCATTAGGGACTCCATCTTTAATTAAAAAAATCCTCTTCCGTCCGACGCAGTCCAAAACGCGATGTCCTCTCTGCTCATCCCTGTGCATAGATATAGATGTCTATGCACAGGGAATGAGCAGACTGAGAACAATCTCAGCTCTGCTACATCAGGCAGCAGGCGGGCTCTAGGACCCTGGAGCTGCGGCAGTCAGCACACAGAGCAGACAGGACTCTTATCTGTGCGAGTTTTCCCAGCGATTACTTGCACAGTAAATGAGTCCAATGCAAATCAATGGCAAAACTAGGATTGCTTCAGGCTGAAGCTTCCGAGACACATCTGTGATTTGTAAATCGCACACTACTCGCTATTACTCGCTTCCCCATTCATTAACATTGGACTCGCTAGACTCGCAACGAGTAGCGAGTCCCGGGCTCGGACTCGCTAGAGTCAAGCGATTCCGAGTAATTTAGGATTCGCCCATCACTAGCTCCTACAACAAGATCAACTGCTTTCCACCTACCGTGGATAAGTGCAACACAGCTTTCACCAGGGATCAGCTTCCTGCAAGCGGACAATAACGATACTTCAGAAATAGGTGAACTGAATGTATTTTTTTTTATTTATTTTCCAGAATGGGGTGACTTTTGGGGAATTGTATTGTTCAGGTACATCAAAAGCTAGCCAAACATGACATGACATCCACACACCATTCTATCAAAATCTGTGCTCCAAAACATTGCCCCTTCCCTTCCGAGCCCTGCCATGTGCCCAAACAGTGGTTTTCCACCACATGTGGGTATCAGCATACTCATGGCAAATTGCTCCACAAATTGTGGGGTCCTTTTTATCCTGTCGCCCCTGTGAAAATGAACAAATCAAGCCTACCTGAACATGTTTGTGGAAAAAAGGGTACTTTTTCATTTTCACGACTCAATGTATGTATCACCTTGTAGTTCAATGTGCTTAACACAAAGCTAAATAAATTCCTTGGGGGGTCTAGTTTCCAAAATAGGATCATTTCTAAGGGAGCTCCTCTGTTTACACACATCAGGGGCTCTCCAAACACGACATGGTATCAGCAAACAATTCAAGTTAATGTTAACTTTAGAAAGTCAAATGACGCTCCTTCCCTTCCAAGGCCTGCATTGTGCCCAGTATGGGTTTCGGCCACATATGAGGTATACG
The DNA here is from genome assembly GCA_033576535.1 of Allobates femoralis. Taxonomy (NCBI): domain Eukaryota; kingdom Metazoa; phylum Chordata; class Amphibia; order Anura; family Aromobatidae; genus Allobates; species Allobates femoralis. Next base: position 105,096,877 of record JARQOC010000004.1, read on the forward strand.
TTTACTCAGTACAAGTTGCTCAACAAAATTTGGGTCCATTTTATCCTGATGCCTCTGGCAAATTAAAAAAAAATGAACTTAAAAAACATTTTTGTGGAAAATACCGTAAGTTTTTTTTTCTTAATTTTCAAAGCTTCATTGTGAAATTTGTAACATTTTCTCCATATTTCTGTTTTTTTCACAAATAAAAGCAAAAATTATTATCCTAAATTTACCACTAACATGAAGTCCAATATGTCACAAAAAAACAATGTCAGAATTACTGGGATCCAATGAAGCGTTCCAGTTATTACCTCATAAAGTGACACTGGTCAGATTTGCAAAAAAAGGCCTGGTTATTAGGGTCAAAAAAGGCTCGGGGGTGAAGACATTTATGTTTGTTGAAAAAAAATTAAAAGATGTGGATTCGGATGAAACAGATGGAGCGATTTTTGTTTTTAGATTAATAAAGTGCATTTCCACACAGAAAATAATGCATGATTAGCGTAAATGACAACGCATTTTAAGTGACATGATTAAGAGTGCTTTGGCACTTGAAACGTGTTGCCATTTAGACTTATCATGCATTATTTGCTGCCCGGAAATGCACCTTACCAATCTAGAATAAAAAGGATTTCACCTGTTAGGCACTAGTGACTCGCTCACCAGGGCCGTGGGGTACTCGGAACAGGGCCCTGTCATCGTTGTCGTCTGGGACTGTGGGATGTCACGGTGTCGTGACCCAGCTCCGTGGTTCTTTGCCCTGGTCAATAAAAGGAACAGGGACAATTCTTTTAGGGATTATCATGATGCCACCCGTGGTTTGCGGCTATGGTTGCCACTGCTGCAGTCGGGACCTCTGGGGATGATGGGGGTTAGCAGCAGGGATGTTGAGCCCTCCATGGATAGGGCTGGTCCCCAGGGCAACCGTGTATGAATTGTAGTGCAGGGGTTGCAGGGATCTTTTTACCATCAAGCAGTCTCCAGCTGCCAGCTTGCGGGATCAGTTTGTCTCCTCTCAAGCACGGCAATCAGAGTCTCACACAGTATCAAGCTTTAACCGGGTTTACTTTCAGCTCAGCAGATGGTTACACAACACAGTCTACAATTGCGGCTCCAGTGTGCTCTTAGCAGCTGGGTTGGCTCGTCTGCGACACCCCCTTTCATGTTCCTCCCGGGCCTCTACGGTCTATTCCGCACACTAGCTACAGTCCAGCGGTCACGGGATTTTAAGGGGCAGACCTCCAGGTCACCTAGCCCTAGTTCGACAGCCTTCTTTTCCCTGTGGCGGAGGTTTGGTCTCGGGATACCGTGCCGGAATTTGTGGTTGGGGCATGCAGCTTCCCGGCCACTTCAGCATAGCCAACACTCTGATTCTGGTCCAGTCCCTCAGTGTCCCCGCTGACTTGGGTACACCTTAGACTCCCTCTGTCTTTCCTCGGTCCTCAGCCTGGGACCTGGGCTAGCCATACAGTGGCACAGGACGCCGGGTCCGGGTTCTCTCCGTCTGGTCTCTCTAACTACTTGGCTTTCTGATGTTCCCTCCTTCTCTCTCCTTCAACAACTTTACTTCAACTCTCCAACTTGGTGTTGTGCGTTCCTTTTTGTTGTCTTGTTCCCATCGCTAACCAGGTTCTGTACTAACGTTCCCCCTCCACCTGACTCCTCCCACTATCCCATTGCTGCACATAGGGTACCTAGACTTGGGATCAGGAGTGTGTTGGGTGTTTGTGTGGGGTGACTGAGTTACCAGTTCCAGCTGCTGTGCCATCTTGTGGCGACCTGTCCGCTGGGGTGCCGCACTAGCACTGTATTAACGTGGTTGATGTGGACAGCACAAGCCAAGCCTTATTGAGGAAAAGGGACTGGTGCATGCTTTTTAAGAGGTAGCAATAAATGCTTGTAGATATGGAAAGAGAAAAAATATATAATACTCAAAAAATCTCCAAACATTGAGAGGTGCTCTTGCCAGATACATGTTAAAAATATGGAAAGAGAAAAAAATGACGGCACTCACCCATCAAAGGGGACTACGGGCACTCTGTTTCGAGTATGTTACTCTTCGACGTAACATACTAAAAACGGAGCGCCCATAGTCCCCCTCCGCCTCTCCTCCCTCCCCGCACAACTGTAACCCTATTCCTGCATGGAATAAAAACTGCACATTGGAGAACTTTGATGGGTGAGTGCCGTCATTTTTTTCTCTTTCCATATTTTTAACATGTATCTGGCAAGAGCACCTCCCAATGTTTGGAGATTTTTTGAGTTTAATCAATTGACCTGTGTAGACCTACTAGTGTCCAGTGTTTTCCTCTTCAAATTATAAATGCTTGTAGTACTGCTTTGGATTTGGATAAGGCACTAGCACTGTATTAATCTGGATGATGTGGACAGTACAAGCCAGACTGTGACCTCCAAAATATTGAGGAAAAAGGACTCGTGTGTACTTTGTAAGAGGTAGCACTATATGCTTGTAGTACTGCTTAGGATTTGGCTAAAGCACGAGCACCATATTAATCTGGTTGATTTGGATGACACAAGCCACGCTGTTGTATCCAAAATATTTGGGGAAAAGGGGTCAGTGCATGCTTTTTACCAGATGGCACTACATGCTTGTAGTACTGGTTTGGATTTGGCTAGGGCACTATCACCATATTAACGTGCCTGATGTGGATGGCACAAGCTTAGCTGTTGCCCCAAAAACAGCAGAAAAATGTACTGGTATGTGCTTTGTACCAAGCAGCACTATATGCTTGTACAGGGTGGGTCATTTATATGGAGATACCTAAATAAAATGGGAATGGTTGGTGATATCAACTTCCTGTTTGTGGCACATTAGTATATGGGAGGGGGCAAACTTTTCCAGATGCGTGGTGACTATGGTGGCCATTTTGAAGTTAGCCATTTTGGATCCAACTTGATATTTTTCAATGGGAAGAGGGTCATGTGACACATCAAACCTGTTGAGAATTTCATAACAAAAACAATGGTGTGCTTGGTTTTAACATAACTTTATTCTTTCATGAGTTATTTTCAAGTTTCTCTTTGTTTACAGCCATTGACATGTCACAGAGGTTAACATAAAGAAGCCCATTCAGTCTTGAGGTTTTGTGAGCTTTCTGTGGCTGATGCATTTTTTTTAATGTGTAAACTTACATCAGGAATTGTTTGAACACATTGCACAAATAAAGTTGTGAACTGTTGAAATTTGCCTGCGTCTTTAAATTTCTTAAAAGTCAACATGACCTTGATTTGCATCTATTCGATTTTCTCATCCCTGCTTCCAAACAAATTAACATTTAAAAAAAAATTCTTTAAAAATGTACTAAATACCCTAGTTCTTTCAGCAACAATTCAAAATAGTATCTAACAAACATTTGTCAAAGGGAAAATTGTGGTATTTCACCCTGTGTGCCATTCATATTGGGACTGGAGAGAGAGTACGATAGGTTTTATACATATGAAAGTATTTCAAGAGTAGATGCTATTAGAATATGAGGGTGGAATAAGCACCATATGGAAGGCTCCTAGTAGAATTGGAGTTAGGATGGAGAACCTATGCCCAGAAATCCAGACGGCAATAAAGCCAGCCAGGACAGATCGGCCAAGTATTCACTGCCCATATCATTTAGCAGCATAATAGGAATTGAATGTTTGATTGATAGGTTCAATGCTACAGTAGGACAGTTAAAGTGCCATAAAGCTTTTGACAACAATTACAAAAAGTCAATTAAAATATAGTGATCACAGGTATGTTAGGTTCAGCATGGCATAAGGTGACTGTTATACTTTACATCAAATCTATGTTGATATAAAAATTAGCCTGCATTGTAGCAAAATGATGGACTGGTCTGCCAATGTTACATACTAGCACACTAGGAAACTTAGGGTTTGGCTATAGGGTTTGGTGCCAAGTTAGTACAAGACCGGAAAGAGATAAAAAATCGATCAGATAACTCTCATATAAACTAAATGAGATGTTTAATGCATAAGTAGAAATAGCATGGAAAGGAGAACAGTGACTCAGTTATCAGTGGGAAGCATGCCTTGTTGGTGTGGCTCCCACTAATTAGGACAGTAATTAGTGAGTGACAGCAATGGCAAATACAAATAATTTTTGGGTCACTGCTTAAGCTTGGACTAAAATAGAGAAATGTGATGCAGTGATCCAAAGATTAAGGCACGTGCCAGTTCTCATACTGTAAATGGGCGAGCACAAAAGGAAAATGGAAATGGTTTATTGTAAAGACTAAATTTATTTTATGGAAAGAGGATTCAGTTTACAATATTCAGAACTATGCAAATAATTTTATGCAGGTGAGGAAAAATGAAGAAAGTAAGAATGTTTTAAAAAATAAAAATGTAAATACCTTATTTTAATCAATTAAAGGGCAACTGTCAGCAGGTTTTTTTTCTAAGGCAGCCGTCACATCCGTGTGTAACCGTGTCAAAACGGAAACACACGGATCCGATTTTGCCTCCCATGTATCTCTATGGCCAACGGATCAGATGTGTCCCTATTAACATCCGATTTTAGCACCATCCGTTGCTGTCCGATTTAGTTATAGAGCCAAAATCGTAGCCTGGTACGATTTTGGTCTCCGTCTCTAAAATCGGACACCATGGAACCATGGTGGTCCATTGGAAGTTACCATGGGAGCCTATGGACATTGGATCCGTGTGAACATTGGATAAAATGTCGGCTCCGTTGTTATGTACTGAGCATGCCAAGAAGCATTGCTCAGTATATAACCCTGTCTCTCCCTGCTCCTCCCTCCTCCATCTCCTCTCCTCCCTCTCCTCTCGCCTGTCCTCTCCCCTCCTCTTTCCTTCGGTATGTTAAAAATAATAAATCTCCTCACGGAGGATACTTTGCTCCTCCGGGGATGCGACCATCTCTATCTGGGCTGTAGGACCTGTTATTATGTCACCAAGCTGATCAGCTGACGTGTGAGCTGATCGGCACGGTGTCGTGACAAGAGGTCCTGCAGCCAGATGGTCGCATCCCCGGAGGCGCTGGACTGGTGAAGAATCCTCCGTGAGATTTATTGTTTTTAACATACTGGAGGAAAGAGGAGGGAGAGGAGAGGGGGAGAGGAGATAGAGGAGGGAGGAGCAAAGAGAACAGGGAGACAAGAATGATGTAGTAGCAGGGAGAACAGCGAGAGACAAAGGGACCACAGGATCCACACGGATCCTGCTTAGAAATGGAAACAGATGGCTATTTTCCATCTGATTGTAGGGATCTGTTTGGATCTGTGGGATCCTGCAAAAACAATGATCCCCACGGACAGCACAATAAGAAACCCTGAATTCAATGATTTATCACCTAGTTTACTATCATAGTCTTGCGCTATGTTCACATGTTGCAGTTTTGATGCAGTTTTTCTGCAACCAAAACCTGCTCTCTTGGCTGTAAAAATAAAAGCTGCTTCCAAAAACCAGGTTTTGAGGTTTTTTTGCTGTGTTTTTTGGATGTGATTTGTCTACAGTACATGCTTAAACCTGCAAAGATGTAGCAATAACAGAGGTGCCTTTTTGCACTTTCTCATTGCTTTCAATGGTGAAACAAAAAGTACTGAAAGAATTGACATGCTGCAGCAGTTATGCATTTCGGTCAGGGAAAGAAAAGCATGAGATTTCTGAAATCTCACGTATTTTGTTGGTATTGTAAAAAACGTCTTTTGATTTGCATAGAGCTCAAAAAAACACTGCAGACAAAACAACAAAAATGATATTTGTGAGCATAACCTAAAGGGGCTTCTGTAATGTCATGATGTGAAAACATTACAAAGGTTTTAGGTTTCAGGTTTCGATAAAGAATCAGTATATGAGGTGGTTTCCAGGGTGGTGCATGGATATAAGGAAAGCTCTGCTCAGAGCTAATGACAAGGGCAACAAGGAAAAAAAATCCAGCAACAACATCCTTTAAATTTTAGTGTATGACTATGACTAAGAACGAATATTTTGTTTGAAACAATGTAATAGTTGACTCATGTCTGGCATTCTTGCTTTTTAATATGCCTAAATAAAATGGACTTTAACTTTTTCCAAGAAAATTTAAAGGACGTTGTTGCTGGATGTTTTCTCCTTGTTGCCTTAGTACTGTCATGATGTATCATCTTTGACATATAAGATAGAATGGTAGCGTTGGAAGTGACCTCCTGGATCATCTGGTCCAACCTAAAACAGGATTCACTAAATCATACCAGACAGATGTCTGTCCAGGCTCTGTGTGAAGACTTCCATTGAAGGAGACCTCACCACTAGTGATGGGCGAGCAGTAAAATGCTCGGGTGCTCGATGCTCGGATCGAGAATATTGAAATGCTCGGGTGCTTGACCCGAGCACCGGGCCCAATGTTAACTGATGGGCAACTCGAGCATTCTTCTGGTGGCACACCCGGCAGTCTGCATAAACCCTAAAAATGTCACAAATGTATAAGAACAGTGCTCAAATGACATGGGATCAGCATGGGGAAGACACCTTTCAGCATTTCTGACTCCCAGGTCACTGCTGTGAGCAATGTTGTCTGAGTATTTTGCAACTTTTATGGACTCACAATAACACATACAAAATCTAAACTAAAATGGATTTTCCCCCCAAAAGCGCAGGAGGAAGTGATGTCACACAAGGGCAGGAATAATACTAAGGAATAATCCTGCTCCCATGTGACATGTATGTTTACTTTTGCTTTGGCAGTGCATGAAGATACACTGCCAAAGTGAAATGAAAGAAAGCAATAGTATGAAAATTTAAAAAAAAAAAATCATGCTCACCTGGTCCGCCGCCTGTCCCGCAATGCGAGGCTTCCATTTCCACTCATCACAGGACCTGATTCAGCTAACCGCAGGAAACCGATCAGCTGACGTGTCACGTCACAGCATCAGCTGATCAGTTTAAATCACCCACCAATACCGATCAGCTAATGAGATTGGTCGCCCGCCGGCCGGTTAACAAAATAAGCTGACAGTATTAGCTGTTTGGTTTAGCTGACCAGCGGGTGATTAAAACCAACAACTGATGCTATCAGCTGATTAATTTAGCTGGCCGGCGACCAATCAGCTGACAGCATCTGCTGTTGGTTTAAATTGCCTGCTGGTCAGCCAAACCAAACAGTTGTCAGCATCTGCTGATTTGATTAAATCGCCCGCCAGCCGGCTAAACCAATCATCTAACAGCATCAGCTGATCGGTTTAAATCGCCCGCTAATACTGCTCAGGTTACGTGATTGGTCACCCGCTGGCTGGCTATACCAATCAGCTCACAGCATCAGCTGTTTGGTTTAGCCGACCGGCAGACTAAACCGATCAGCTGATGCTGTGACGTGACACATCAGCTGATCAGCTACCCGTGATCAGATGATTCAGGTCCTGCATTGAGCAGAGATGGAAGCCTCGCATCACGGGACAGGCGGCAGACTGGTGAGCATGTTTTTTTTATTTTCATACTGTTGCTTTCTTTCTTTTCACTTTGGCAATGTATGTTCATGCACTGCCAAAGTGAAAGTACACATACATGTCACACGGGAGCAGGATTATTCCGGCCCCTGTGTGACATTACATCCTCCTGCACCGCTAAGACGCACAATAAATCTGTCCCTAGCTGAGCAACACCTCTCTCTACACTAGCTGACTGTGGATCAGAGTGACGAGCACAGGCTCTGATATAGACCTGATGAGGCTATGCGGCCAGCCAATCACTGTAACGTCACAACCAACATGGCTGTCACATTACAGTGTGTAGCAGCCAATCCCTGCATGTGGGCTGGCTTTATAAAAAGCGCCAGCATGCTGGAAGGGGGAGCCAAGCATGTGCCTGAGCATTTCACCGGTTCTAGACTACTGAGATGTTCGGGCGAGCACCGAGTACCGGCGAGCATGCTCGCCCATTCCTACACACCACCTCTCATGGCCGCCTGTTCCACACGTTGATCACCCTCACTGGCAAAAAGTTGGGTTTTTTTAAATATCTAATCTGTATCTCCTCCTATTCAACTTCATCCCATTGCTTCTAGTCTTTCCTCGTACAAATGTTAATAAAACTAATCCCTCTACAGTGTGACAGCCCTTGAAATGTTTGTAGACAGCTATTAAGTTTCTTTCTCAGTCTTCTTTTTTGCAATCTAAACAGTCCCAAATCCTGTAACCCGTTCCTTATAGGACATAGTTTGCAGACCGGTCACCGTTCTGGTCGCTCTTCTCTAAACTTGCTTCAGTGCACAGAAGAGTGACTTAAAATTGTCCTCTACAATCTGAATCTTTGTAGTAGAATTTGCTTGCTCATTGCTCATTTTTCAGCCTCTTACACAGCTGAATCTGTCTAAGTTAATCACTATGTTTCAAACTACAAATGAAATAATAATCATTATCACCTTTTTGGTATAAGTCTTTACTCATACACCTATAATTATACAGTATCCCTGACTTTGTGCAATTGTAAAAAAAATGGATGATATTTTAGGGTATGTTCTCACGATCCCAGGCACTGCGTGTTGATGCACGGACCTGCGGGAAGCCGTGTCTGAATGCAGGGTGAATGCAGTCGCCCTGTGCCCATGATATGTGTTCAGTGCAGGGCACCTTTTTCCTGTATTCACCCACTAGAGATCGTATGGCTCTCTGCAGCATTAAATTAACTTGCTGCGGAGATGCGGAAGCGCGGTAACCCGCACCGCAGGTGAAATAATGCAGGGGAGAAGCATAGCGGGCATGGGATTTCTAGAAATCCCATTTACTCTGCTTTTACTGTACAATGCAGCGTTTTAGACACAGCGGCAATACACTGCTAGTCCTGATCGTGTGCCATCAGCCTCAGAGGCAAAGGGTGGTCACACCAAATATTCATTTGATTTTGATTTCTCTTTTACGTTCCTTCACTTTGCATTTTATTAGTTGATAAAAATAAACTATCACCACTTCTATTCTTTTTTTATAGCTGTCTTACTTTCTGGCATTATTTCCAAATCTGCCTAAAGCTTTTGCACAGTAATGCCGTTATAGTTAACAAATTAAAACTTTGTAAAGGTAACTACCAGGAGTTTTTGCCTCTAAACTAATTGGATTGCTGGGAATGGTAGTAAACAACAAGTTTAAACATACCTTCCTGGCTAAAAGACAATTTTAATTTGCTAAGAAAATTAACTTTAAGCATTTTTCTCCACTTATTGCCACCTCACCTGCTGTTTATTTAGGGCCACTATATTGCTGTTATCAGTAACGCTAAACAAATAGCAGCATGGTGGCTCAGTAGGATAGCGCTGTGTGCTCTCCCTATATTTGTGTGGGTTCCTTCCACACTCCAACAGACATACTGAAAAGGAATTTAGATTGTGAGAAAAAATGGGGACAGTGATGACGAGGTCTGTAAAGGGCAGTAGAAATAAATGGCGCATTATAAATGAGTAAAAGAAAATAATAAACAACAGTCGTCAGGTGTATGTAGGTGGTGTTAAGAGGAGAATAATGCAGTGGATCATTGCCCAGGAATTCACATTGTAAAGTTTAACTTTCAGCGATGGACTCATTTCATCCTGTCGTAACTTCACTGACTACTTCAACTAGCAACATAGTTGATTACATGATAGTGTAACTAGAGAGATAAGTGAATCTGCCAAAATGTAAATTGAGTATATTCACTCAAATTGGGCTTATCACCTCAGATTTATCCAATGTAATTTGAGCATACCTGTCATGGTCTGGGAAATGTGCACCCGCTAATCTCCAGCCAGCCTTTGTCCAAGCCTACTGGTATGATGTGCCTTAGGCGGCGATCCAAGACTGGTCGATGATCCCGGCTCTCCTGAGTGCAGGAGGCCACAGGAAAAGATAAAGGGGAATAAACCAACTGTGACAAAGCAGACACGAACACAGTAGAAAAAAGACACCAGAGGGGAAGTCAAACAAGCGGGGGTCCTGAACCAGGAGGGAACCCAAATCCAAATTCAGAGAGTCAGGAAGAATGAGTCAAGATAGACACCGATCACAGGCAAAATCAAAACGGAAGAGCAAACTTAAACAACCCTCCCAGAAGATCACATGATACCTGCAGAACACATGATCCAAAGGGTGTGGTGACTGCAAATGTCAGCACCAGTACCGCACCCACAAAAACAGGGAGAATCAAATCAGTAAGCAGCCTCATCAAGTCCTGGTAAGCCACACAGAAAGACTTAAAGATTCAGACAACCCATGAGTCTCAACAGAAACTTATTATTCTTACAGGTCTCTCTATATCCCGAGCAAAATAAACATGGAGTATACAAGAGAAAAAAGTATCACATCTCTTCCTATGTAGTCCTCTATGAGGTCCTTTAATCTTCCTCTAGAAGCCTCCATGGGCCATCAGAAATCATTAAATTACACATTATTACCTATTTTGTTGGTAAGAAAGTAAAGTAGCACTAAAGGGAATATATTAGCAGGTTTTTGCTACCTCACTCGAAAGCAGCAAGTTATAGGCAAAGAGACTCTAAATCCAATATGAATTAAAATAGATTACTGGCTAGAGCAGTTCTGGCACAAACAAAGTATTTAGATTTAGCTATACAGCAGAGCTGGCAGAGCTGTTTCTGCCCACACCAGGCTCTCAATAGAGATTGTACATTGAGATTGGGGTGTCAATCAGAGGAAAGAGTGTGTCAGACTGCTGTGCGCATGACAATGTAGTCCAGTTATGAAAATCATCAGGTGATAAAGCCTTTAGTTTATGTAAATATTAGCACACAGCCAGATACTTAAAAGATTTGTTTTCTAACTCCTACAGCTGGCTGTCCTCAGCTTACATTGCAAACACCTACTGACAGATTCCCTTTAAGTACAGGGAGATGTATTCAAAAGAAACCCCAAATATTCTGTTTTAACCCACGTGGGAATGAAGCAATCTAAACCAAAAATTATGCTACATATTTTGGTGTATATGTCACTTATATTTTCAGTAAGACACATTTAGATGTGGCACTCAAGGTTTCTGAACATATCGGGGTGGTCGGGATGTTTTCTACAAATCTTGCAAAGTGTGAGGTTTGTTGCAATAGACTATTCTGTAGATCTAGGGTCACAAACCTGTAGCATGGGGGCCACATGTGGCTCACGGGCCTGTAATGTGTGGCTAGAGGTTGTCTCCAGCTTTTTTCATTAGCACCAGATCTAGCAAGATTCTGATATGCTGCCTTGGGGTGATTTCTGTAGAAAAGCTTTGGTGGTCATTATACAGTATGACTCTGGGTGTCCCTACTATGAGGGGGGTGGGAGCTGATTATGGTTCGTGACACCTCTCTCAGAGCTCAATGTGGTGCATGACCATCACAGAGAGCTTAAAGTGTCTCTCAAAATCAGAAAGGTTAGAGACTTCTGCCTTACAGTATACCCCAAGGGAAGACGCCTGGTCTAGCAACTATGGTGGCTGAAGCCCATTTTAAATTATCCTATTAGTACTCAATTTCCTCCATGCTCCTTGTCAATGTGTAACACTTTGCTAATTTTTCTGGAAGTAATCTTTTATCTAACGATCATCCAGTTGATTCACAAACAATTCAAAACCATCCATATTTACATTGGTGTTCATGTTGGCATCAAAGAAATTGAGGCCCGACATGTACAACCAAGACATTGTTCACCAGACACTGGTTTTTGAACATAGAGTGGTTTTTGGTGATTTGCAAAGGGATTTTAATTTGCCAATACATAGGTGTTTTACATTGCTGTCTTGTGCTTACCTCATTACTTCAACACGGAGGTGTCCAGGCATGTGTAAAGCTCTATACACCGAGGAGCACATTGCATTTAGTTTTTTGAGATTGCTTTACCCCAGGGAAATTTATTACAGAATATTTGAGGCCTCTTTTGAATGAATCCCCATAACATGGCATTCATTACCGTATGTCCACAGTTCGATTATAAAGACTGCATTAAACATTTTCTTTACAATTATAGTCAAACTTTTTTTGACCATTTTGTTTTATCAGCGCTTTCTTATGAGGATACTGTCTCCCCAGTCACTTCTGTGCAGTTCTTCATGTGTTACTTGAATTAATTTGGGTCCAAGGATCAAAAAATTGTGGCACTTGTGGTATGCAGAAGTGAAGAACTGCATACGTTGTATTTGTGGTCTCCGGTGTTTGGGGCCAATATGTCTTCACCATTTTGTGCACAGTATGGAGGAAATGTTTTGCCATGAAGACTTGTGTATGAATGGATAGAAGGAGCTGGAATACCATCTGACTCTTTAACTGATGACACCATTGAGGTTGCCGATAAATGGATTCTGTTGAATAGACAAGGGATAGTGACTCACCCCAGGGCCGTGGGGTACCCGGTCCCGAGCTGTAGTTTCACAGGGGATGTCACGGGCAGTGTGCGCCAGGGCCCGTGGCCCTTGTGGTCGCTGAAAAAGGGGAAAATAAAAATTAAATTAAATAAAAAGAGTTTGTGATGCCACCTACGGTATCCGGTAATGATACCAGCACTGCTTACAGACCTCCAGGGTGATGATGAGGCAGCTTGGTTGGTAACGCTCCCCGTAGGAGGAGCGGGATCCCTGGGGCAGTGATGGATGAATCGGGATTTCACTTTCAGGGAGGCAGCTTGTCAGGTGGAGATTCTGACAGGCAGTCTGTTATGAGGGAAGAAGAGTATGGCACCTCCAGCGCAGGCAAATGAGACACCACACACAGTCTTTGACTCTGAACTGGGCTTTACTGGTTACTTAGGCAGCAAACAGCCTTTACACAGGCAACGGGTATTGCTGGCCTGGATAGTCACCAGAGAACTAGAACGTCTCACTGGGGATCCTCGGTGGTGTGCCTGCATGGTCCTTTCATCTGTCCTTACTGCGCTCTCTCTCTGTTCCTTCCTCGCGATCCTGTGCACAGAGCCCTCTGCTGGTCCCCACGGAACCTTATGGATGGTTCCTGTCTCAAGGCCTCCAAATCCTATACAGGGTCTCAGGAGATTATGCAGGACGCTGAAGAAATCCGTGCCCTCCGGTTCTGCGGCTCGGTGATAGATGCCCGAACCGCCTTGGAGCCGGTTCTCTGGTTTTGGACTGTATCCTTCTGGCCAGGTGTTGTACCTGTCCAGATTTGGCTGCCCCTCAACACCCTAGGATCCCCTTCTTCTACCAGGCCACCTGTACTGAAGTGCCTCCACTGCGCTTCCTGCAGGGTTCACTTTCAGACCACTTCTCTCCTCACTAACTTTCCCGCTCTCCACTACCCACCTAAGCTCCACCCACCCGGACCAGTAAATCCACCTGAGGAAGACAACGTTCCATTGTGGAAACGCGTTGTGGTAATAAAGTTTTTTTAGTTCAATTCTACCCTTCTCCTTTGTGAATCTGCGCTCCTATTGAGTAACCCTTTCCATATTGTGAAATGATAATTCTGCAGTCACTCTTTGTGACTGCAGACTTATCAAGCCTCCCAGAGCCTCCACTTGGCGCAGCGAGCATTTGCTGTTTCTAAACCTGGAATGGACAACAGCTATGCCGTATGCATGTTCCCAGCCCCTGCGGCCGGAACCTCCATCTCGTGGGGGCTGCCTAGTTCAATGCAATTGTATGGAGCCAGGCTGCACCTAGTAGACAGCTTAATCTACTAGCCAGATGTGCCCACTCCATACACTTATAGTGAGCGAGGCAACACCCACTAGTCTTTTTTTTTGCAGGGAACATGCATACTGTATAATTGTCGTCCGTTCCTGGCTTACAAACTGGTGAATCCTCCCAGTGCCTAGTGCAGGTGCTTGGAGAAGTGATAAGTCTGCAGTCAAATAAACTGATTGCAGAACTATCCCCTTTAATTAGCAAAGCAATAGTTCAGGGCTTGGAAAGTACCCTCTCCCAGGCAGACCCATGGTCAGTTGACTTCCAGGCTTTTGAACCAATCACCTTCTGCTGATAATAAATGCACCCAATTTAATCTACCACATTTTAGATTTAGTTGTTTTAAAATCATGTAATGGGATAAGCAATATTTTGTTCTGTTAGGTAAAACTTTAACTAAAACAGTACAAATAGCCGCTGGCTGAGTTTTTACAGTGGTATTTTAGGTAATAAGCAACACAACTTGTAGATAGATACGGATCAGATTAATACATGTCAGAAACATAATGAAGTTACTACCGTTCAAACACAAACTCTGCATACTAAAGTGAAAGGTGCTAGGGGTATTTGACGCTGCTTTTCAGATGTATTTCATGCACCTTGCTTCCCATTAAAACATATTAAGAGCAAATTTCATGTGCTCCTGGCAATCATTTAAGAGTGCGGCTGATACCTGCCTATGATGTGCCCGGATCTACCGCTCAGCATTTAATAGAAGCATTAGCACTGTGAGCGGGAAGAATCGCTCGTGCCACCATTATCTCCCATCTGCGAAGACGATTGTTAATTTGTTCTGATAGTTAAATACAATTACAATGTAACTAATGACAGATCTTTCTAAATAGTTTATATCATGTTGGAATTACTTGTGTGGTATTTATGATTCGAGCCCTAGCAAGGTTCATATAAAGTGACATGGTTTCAAACATGGAGTGAATTAGCTTCCGGGAATTATTCCACTGTATTTAGCGATAGCTCATTAACGCATTTATTTCATTAGACAATCACTGTGAAGGAAAGAGGGTTAATTGCCATGAAGTCAATTCTGTTATAGAATATAGATAGAAAACAAGTATCAGTACAGAATCATATCACATAACGCCATGTACTCTTTTACAGGAGGGCGCCCTCAAGTGGTGTGGTAGTAGGGGTCAGAATAAGCAAGATGGAGTTGTGCGGTATGTTTTAAAAAAATTGGGTTTTCTTGGTATTCACCTATATTTTCCTATTGCAATATTTTTTTTCCATTTATATGAATCATATGCGTTTGTAAGTAGAAAATGAGTCAATCTGATGGAAGTACAGATGCCAAAGTCATAATCAATGCTATAGTATGACAGCTCTTCAATATTATTTTTATAAGGGAGTAACTTTTACAAATTTGTGGCAAATTTAGATAATAAAAGAAATGTATTCCACTCACATTCAAACCTCATACAAAATAGGATTCAGGTATCAGAATGCAGCGTGGACCTTTAATATTTCTTCATAGCCACAGCATGAGTGTACATAACCTGCACAAATGGACACAAGGACGCAGCATTCACTATGCAACAGCGAAGTACACCCTACTAGACAGGTAGCATTAGGAGGATGTTCTTGGTGAGCAGAGCTACTGCCCTCTGCACTCCGGAACGTTACTTGATTAAACTCCTGCAGGGATTACGAGGGCTGCGTACTGCAATGTGGCATTCTGTATATCCATAGACCCCAGTGTATCATATGTGATGTATATACATCAGCCCTAGCTTAACCTATGTGACCTATATAGATTGGCCCCAACGTATCCTATGTGACAAATATACATCGAACCCAGAGTATGCTATATGACATATATACATCAGCTCCAGCGTATCCTTTTTGATGTATATATGTTGGCCACAGTTTATCCTACGTGACTTATATACTTTGGCCCAAACGTATCCTATGTGACAAATATTCATTGGCCCCAGAGTATCCTATGTAATATATATACATCGACCAAAGAGTATCCTATAAAATCTATATACAGCAGCTCAAATGTATCCTACGTGATCTACTTACATGGTTCCCAGCATATACTTTGTGACATACAGTACCATTCAAAAGTTTGGGGTCAGTTAGAAATGTCCTTATTTTGAAAGAAAAGCACTTTTGTTTTTTTCAAAGAAGCTAACATTAAATGAATCAGAAATACACTATATACATTGTTAATGTGATAAATTACTATTCTAGCTGCAAACTTCTGTTTTTTAATGCAATATCTCCATAGGTGTATAGAGGCCCATTTCCACCAACCACCACTCCAGTGTTTGCTAACTGTGTAAGAAAGCTAATGGACGTTTAGAAAACCCTAGAAAACCCTTGCACAAGTGTGTTAGCAAAGCTGAAAACGGTTTGTAAAATTGACCTTCCTTTGAGCTAGTTGAGAATCTGGAGCATTACATTTGTTTGTTCTATGAAACTCTCAAAATAGCCAGAAAAAGAGAACTTTCATGTGAAACTGAACAGTCTATTCTTGTAATTAGAACTTAAGGCTATTCTATGAAATTGCCAAGAAACTGAAGATTTTGTACAATGGTGTGTCCTATTCCTTTCAGAGGAGAGCACACAAAAGGCTCTAACCAGAGTAGAAAGAGAAGTAGGAGACCCTGCTGCACAACTGAGTAACAAGACAAGTACATTAGAGTCTCTAGTTTGAGAAATCTACACCTCACAACTTCTCAGCTGGCAGCTTCATTAAATAGTACCCGCAAAACGCCAGTGTCAACGTCTACAGTGAAGAGGTGACTCCGGGATGCTGGCCTTCAGGGCAGAGTGGCAAATAAAAAGCCATACCATATCTGAGACTGGCTAATAAAAGGAAAAGATTAATATGGGCAAAAGAACACAGACATTGGACAGAGGAAGATTGAAACAAAGTTTTATGGACAGACAAATCAAAGTTTGAGGTGTTTGGATCACACAGAAGAACATTTGTGAGACACAGAGCAACTGATAAGATGCTAGAAGAGTGCCTGACGCCATCTGTCAAGCATGGTGGAGGTAATGTGATGGTCTGGGGTTGCTTTGGTGCTGGTAAAGTGGGAGATTTGTACAAGGTTAAAAGGATTTTGAATAAGGAAGGCTATCAATCCATTTTGCAACATCATGCCATTGTGATATTGCTGCAAAGAGAGCATTCTTTGACAAAAGCAAAGTTTGAAGAAGAAAATTATTATTTCAAATAAAAATCATTATTTCTAACCTTGTCAATGTCTGGACTATATTTTCTATTCATCTTGCAACTCGTTTGATAAATAAAAGTATAGGTTTTCATGGAAAACACAAAATTGTCTGGGTGACCCCAACATTTCAACAGTAGTGTATATACGGTACTTCTGCCCCAGTGTATCTTATATGACATTTATATATTTACTCCATTGTATCCTATTTGACATACATACATTAGCTGTATATTTGTCACATAGTATATGCTACATCAGACCAAGTGTTTATATAGTCTGGCTTCAGCGTATCCTATGAGACTTATATACATCAGCTCCAGATTAAGCTATGTGATATATACATCAACCCCAACATATATTATTTGACAAAGACATCGGTCCCAGCGTACTACATATGAGAAATTTACCATATATTACACACCATAAGACACAACTTTTTCCAAATTTTTTTGAGGAAAATGGGGGTTTCATCTTATTGTCCAGATGTACTTAGTTTGCTCTTGGGAGGTGGACACAGCGGGGTCCCAAAAGGCAGGAGAAGGCTTCAGTGGTGGCTGGGGTTAACACATGTGCCAACTATTAAAGAAGATAATATTCACTGCTCCACAGGTTCATAATCCCACCCTTCTCTCTGCATTAAAGCCAATGCTGAGTGGTGGGCCGGAATATGGGTGTGGGGAGTAGTGAAAATTGTATCAATACATATAAGAAACAAATGTCAACTGAATTCCCCTTTGTGATGTCACAAGGGTGCTAGAGGAGTAGCGTCCAATAATTTTGTAATTTAAAATTGGTGATAAACTTTACGAATCAACTGGCGAAATGTTAAATAACTAAAGATGAAAGAATCTTTTAACATTCAAGTTCCAATCATCTATTATATAATTGCCGTAGCGACTTCCGTCGGAGCGGCGCTGCTTCCGGTCGCTTGGTTAGCGAGTCCGAGCTGCTTCTCCTGGACTCTCCCCGTGGCCGCGTAGCGGGCATTGCGAGTCGTTGCAGCCTAGCGAAGCAATGCCCGCGAAGCGGGCATTGCGAGTCGCTACACACGCTAACCAAGCCACCGAAGCCGAAGCCCATACTACTGTAGTGTACACCGCTATAGTATACTACAGTCCCATGCCCATAAGCGCCATGGGACTGTAGTATACCATCGCGCTGTACACTACAGCCATCGCGCTGTACACCGTCGCACAACTCCCACTACCCTAAGCCCATACTACTGTAGTGTACACCGCTATAGTATACTACAGTCCCATGCCCATAAGCGACATGGGACTGTAGTATACCATCGCGCTGTACACTACAGCCATCGCGCTGTACACCGTCGCAGAACTCCCACTACCCTAAGCCCATACTACTGTAGTGTACACCGCTATAGTATACTACAGTCCCATGCCCATAAGCGCCATGGGACTGTAGTATACCATCGCGCTGGACCCCCCAGCATCAGCCCCTACCCCTAAGCCACTACCCCGACCTCTGCCGCAAGCCCCTACCCCCTGCCGCCCTAACCCACTACCCCGCCGCGGCAGCCCCTACCTCTAAGCCAATACCCCGCAAGCCCCTACCCCCTGCCAACCCCGCCGCTCCCGCCGCTGCAGCCCCTACCCCTAAGCACTACCCCCTGCCGCCCTAACCAGCAGCCCCTACCCCTAAGCCACTACCCCGACCTCTGCCGCAAGCCACTACCCCCTGCCGCCCTAACCCACTACCCCCGCCGCCTACCCCGCCGCAGCAGCCCCTACCCCTAACCGCCCTAACCCCTAACCCACTACCCCGCCGCCGAAGCCCCTACCCCCTGCCCCCCTAAACCCTAAACCACTACCCCGCCGCCGAAGCCCCTACCCCCTGACGCCCTAATCCACTACCCCGCCGCAGCCACTACCCTCTGCCGCAAGCCCCTACCCCCTAACCCGCACCTAACCCCCTACCCCCGATTCCGCACCTAAACCCCTACCCCCCCCCTGCACCCTAAGCCCCGCCGCACCTAAGCCCCTATCCCCTAAGCCCCGCCGCCTCCTAAGCTCACACCGCTAACACCTAAAGCCCTACACCCCAAGCCCCCGCCGTCCCCTAACCTAACGCCGCTGTCACCTAACGCCCTACACCCTAAGCCCCCGCCGTCCCCTAACCTAACGTCCCCGTCGATCACTTACATGCCTTCAAGTCATCTGATCGTCCGTCCGATCCACAAGTCCTCCGTCCGGCCAGGCGTCCTCTTCCTCCGGCCCCGGGGGTCTTCTCTCTTCTTTCCGCCATCTCCGCCTCTTCGTCCGGCCCCGGGGATCTTCCACCTCCGACGTCCTCTTCCTTCTCATTAAGATAGAATGGAAGAAAAATCCCCCATTCTACCTCAATGAGATCTCAGGCCCTCTTCTGATTGGTCGCTGTATACTGCCCTCAGCCAATCAGAAGAGCCCCTCAAAACTGAGACGCAGTTCTCATTCAGGTCCGCCTTTTTTTTACCCATTGACATACATTACCGGTGTGTCGCCGATTTTATGGCCGCCCACCTGGTTCTATTTGTCGGCCCTAAAATCGCGGACACACTGCTAATGCATCTCTATGGGCAGTCAGCCCGATTTCGGATTGAACGCCGACCAATCAGAATTCGAGCTGACTGCCCATAGACATGCATTAGCGGTGTGTCCGCGATTTTAGGGCCGACAAATAGAACCAGGTGGCCGGCCATAAAATCGCCGACACACCGCTAATGTATGTCAATGGGGAAAAAAAAAGGCGGACCTGAATGAGAACTGCGTCTCACTCTCACTTAAAAAAATAAATTAATTAAATAATAAAAAAAATAATTTAAAAATAATTAAAAAATAATAAAAAAATAAATAAAAAATATTAAATAATTAAATAAAAATAATAATAAAAAAAAAAAAAAATGCGGACCTGAATGAGAACTGTGTCTCACTCTCATTTAAAAAAATAAATAAATTAAATAATAAAAAAAATAATTTAAAAATAATTAAAAAATAATAAAAAAATAATAAAAAATATTAAATAATTAAATAAAAATAATAATAAAAAAAATAAATATATGCTAATTATATCAGCCCTTCCAGCGGACCTGAATGAGAACTGGGTCTCAGCCTAAATAATAAATTTAATAATAAAAAAAATAATTAAAAAATAATTAAAAAATAATAAAAAAAATAAATAAAAAATAATAAATAATTCCATAAAAATAATAATAAAAAAAATAAATATATGCTAATTATATCAGCCCTTCCAGCGGACCTGAATGAGAACTGGCTCTCAGCCTAAATAATAAATTTAATAATAAAAAAAATAATTAAAAAATACTTAAAAAATAATAAAAAAATAAATAAAAAATAATAAATAATTCAATAAAAATAATAATAAAAAAAAAAAATATATGCTAATTATATCAGCCCTTCAAGCGGACCTGAATGAGAACTGGGTCTCAGCCTAAATAATAAATTTAATAATAAAAAAAATAATTAAAAAATAATTAAAAAATAATAAAAAAAATAAATAAAAAATAATAAATAATTCAATAAAAATAATAATAAAAAAAAAAATATATGCTAATTATATCAGCCCTTCCAGCGGACCTGAATGAGAACTGGGTCTCAGCCTAAATAATAAATTTAATAATAAAAAAAATAATTAAAAAATAATTAAAAATTAATAAAAAAAAAAAATAATAAATAATTCAATAAAAATAATAATAAAAAAAAAAAATATATGCTAATTATATCAGCCCTTCCAGCGGACCTGAATGAGAACTGGGTCTCAGCCTAAATAATAAATTTAATAATAAAAAAAAGATTTAAAAAATAATTAAAAAATAATAACAAAAATAAATAAAAAATAATAAATAATTAAATAAAAAATAATAATTTAAAAAAAACATTCTAATAATAATGATATTACTGCTAAGAATAATGCTATTAATGCTAATAATTATGCTATTAATGCTAATAATAATGTTATTAATGCTATTATTAATGCTAATAATGCTATTATTAATGCTATTAATGCTAATAATAATGCTATTAATGCTATTAATAATGTTATTAATGCTATTATTAATGCTAATAATGATATTATTAATGCTATTAATGCTAATAATAATGCTATTAATGCTATTAATAATGTTATTAATGCTATTATTAATGCTAATAATGCTATTATTAATGCTATTTATGCTAATAATAATGCTATTAATGCTATTAATAATGCTATTAATGCTATTAATGCTAATATTTATCCTATTAATGGTATTATTAATGCTATTAATGCTAATAATAATGCTATTAATGCTATTAATGCTAATAATAATGCTATTAATGCTATTAATAATGTTATTAATGCTATTATTAATGCTAATAATGCTATTATTAATGCTATTAATGCTAATAATAATGCTATTAATGCTATTAATAATGTTATTAATGCTATTATTAATGCTAATAATGCTATTATTAATGCTATTTATGCTAATAATAATGCTATTAATGCTATTAATAATGCTATTAATGCTATTATTTATGCTATTAATTCTATTAATGCTAATATTTATCCTATTAATGGTATTATTAATGCTATTAATGCTAATAATAATGCTAAATTAATGCTATTAATGCTAATAATAATGCTATTAATGCTATTAATAATGTTATTAATGCTATTATTAATGCTAATAATGCTATTATTAATGCTATTAATGCTAATAATAATGCTATTAATGCTATTAATAATGCTATTAATGCTATTAATAATGCTATTAATGCTAATATTTATCCTATTAATGGTATTATTAATGCTATTAATAATGCTATTAATGCTAATATTTATCCTATTAATGCTATTAATGCTATTAATAATGCTATTAATGCTATTAATTATGCTATTATTGCTATTAATGCTAATATTTATCCTATTCATGGTATTATTAATGCTATTAATGCTAATAATAATGCTATTAATGCTATTAATGCTAATAATAATGCTATTAATGCTATTAATAATGTTATTAATGCTATTATTAATGCTAATAATGCTATTATTAATGCTATTAATGCCAATAATAATGCTATTAATAATGCTATTAATGCTATTAATGCTAATATTTATCCTATTAATGCTATTAATGCTATTAATAATGCTATTAATGCTATTAAGTATGCTATTAATGCTATCAATGCTAATATTTATCCTATTAATGGCATTATTAATGCTATTAATGCTAATAATAATGCTATTAATGCTATTACTAATTTTATTAATGCTATTATTAATGCTATTAATGCTATTATTAATGCTATTAATAATGCTATTAATGCTATTAATTATGCTATTAATGCTATTAATGCTAATATTTATCCTATTAATGCTATTAATATTGCTATTAATGCTAATAATAATGCTATTAATGCTATTAATAATGTTATTAATGCTATTATTAATGCTAATAATGTTATTATTAATGCTATTAATGCTAATAATAATGCTATTAATGCTATTAATAATGTTATTAATGCTATTAATAATGTTATTAATGCTATTATTAATGCTAATAATGCTATTATTAATGCTATTAATGCCAATAATAATGCTATTAATAATGCTATTAATGCTATTAATGCTAATATTTATCCTATTAAAGCTATTAATGCTAATAATAATGCTATTAATGCTATTAATAATGCTATTAATGCTATTAATTATTCTATTAATGCTATCAATGCTAATATTTATCCTATTAATGGCATTATTAATGCTATTAATGCTAATAATAATGCTATTAATGCTATTAATAATGTTATTAATGCTATTATTAATGCTATTCATGCTATTATTAATGCTATTAATGCTAATAATAATGCTATTAATGCTATTAATAATGCTATTAATGCTATTAATTATGCTATTAATGCTATTAATATTGCTATTAATGCTAATAATAATGCTATTAATGCTATTAATAATGTTATTAATGCTATTATTAATGCTAATAATGCTATTATTAATGCTATTAATGCTAATAATAATGCTATTAACGCTATTAATAATGTTATTAATCCTATTATTAATGCTAATAATGCTATTATTAATGCTATTAATGCTAATAATAATAATATTAATGCTATTAATAATGTTATTAATGCTATTATTAATGCTAATAATGTTATTATTAATGCTATTAATGCTAATAATAATGCTATTAATGCTATTAATAATGTTATTAATGCTATTATTAATGCTAATAATGCTATTATTAAATGCTATTAATGCTAATAATAATGCTATTAATGCTATTAATAATGTTATTAATGCTATTATTAATGCTAATAATGCTATTAATAATGCTATTAATGCTAATAATAATGCTATTAATGCTATTAATAATGCTATTAATGCTATTAATTATGCTATTAATGCTATCAATGCTAATATTTATCCTATTAATGGCATTATTAATGCTATTAATGCTAATAATAATGCTATTAATGCTATTAATAATGTTATTAATGCTATTATTAATGCTATTAATGCTATTATTAATGCTATTAATGCTAATAATAATGCTATTAATGCTATTAATAATGCTATTAATGCTATTAATTATGCTATTAATGCTATTAATGCTAATATTTATCCTATTAATGCTATTAATATTGCTATTAATGCTAATAATAATGCTATTAATGCTATTAATAATGTTATTAATGCTATTATTAATGCTAATAATGTTATTATTAATGCTATTAATGCTAATAATAATGCTATTAATGCTATTAATAATGTTATTAATGCTATTATTAATGCTAATAATGCTATTATTAATGCTATTAATGCTAATAATAATAATATTAATGCTATTAATAATGTTATTAATGCTATTATTAATGCTAATAATGTTATTATTAATGCTATTAATGCTAATAATAATGCTATTAATGCTATTAATAATGTTATTAATGCTATTATTAATGCTAATAATGCTTTTATTAATGCTATTAATGCTAATAATAATGCTATTAATGCTATTAATAATGTTATTAATGCTATTATTAATGCTAATAATGCTATTAATAATGCTATTAATGCTAATAATAATGCTATTAATGCTATTAATACTGTTATTAATGCTCATAATACTGCTAATAATGCTATTAATACTGCTATTACTGCTAATAATAATGCTATGGCTTATATTATTGCTATTGATGATGCGATTATTATTTAAAAATGTTTAAAAAAACAATAAACATATTTTAGATACCCGATGCATTTGCATCAGGCTAACAGCTATAACTACTATAATCAAATTAATGCACGTTCTAGAATCCCGATGCATTTGCATCGGGCTCACAGCTAGTTCTATATATTTTTCATGGAATTTTGATTTGCGATCAATAGATTTGCCACAAATCCAACAAAATATAAAGCTTCCTCTTACCCAAATGTGTATGACACAGTACCCTTATCTCTCTCTCCCTCCCAATTACAAATGTATCATTCTCTTATCTAGTTCTAGCTCACCCTACCTGTATAATTTGATCAATATTTTATGGTTTTCTTTCCCTATTTCTATGGCTATGCTTTGAGCTATGTGACGTACTCTTACTAACTAGATTCACCATAAAATGGAGCTGCATTTCCTTCTTTTGCTTTCATATTGGCTGATAGTCCTTCCAGATTGGTTATGCTATCACATATGATGTGTGCAAAGTATTATGAGAAGCCCACCCAAATGTTCCCAAGATTATGTGTTTCTTCTCAAGCAGAAGTAGTCTTCTACAAAGTGAAAAATGGTGATTATCATTCTAGGCAATCTCTACAAATTAGTCAATTTGTTTACTGATATATATTGTACTTATGGTGACAATTTGTGAGATAGATTGTTCAAACTAAAAGAGCGGGAGACAAGCTCCAATAGGGTCTTATCCGTGTAGAACAGTGAAATTAATGGCGGAAAACCACTCACCTGAAGGGCAGGGTCTGGCTGGCTGCTGTTACCCTGGGTGGCAGTCCGCCTCTCACAGCCTGGCACCAAGTGAGGAGCGGGGGGGGGGGGGGGCGTTTCTCACCTCCCTACCTGCCGCTCCTGTCCGGGGTCCCGCAGCCTCTCAAGTTTGTGCGGCCGTGATGCGCCACCTGATGGCCGCCCTCCCCACTGTGGGCGGCCCTTCACTAGGTCTGTACCACCGGCCAGGGGGGCAGATGCCACCCTGGCACCTGGCCAGTCCGCCCTTGCTGAAGGGGTTGTGAGAGTCACAACCAACAATGGAGCTTAGATTGGTATGCTGCACAGGAACCTATGGAGAGTAAAATCCAATGGTAGAAGGAAAAAGGGTTAAACAGGTTTATTAGTTGACGCGTTTCGTGGATGTCGACCCACTTCTTCAGGACTTACAATCCTAAGGTAGATTGTTGGCACACAAAATACTTCCATTCCAACACAGTGGATCATATTTAAATTTGGTGCATTCAGCTTAATTGTCTTCAGCTCAAGAAAGCATGTATAGCATAGTGCAAAAAATATGTTTGAGAAGCTTACACTTTATTTAAGGTGCACCTGTAATTTAACTTAAAAGTAGTGTAACAATTACAACTTTTTTAACAAACAAATATCAGTTTAACATCTCCAGGAACTTTCCAGATTCTCTTGCTCTGAATATTGCTATGCATATTTTATTTCTATGCTTTTTTTTTGAGTAGGTGTTTTTTCTTCCTCATTCTGTCATGCTCTATATTGGCTGGATTTCTTTTTCTCACTTTCCAGCTTACATTCTCCTGCCAAGGATATCTCTGGCCTTAACTAAAAATATCTGTGCTTTTCCTTTAAACATTTTGACAGGTAGGAGAGCATGATCAGAGTGACAATATTCCACCCACACCTATATTTCCTGTATCTTATTATCTGTCAGTAAGGGTGCTTTGACATCAGCGGTTTGAAGCAATTGCGTCAATCAGGCAAACTTGAATTTTTGACCTTAGGTTTGCCTGATCTGCCGGAAGCACTTGTGGCAGGATTGGGGCAAGATGTTAGGCGTTCTGCCTAATGCATTCCCTGCCACGATCCGGCAAATGCAGCACTTGCGGTGAGTTTAAAACCACAGCTAGCACCGATTTTTATCCATTGTCGCAAGTGCCGGATTAGCCGGTTTGCGGCAAATCCACAAGTGCTGAACATGTCTGCAAGTCCTATAGGGAATGCATTAGGCAGAATACAGTCTTGCCACAATCCTGTTGCAAGTATCCCGGCTTCCGGCAGATCAGGCAAACCTGAGTTCAAAAGTTCAAGTTTGCCTGATAGACGCAATTGCTACAAACCGCTGATGTGAAAGTAGCCTAACTTGGCACCTTGCAGCTATAATTCCATCCTCCAAATACTTTTGTCTGGGTGGTCACTGTATTGGATGATCGATGTTTAGACTAGACGAAGTCCTGCACTCTGTATCTCATTCACCACATCAAGATCACTCACAATATCGCACCTTTGATCTCCTTTCTTCTTTATTCCCACAGATCACCCACTGAATGCAGCCTTGATGACCTTCAGACTATATGTCTGCTCCTGTCACACACCGGGTCTAAAATTAACTAATGTTCTAGAATTAAACCTATTTCTCCATATCAAGAAATCCCTCTCATTGTGGACTAGTCTTAACACTTATCTATTTCTTGCCTTAGGGCCCCTTTACACACTGACACTTTCCAGCGATCCCACCAGCGCACACTGCTTAGTTACCCGGTGTTTACCCTGGTTACTGGCATCCTCCTGCTTACAGGCTGGGCTAAGCGGGAGCACGCTGGTAACGAGGGTAAACACCGGGTAACTAAGCAGCGCGTGCTTCTTAGTTACACAGTGTTTACCCTGGTTACCAGCGCCCAGCATCTAATGTGCGGTGCTGGGCACTGGCTGAGAAGTCGCTGGTCCTGCGTGTGATAGCAAGAGACCAAGGACCAAAATATGGTCCTGAATGATGTGCAGCGATCAGCGACCTCACAGCAGGGGCCTGATCGCTGCTACGTGTCACACACTGTGACATCACTGGAGAGGTTGCTGTTAGGTCACAAAATCTGTGACTTTTCAGCAATATAGCGCTAGCGATGCTGCAGTGTGTGAAGTACCCCTTATATTCTGGCATCCACATATAAACCTACTGTAAATTACATATTACATCACAATTCACATATCAAATTATGTACAAACATGGAGGACACAATTCACATGACATTACAATAACATGATTGATGACTTCAGGGACAAGAACATTACAGCACGTCCAAGTATCCACCACCCTCAGATACTTCAGACGGAACTTGAAAACCCATCTCTTCAGGAAAGCTTAAAGCCTGCAATGACTCTACTTACACCAGAGCTTGCACTCCACCACCACCACCGGAGCGGCCACCTTACCACAACCACTGGAGAGGGCACCTCACCATCACAGCAGCATCCACCTCACCACCACTGGAGCTGATTCAAACCCCCAACCTATTGCCTCCTCCCCACTATCTTACAGAATGTAAGCCCATGTGGGCAGGGTCCTCTCCCTTCTGTACCAGTCCCTCATTGTTAATTTGTTCACTGTAACCCACTTCTGTGTTTTCTATGAAACCCCTTCTCATGTCCGGCACCATGGTGCTATATTAATAAATAATAATTAATACAGCAAAAAGTTCACCTCCATACACTTTGATGACGTCTATGTTAGTGATGGGCGAATCCTAAATTACTCGGAATCGCTTGACTCTAGTGAGTCCGAGCCCAGGACTCGCTACTCGTTGCGAGTCTAGCGAGTCCAATGTTAATGAATGGGGAAGCGAGTAATAGCGAGTAGTGTGCGATTTACAAATCACAGATGTGTCTCGTAAGCTTCAGCCTGAAGCAATCCTAGTTTTGCCATTGATTTGCATTGGACTCGTTTACTGTGCAAGTAATCGCTGGGAAACTCGCACAGATAAGAGTCCTGTCTGCTCTGTGTGCTGGCTGCCGCAGCTCCTGGGTCCTAGAGCCCGCCTGCTGCCTGATGTAGCAGAGCTGGGATTGTTCTCAGTCTGCTCATTCCCTGTGCATAGACATCTATATCTATGCACAGGGATGAGCAGAGAGGACATCGCGTTTTGGACTGCGTTGGACGGAAGAGGATTTTTTTAATTAAAGATGGAGCCCCTAATGGCTTTTTTTTTTATTTCTAATAAAAAATTTTCTCTATGTTGTGTTTTTTTTAAAACAATTTAATAGAAATTCATGGCGGTCATGTCTAATATTGGCGTGACCGCCATAAATTTCGAGCTTAGGGCCAGCTGATAATACAAAGCTGGCCCTAACGTCTTTATTACCCAGCGTGCCACCGCCACCAGGGCCGCTGGAAGAGCGGGATTCAGCGCCATAGGATGGCGCTTCAATGAACGCGCCATCTTCTGGGGCGGCTGCGGGCTGCAATTTGCAGCGGGGGGTGCCCAGAAAGCTTGGGCATCCCTGCGCTGCGGATTCCAGCCCCCAGCTGCTTAGCTGTACCTGGCTAGACATAGAAATTGCGCGGAGCCCCACGTATTTTTTTAAAATTATTTCATGAAATTCATGAAATAATAAAAAAAAAGGGCTCCCCTATATTCTTGTGTCTGGCCAGGTACAAATAGGCACCTGGGGGTTGGGGGCAGCCCGTCGCTGCTTGCTGGATCCGGCTGGTTCCAGAAATACGGCGAAGCCCATGTAATTTTTTTTCTGAAAAATCAATAAAACAATCCTAAAAAAGGGACTGCATCTTTATTAACCCCTCACCCATGGTCCAGGGTTTAATAAAGATGCAGTCCCTTTTATTTACATTGTTTTATGGATTTGTCAGAAAAAAATTTCACGTGGGCTTCGCGGTATTTCTGGAACCAGCCGGATCCAGCAGGCAGCGACGGGCTGCCCCCAACCCCCAAGTGCCTATTTGTACCTGGCCGGACACAAGAATATAGGGGAGCCCTTTTTTTTAATTATTTCATGAATTTCATGAAATAATAAAAAAATATTGCGTGGGGCTCCGCGCAATTTCTATGTCTAGCCAGGTACAGCTAAGCAGCTGGGGGCTGGAATCCGCAGCGCAGGGATGCCCAAGCTTTCTGGGCACCCCCCGCTGCAAATTGCAGCCCGCAGCCGCCCCAGAAGATGGCGCGTTCATTGAAGCGCCATCCTCTGGCGCTGAACCTCGCTCTTCCAGCGGCCCTGGTGGCGGTGGCACGCTGGGTAATAAAGGGGTTAATACCAGCTTTGTTATACAAGCTGGTATTAAGCCCAAGATTCTTAATGTCAGGCCACGTTTGACCCAGCCACTAAGAATCTCCAATAAAGGGTTAAAAAAACACAACACAGAGAACATTTTTTATTGGAAATAAAAAAAAAGCCATTAGGGACTCCATCTTTAATTAAAAAAATCCTCTTCTGTCCGACGCAGTCCAAAACGCGATGTCCTCTCTGCTACATCCCCTGTGCATAGATATAGATGTCTATGCACAGGGAATGAGCAGAGTGAGAACAATCTCAGCACTGCTACATCATCTCTGTGAGCAGGCGGGCTCTAGGACCCTGGAGCTGCGGCAGCCTGCACAGAGAAGACAGCTGGACTCGGCTCGCAAAGTAACAGCAGTTTCTTTGCGAGTTTCCCTGCTATCACTGGCACAGTAGCCGAGTCTAATGCAAGACAATGGCAATCCTAGTTTTGTCAGCGTTTGCCATTGATTTGCATTGGACTCGTGCGAGTAAACGCTGGGAAACTCGCAGAGTACCGAGTCCTGCGAGTCCCTTACTACTCACCGAGTAACGAGTCCTAGCGAGTAGATTCGCCCATCCCTAGTCTATGTGGATTAAAGTAGTCTTTTCTCCATTTTTTCTCCGGCCATTAAAACCAAACATACCACAGCACACCAGGCGCCATAAATATTAAATTCCTTCGGCTGCCCTGTATTACTAAACTCCACTAGCAGGACTTTGCAGGCAAAGGAAAAGAAGGTGTTAACGTTTTGGTTTACATTTTGGAATAATTAAGCATGGCTTTTACTTTCTCATTTAATTAAAACCTTCATGCATCCTGAAATTCATGTGCAAACCGCGCTTCCAGACGCTGTAGTAAGTTGTTTGCAGCAGTTGTATGATGAAGGTACGGCATAAACAACCTTATTAAGGATCTCAAGATAGATGTTAATTGTCGGCCCATGTTATCATTGCATTCGGTTGCTTAGCAACTCGTTTCGGCTCTTGAAATTCTCACTGTACAAAGTCCCAAACTATCTTTAAAAGAGAAGTGCATGAGAGTGCCGTAATTGGCTCTGGGTCAAAATGCAGAGAGATTAACTTCAATTATTTCAATTCTGATGATTTCTATTTCTTTTGAGCAGACCACTTAAGTAAACCGATGGTATATTCACTAATTATTAACATTTACTTTTGCCCATGAAATGAATGGGTCGTCCAAAGTTTGCTTTAAATCTTGAAAATTCAGACGTGCATCGGGAAGAATGAGGTATTCATCCTCGTGTTAGTTATTCATAAATTCGATAAATATTTATAAGCATTTTTCCGTTAAAATAGAAAAAAATAAAATACCTGTAAATATAAATCCTCTTGTGTAAAGTCTATTAATATTCTATTCGGCTGTTCGTAGTCCAACAGATGCTGGATTTCGAAAGTAACGCCAATCATTAATTTATAATGAAAAATTGTAAATATAATCATTCAAAGTTAATAAACATTAAAAATAATAGCACCAAAACTAATTTATTAAAGTGATGATGATGGTGATGATATAATAATACACGTATGCCTGGCTTCAAGATGCCGTTGGAAAAGATATACTAGGCATAAAAAAGCAGGGCCAGATCACCTAGTAGACAATATGTCAACAGGATTTCACCCCCAAAACTCTTTAAATGCACATGTATCTCTGTCGCGACTGGGATTAGGATACTCCATCACAGGGCCGGAGGTCGGATCCTTTCAGGTGTGAGTAGTGGTGGTGGTGGTGCCTGCGATTGTGACCCCGGGGACAATGGTAACAGGCATGCAGCTGCGGGCATGAAGGGGTAAACACAACTGTTTTACTGTTCCCTCCTATACTGGTGTTTTGTGGCGTTCCCCATGTTGTTGATGCAATGGAAGACAACAGGAGAGTCAGGGAGACGCTTGTTCAAATGATAGTCTTTTATTTGAAAAACACAGCCAGAAGGTATACACAGCCATAGATGGTACAAGATGCTGAGAGAGTATAGTTCACATATAGGTGTATAGCAATGGATTTAGGCAACAAGTACAGGTGAGACATTATGACAGCAAGAACAGTCAGAGCCCATCCTGGTGTCCAAACTGACACAATAGAGTTGCTTCCTCTACTCCACTGGGGTGGCATTCTCTACCAGATCACACTGTATAAGTCCCTCTAACCTCCATTGTTGGTAGGTGCTCCTATGATACCTCCCCTTCCAGGCCCATATTCCTCCTGATACACAGATTTACATTCAGGTGGACTAGGTTTGCTCTGCAGGCCAGGGCATTCCATCTGCCTAAAGGGTGAAGGTCCTCATAGCCCCTTTCAGTTATTTTGGGCCAGTCCACTCTCATGCAGCCCACAGGAGCAGAGGTAGAGTTCCCCTATATGTCTTTCTGATTCTGCATACAGGCTATTGTGGCGTCCCTGCGAACAGGTGGCCACAAGAGGAAAGTGCAGCCAGGTGAGCAAGATGGTTGTAAACACACCCACACCACACAAACACAGACCCTACGTCTAGGACTCTAGGTTGGGCAAGGGGTAGCGGGTGTAGCAAAGTGGGTGGAACGTAGGAGGACACTGACAAAATGGGTGGAGAGACCTAAACAAAACCCAGGAACACACAGGGGTAGTGAGCAGAAGCAGAGTAGCAGAAGAACAGGAAAGAGAACAGAGAGAGACTTCCCAGACAGTTTCAGGCTCCCTGGAGACGCAGAATACTGAGAGGCACAGACCCCTGGAGAGAAAGCCTACTTCACTGCCTGGAAGCGACGGGAAGTGGAAAGACTGAAAGAGACTCCACAGCTGAGGAAGGTGGGAGGACAAGGGCCCGGCAGCTTGATAGACCCGTGCTGTGCAAAGGAACCCTTAGCACAGTGACAGACAGAAGGAGCCTGGTGTGCCCAAATACCTGAACCTGGGACACTGGAGGGCTAGGCCGACACCAGAGAATCGGCTCTGAAGAGGTGACCGGGAAATCTATACCCTAATCACGAGACACACCGGTGTGGGGCAGAGACTTTATGTGCCTAACTTTCCACCACAGACTAGGAACACAGCCGTCATACTAGGACTGGTGACCCTGACTGCAAGGGAAATATATTCACCCGTGAGTCCGCGATGACCAGACTGAACCCGTGGGTAAGGTACTACGTTAATACTGAGAGAAGGGCCTGAAAGGACTTTGAGGGAGCAACACAGAAAAGCTCCCTGAGCTGCACAGTTTGAGTAACCCGGAGCAGTGTTGAAATGTTTAAGTGTAACTTGTGTGAACTGTGAAACTGCTGTGAAAACATCAAGTAAAGTATCCAGTAAGCTCACACTTGCCTGAGACTGTTTACTTGCAGTTTCACAGAAAAGTCACACCTGAGGAGCCACAGCCTGTCAGCCCTGTACACTGGCTGGAGAAGCTGCAGCTTGGAAGTAGGTGACTTGTACCCAGCACGATCCCTCACAAAGCCCCATCCATTATCACTACACCTGCCCTGGGGACCCTCAGCCCTACCCGAGGAGGGCTTACTATCCACGCTGCCCCAAGTCACCGTCTCCAGCAGGAATACGGCAGCAGTGGTTCTATTCACCACATACCCCGGGTGGCATCACAATAAATCATCCCTTGTAAATATCCCCTTTGTGGACTGATCCCAGGCCACGGCAACGGGTCACGACTACCGTGATACCCCAGAGAGACAGCCACCGGCCCGGTTCCCGAGTACCCCATAGCCTGGGGGTGCATCACCATGCTCCAACTCTACCGTGACATGACTAAGGCCCCTTTCATAACAGCGTTTTGCTGATGTTTGCGGCCGATTCCAGTAGGTGGTGCCACATCTGCTGGATCGGCTGCCTAATGGCCGACTTGCGGCACGAATCCGGCAAGCCCTTTGCATTGTCTATGGGGCTAGTGGTCCGGTGTGGCAAGTGCGGTTCTGCCGGATGCGGCAGATCCAACACTTTCAGGCGTGAAAAGAAAACGCTGCTTGCACCTTTTTTTTTCGCAGCCACAAGTGCCGGATCCGGCGTAACCGCACTTGCCACAAACGACCGCAAGCCCCATAGACAATACATAGGGCTTGCCAGATTAACGCCCCTCAAGTGCAGATATTAGGCGGCTGATCTGGCAGATGCGGTAAATCTGCCGGATCTGCTGCACATCAGCAAAAACGCTGATGTGAAAGGCCCCTTAGACCATTTTCACAAAGTAAAAGCAGATAACATATATAAAAGTTATATTAATCTAACCCCCACTCTGGGGCGTTACACCTCTTTTAAGGACGAGTCCAACGATATCTTGACATGGCCAGTTCATTCTTCCATTATCAAAAACTCACTGTTTGCATCAATAAGCAAATGATGCTAAAGAGCTTTCTGCATGTGGTAGCTGTTCTCGAATTGTTTGTTACTCTGGATATATTTCCCATCCAGTGGTCCCCCATTCTTCTTTGATTGACAGCTCCTTTGATTGAAGTCAAACAACAAAAGAGCAGTCAATCAAGCAGTAGGCAGCGCTGATCAGGGAATAGAGCTGAAATGACAAAGGCTTGGGAAGAGCTCTCAGGTGCCAAAAGCACTTACCGTATATACTCGCGTATAAGCCGAGTTTTTCAGCCCAAAAATTGGGCTGAAAAGTCCCCCCCTCGGCTTATACGCGAGTCACTCTATACTGTATACACTGTATACAGTATACAGGCCGCCCGCCCCCCCCATCGCAATACAGGGCCCCCCCTTGCTGCCGCAAACCTGTAAAGGAATAAATAATTATACTTATCCCTGCCGCTGTCCCGCCACCGCAATCGTCATTGCCTGTGCCGACCAGAGGAGGAAGTCGGAAGAAGCCGGATGAAGCCGGAGGAGCGCGATTGCGGCGGCGGGACAGCGGCAGGGATAAGTATAATGATTTATTCCTTTACAGGTTTGCGGCAGCAAGGGGGGGGCCTGTATACTAGCACTGGGGCTGCTGTATATACCTCTGGGGCTGCTGTATACTACCACTAGGGCTGCTGTATATACCTCTGGGGCTGCTGTATACTACCACTGGGGCTGCTGTATATACCTCTGGGGCTGCTGTATACTACCATTGGGGCTGCTGTATATACCTCTGGGGCTGCTGTATACTACCACTGGGGCTGCTGTATATACCTCTGGGGCTGCTGTATACTACCACTGGGGCTGCTGTATATACCTCTGGGGCTGCTGTATACTACCACTAGGGCTGCTGTATATACCTCTGGGCTGCTGTATACTATCACTGGGGCTGCTGTATATACCTCTGGGGCTGCTGTATACTACCACTGGGGCTGCTGTATATACCTCTGGGGCTGCTATATACTACCACTGGGGCTGCTGTATATACCTCTGGGGCTGCTGTATACTAGCACTGGGGCTGCTGTATACTACCACTGGGGCTGCTGTATATACCTCTGGGGCTGCTGTATTTACCTCTGGGGCTGCTGTATATACCTCTGGGATTGCTGTATACTACCACTGGGGCTGCTGTATATACCTCTGGGGCTGCTATATACTACCACTGGGGCTGCTGTATATACCTCTGGGGCTGCTATATACTACCACTGGGGCTGCTGTATATACCTCTGGGGCTGCTGTATACTACCACTGGAGCTGCTGTATATTCCTCTGGGGCTGCTATATACTACCACTGGGGCTGCTGCTGTATATACCACTTGGGAGGCTGCTGTAACACTGCTGGGGCCTGTATATACCACTGGGGAGGCTGCTGTATACCACACTGCTGGGGGCTGTATACTA
The DNA here is from genome assembly GCA_033576535.1 of Allobates femoralis. Classification (NCBI taxonomy): domain Eukaryota; kingdom Metazoa; phylum Chordata; class Amphibia; order Anura; family Aromobatidae; genus Allobates; species Allobates femoralis. Next base: position 105,131,672 of record JARQOC010000004.1, read on the forward strand.
CCACTGGGGAGGCCTGTATACCACTGGGGGGCCTGTATACCACACTGCTGGGGGCTGTATACCTGTGCTGGGGTCCACCCTCGGCTTATACACGAGTCAATAGGTTTTCCCAGATTTTGGGGGCAAAAGTAGGGGGGTCGGCTTATACACGGCTCGGCTTATACACAAGTATATACGGTAAGCTTTCATTAAAATTCAGATTTCTAAGTAGCAGAGGAGAAGACTGATGAGCTAAATGCAAAAGCATGAGTGGAGAAATGATCCGCCACCTATCCACACATGAACATCATCAGTAGTAGGGGAATAATCCAGCAAAGGAACTACAAAGGGCTCACCCTTGTAAGGACATCTGTGAACAGGGCAGGCCTTAGGCATGTGCGAGTTGTGCGGCCAGACAGGACGCTACGCTCCAGGGGGCGCTGCAGGGAGACAGTAGTCACTTTGATTTGCAGGGGCCTCATTGTTCCTTCCTGGGCCCAAATCTTAAATTCAAAGCCCTGATTCTCTTGTGCTGTGTACAGCACAGTGTACCTCAGCAAAATGAGGATAATCCATGCAGTACACCACCCCTCCTCTCTCCAGAACCATCAAGTCTCCTCCTGGCCTCCAGCCAGTGCAGAACGGAGGCGCGTCGCCTCACCCGAGGACTCTTCTATGGAGGTGAGGAGGTCACTGCTGTTTGCCATCTTCATCCTAGCAGTAATAGGTGCCGACTCTGAGATAAGAAACATTTAGTGCTGGGAGCTCTGTGCTGGGTCGGTGCAGGATCAGGTTTGTCAGTCACACACAGCACCGACTCAGCACCCAGCTGTGAGAGGAAGGCATCCAGATCACTGATCCTCATCTCCTGTCACTACTGAACTTCTGAGTCCAGGCTGCTGCCTGGGACTGTCCTCTTATCTCCTTCTTCCAAGTACTGGAGTGGGGGCTAATAACGGGGGTTGGGGGGCTATCATACATAGTGGGGGCTAGTAATGGGCAACTCCTTCTCATACAGCTGTATAGTGTATCTATATATATATAGTATATAGTGATCAGTATACAGGCTCTTTATCATTTCTGTGTGATCAGATTGTCAGCTCCAGTGATCAGGGCTCTCCTCCTCCTCATACACCTGTACAGTGTATATATATAGTACATAGTGATCAGTATAGAGGCTGTTTGTCATTCCTGTGATCAGTGCTCTCGCTCCTCCTTTGTTACTTTCTATCTGTCATTGTTTGGTCCCTTCTTAGTAAGTGTTGTGATATCTGCTGCTCTGCATAGGAATATTATTCGGTCAGCAGGGTTATTCCTATACAGTACAGCCCTGGGCATATTGTCACTGCGATGATGATTACACTGATACCTGCAGTGAAGGATACATTTTTTGGATGCTGTATTATCTTCCTGAAAAGATTTTCATGCGGACGACATCACAAATGGTGGCGGCTCTGTGGCGTTGGGGACGGCGACTGTCTCCCCCCCCTGTCCATCCCCCCCCCCCCCCCCGTGTGCTGTCTCTTCCCCCTGTGCTCTCTCCATTAACCTGTCTTCCCCTGTGCGCTGTCTTCTCTCATGTGCTCTCTTCTTTGCCTGTGCGCTCTCTGTCTGCCCCCCTGTGCGCTCTCTCTCTGTTTCGCCCTCTGCGCTCTCTCTGTGTCCCACCCTGTACGCTCTCTCTCTGTCCCGCCCTGTGAGCTCTCTCTCTGTCCCGCCTTGTGCGCTTTCTCTGTCCTGTCCTGTGCGTTCTCTCTGTCCCGCCCTGTGCACTCTCTCTGTCCCGCCCTGTGCGCTCTCTCTGTCCCGCCCTGTGCACTCTCTCTGTCCTGCCCTGTGCGCTCTCGCTGTCCTGCCCTATGCGCTCTCTCTGTCCTGCCCTGTGCGCTCTCTCTGTCCTGCCCTGTGCACTCTCTCTTCCACCTTGCGCTCTTTCTACCCCTGTGTGCTCTCTGTGTCCCTGTGTGCTCTCTCTGCGCCATGTGCTCTCTTTGCCCCACACTGTGCGCTCTCTTTGCTCCACACTGTGCGCTCTCTCTGTCACAACCTTTGCACTCTCTCTTCCCTGCCCTTGTGCTCTCTCTCTGCCCCTGTGCGCTCTCTTTTTGCTTCCCCTGTGCAATCTCACTCTGCTCTTCCTATGCACTCTCTCTGTGCCGCCTGTGCACTCTCTCTGCCCCCCTGTGCAGACAGTGCAGAGACAAGGACCAGGGGAGGGGAGGCGAACGGAGCATGCACTGCCCATGTGCTATATATGTTCGTGTGCTATCTGGGTGATATCTGTCAATGTATACTCACCTCCCTCCAGTGCTGCCTGTTCCTCTCTCCCGGGGCGCTGCACTCAGAGCAATTAATATTAGATGAGCCTAATGAGCCCCCCGGAAGTGAGAGGAGCAGACAGCGCTGGAGGGAGGTGAGTGGAGCAGATAGCACTGGAGGAAGTGAGAGGAGCAGACCGCACTGGAAGGAGGAGAGAAGAGCAGACAGCTCTGGAAGGTGGTGAGAGGAGCAGACAGAGCTGGAGGAGGAGAGAGGAGCAGACAGCTCTGGAGGCAGGTGACTCACGGCGCCAAGAGCGATGATTGGTTGCCGGGTCGGCGGTGACAATCAGCGAAGCGGAGCGCGGCTTGGCGGGAGAATTTAATCCCGCAGCGCTCAGCCAATCAGTGGCGCGGGATTCAAATCTCCCGCCAAGCCGCGCGCCGCTTCACTGGTCGCCACAGTAGGTGGTGACCAATCAATCAGCGGTCTTGGCGCATGATTTAAATCGTGCTTCGCTGATTGGTCGCCGACGACCATATACTGTGCTAATCACTGAGCCACCATATACTGTGCTAACCACTGAGCCACCAGACAGTGATAACCACTCAGCCATCAGACAGTACTAAGCCACTACATACTGTGCTAACCAATGAGCCACCATACACTGCTATCCACTGAGCCACCGTATACAATGCTAACCACTGAGCCACCGTATACTGTGCTATCCACTGAGCCACCATACAGTGCTAGCCACTGAGCCACCATATACAGTGCTAACCACTGAGCCACCATATACTGTGCTATCCACTGAGCCACCATATACAATGCTAACCAATGAGCCACCATACAATGCTAACCACTGAGCCACCGTATACAGTGCTAACCACTGAGCCACCATACAGTGCTAACCACTGAGCCACCATATACAGTGCTATCCACTGAGCCACCATATACAGTGCTAACCACTGAGCCACCATACAATGCTAACCACTGAGCTACCGTATACAATGCTAACCACTGAGCCAGCATATACTGTGCTATCCACTGAGTCACCATATAGTGCTAGCCACTGAGCCACCGTATACTATGCTAACCACTGAGTCACCATATACAATGCTAACCAGTGAGCCACCGTATACAGTGCTAACCACTGAGCCACCGTATACAGTGCTAACCACAGAGCCACCATATACTCCATATAAATCCTGCAACAGCGTACTTTCTGGAGAGAGGACTGTACTATTCAGCGGCTATTTCTACGGCACCTGTTCATTTCACCGCACTTCCGATGCAATAGCATCGGGCCTATTTATAGTTTTGTATATGTATGGCAGATCTACAGGATTTGGGAGACACGTATAGTAGATGCTGATCCCATCAATTGAGCCAGGAAAAGCGCCACTCTCAGCCAAGAGATGACAGAACAGTCCCATCAATCTCCACATAGAGCATCAGCGCCTCATTCTTCAGATACACATTGCCCTATTGGTGAGATCCACATGTACCATCCATTATGTAATATCCAAATAAGTCTGTGGAGCCTCAGTTAGGAGTCTCAAACACAGGACTAGCCAGATATCCTTCCAGGGAAGGACCCAGTCAAGGGGTGGCTCCTTGCGGAGAACACCATAACCACCATGTTAAGTGGCCCTTTTAGTCAATATCCAGCTCTTTTACCAGCTTAGAGATATGACAAGGGAATACCAAGACCAGGTATCCATCCACAGACAGCTGTTTCGGGGTGTTGCCCCTCATCAGTGTGGAGTAGGATTCTGGCTAGGTGGAAGCAAGGCCTAGTAGACCAACATCACAAAGTATTCACTGATCTCAGTGAATACTTTGTGATATTATGTAATATCCATGGATACGGTATAAATATACAGAATTAGGTTATCCCTTTTAGTGTAAATTCAGACATAGTGGAATTAATATGAATTTGAGTTGCAGATTCCTGGGCACAAATTTGGAAGAGTTTATTGTACAATATATGTGAATAAATTATTTTAGAATATAAAAATGGCGTCCTGTTCCCATTTGTGTCCTGGGAAACTGGGTATAAAAATCAATAGGATGGGGGCACCAAAAGGCAGTTTTGCACAGGGCACCATTTAGGCTAAGGCCGGCCCTGTCTGTGAATGCAAACAGTTCAAAAGGAAAAGGTGGCACTCACCATTCTGTTAAAACCTTCTTTATTTTATATACTGTAGTTAAATCCTTTAAGTAGACGGACGTGGGCAAGGCCTGGAACACAGCCATTTTGCACTAACAAGTAGAGATTGGTGGACCTGTAGAAGTCTAGGTTCTGTGGCTCTAACAAGACTTTTTGAAAAGTTTTGTTCTAGATCCAAACATGACGTGAACCTCATTTGAAGTCAATAATTGGGCAGTTCGGCTCTTCATCCATATATATCAAGCCATAAACAAAGCACTGCCATGTGAAGGTGGACAGGCTTTTGTACTTTTCTTTTTTTGTGCACACTACATCTGATAACATTGATTTTACCCCCAGTCCGAACCATTCAAACACTGCAGGCCACTCGCACTGGGCTGAACGAGTGTATCCGAGAACAGCAATGGTTTGCATACGTAAAGCACCAGAACACAAACACTAAAAATGTTAGTAAAGTCTGCACTTGGTATGAGCTCCGAACTTTAATGTCCAGTTTGCTCATACATATTAACAAGTGCTTAAACAGGTCCTTCAAAAACTGACATGCAACCAGCACCTTTATAGAAGGGTTGTAAGAGGGTGGACCTGCAGTCCTGTGCCCCCCTGAAGACCTTGATAATTTCATTGTATTGTGTGTATTAAACCTGCTCTACTTTAGTGATAAGAAATTTTATGTAGCGATATATTGCAATAATTGTAGGTATAATGCGCAGATATATCAGAGCTAGTTGTGAGCACATAGTATAGTTTAGTAAACTGTAAGAAAGAATATAGTTGAAAGGTGAGAAGCTTGACAGACTTATGGCAGGGATCAAAAGGGGTAAATCTGGGTGAGTCACAGGGGGACTGGCCAGTCTAGTGTGAGGCCAGTTTAGTTTAGTTTCCTTTTCAGTCAGGAGTGTGTGGACACAGTTAGGAGAAGACAGAGACAAGATTGTCGGCCTGGTGTGTCTGCTCCTGGGGAACAGGATCCGATTCCTTAGAATCCCAGTGTGACGATGTCTGGTGTCTGGAGTATAAAGCTCGGGGCTGGTGTTAAGAGAGAGCACTTGAAATCCCCCCTCCGTACAGGGAAAGTGAGAAAAGAAGTCGCTGGGTATGCGTCATGGAGTCTGAAGCTGCAGAGAGACTAAGATGGGGATTTCTAAGACAGCAAGCAGAAATAGTCCAGGAGGTGAGAAAAGACAAGAACAAGATGCATGTCCACTGTGTTATGAACTTTGCTGCTGGAAAATGTTATGTCTCATATAACGTAGAGATATATGATGAAACAGGAGTGTTAAAGGGGAACTCCAGTGAGAGAAAACTTTTTAGTACAGTTCCTGCCCTCCTACATGATGAAGCAGAGCTGTACACTGCAGTTCTAGGATCTATAGATCTCATATAAATTGATAAAATCATACCTGCTCCTCTGTTCTGGCCCCCACCTCAGGGAACCTAAATCTTTGCACGCCATCTGCAACGCCCCCTCACTAGACAGAATTGTGAGGGGGCGTGAATGTAGGCTGATCCTGCAGCTCCCAGCATCAATGCCCCTGACACACCTCCTCTTCTCTGCTCCTAGATGAAGCTGACAGGCAGAAATCCAGAGTTCCTTGAGGTGGGGGCCAGAGCAGAGGAGCAGGTATGATTTTATTGAATTATAAGAGAGCTATAGATCCTAGAACTGCAGTGTACAGCTCTGCTTCATCATGTAGGGCAGGAACTGTACTAAAAAGTTCTCTCTCACTGGAGTTCTCCTTTAAGTAAAGTTATTGTTGAAGAGAAGTGTCTGATGTCAGCTGATTTATGTGCAACTTCTACCAAAGTGAGAGTTGCAGCCAGTAGCCTACAAGTGGCTAAAGAAATTGAGACAGTGGAGTCTACTGGACCACGAGTGAGTACCCCGCACTGCAACACCCAAAAAATCATCCCTTGTACTGAGAAGCCGGCCGGGGTATGTGCTGCAAAACCAGGGATGCTCTGTAGCGAGGCCCTGACTCGCTGACTACTATCAAAGCCCCATACGACTGGCCCTTTAACAGGCACATGTCAGGTTAAGCAATACAACACATGATAAAGAAAAATACCACATTCAATTGATTGCAAACAATTTCATAAAAACAAATCTTAAAAATACTAATTAAACCTAATGGACTCTGTGCTAGACTGACTAGTTAGGGTGCTTTCACACTGCATTTTTGTTCAATCCGTGGCTGTCCGTTGTAAAATGGACAGCCATGGATCCGATTTGGCCCCCATGTTCTGCTATGGGCACGGATCGGATTTGGCCTTATTGCCATCCGATTTTTTGTCGGATCCGATTCTGTCCGATTTTTTGCTGTGCCCAAAATCGCAGACTGCTGCGATTTTGGGCACAGTGGATCTAATCAGACCGAATTGGGTCCGACCTGATCTGGGCAAAATAACATGGGGCTGATCGTTCCTCGGATCCAATCAGTACACTAAAATCGCTCTGTTCCATCTAATTTCACTTCTGTAATGTATATTCATACATTGCAGAAGTGAAATTTAGTGAAAAGAAAGAGTTAAAAATAAAGAAAACTTTATTCTCACCTGTCCCACGATCCACCGCGGTAACCGGTCATGTGACTGTGACCTCACGCCAGGTCCTCTCAGGAACAGAAGAAGATAGCTGGAAGCGCTGGGGACTCGTGGATGGGTGAGAATAAAGATTTTTTTTTTTTTTTTTTAAGGTCTGGAAAAGAGGGAAAAAAGGGAAAAAGAGGGGAGAAAGAGGGGACAAAGAGGGGACAAAGAGGGGAAGAAAAAGGGAACAGAGAGAAAAGGGGAGAAAGAGGTGACAAGAGTGAGAGAGAAGCGAGGTGACAGGAGGGAGAGAGGAGGGGGAGCGAGGTGACAGGAGGAGTGGGGAGTGGAGGAGAGAGGGAGAGGATCCAAACTGATCCTGCAAAATATCGGAATCGGATGCCTATTTGGCGTCCAATTGCAGGCATCAGTTTGGATCCGTTGCTGTCCGAGGAGTCCTGCAAAAAGTCGGATCCCCTCGGACAGCACAAAAACGCAGTGTGAAATCAGCCTTAAAGGTATAGATGGACTTGTGCTTTCAAGAGCTACATGTAAATAAACAGTTTGAAGAGTTAAAACCTGCTGACAGACTCCCTTTAAATGATAGTTTGATAGCAGAAATCAGAAGGTAGCTGCTTGCATTGATCAGATAAGCTTTATTTACCTCTATATTGCTGAAGAAGATATTCAACCCTGTCACCCATAAAACAATTGAGATTTTTAATAAACTAATGTTTGCCATTGTATTAATGGTATTTTCCTTCGTGGATGTCCATATATAGTGACGCAGCATTTTATTCATTTTTATTTTGTATTCATGTTTGGGTCTCATCACAATGGGTATTTTGTCTACTCCACCTTCCATACATAGATAATACAAATATAAGATTTTAGTGTTAGGTCCAGGGGCCCTCGGTAGTCGATAGACAGGCTCCTGGTGCAACAATTAGTTTCTGAAGTGTCCACATGGAGAGCCAAAATATTTACACAGTCAATTAGAGTCTTTAAAACCAAGTTTAGTGGAACAATCTCGTGCAACATGGGTGCTTCAACATTGCGATAGTAGGGATATCACACTTGCATAATTGGTAGCAGGCTGTCCCCGACACCACCTGACTCCCAATCTCCAACATAACTGATGCACATTGGTGACCCGATTGCCCAAGTCTCTGTCAGGGACCCGCCAGATAGACACTGGAGGGGATAGCTGCTTCCCGGGCACTTGCCAGCGTCAGATGGAGGGGACCCCACACTGAGGGGGCACGTTATTTGCATCTGCCAAAGTTTCAGGTCCTGGTTACTGATCCCAGGTGGCCTAAAGAGTCGAAATGAATTAAGTGGAAAGGGAAGTTTGTCTTCTGACCTCTACTAGACTTCTTTGTTTGGGGGACTCTCCAGCCCTTTTAGGCTGCTTTCACACTACCATTTTTTGAAATTCGAGGCGTTCTGTCTAAAATAGATAGAAAAGAATCTCTTTTCTCCCCATTGACTGTCAATGGGGACGGATGAACATGTGATTGCATCTGACTGTATCAGTTTCCATAATGATCTGATTCTCTCCGTTGTTAGGCTGATACTAAAAACGCAACTTGTAGTGTTTCTGCTGCTCGTTCAAAAAACGGAATCAAACAAATCCATTCCTATCTGGCTGGAATTAATATTGAGTCCTATGGACACAAATCTGTGAGAATACGAATCCGTGTGCGTTTAGCTGCATGGATCCATTGTCTTGGACTGAGCTTGTCCAGAAGCCAAATGCATATGACACACACACTAGGGGATGTGTCATTTGTCACCGGATCCATCAAAAAAATGGACACAACCTGATGCAACTGGATGCTTCCACAATGATATTACGAAGGATCCGTCAGCCGAATGAGTGAGAAAAACGGTGCAGGTGTATCCGGTAGCATCAGGTTTCACAATCCATTGGACTCAGGTTTTACATGCATACCCACTGATTTAAAAAAAACTGTAGTGTGAAACCAGCCTTATAGGCTAAATTCCACCCACAAGGATTATGAGTAACTTTCTAGCGGAGACCAGAGGACAGCAATGACCGTGACCACTGGAGGGCCATAAATCTAATATATAAAGCTGAATGTGTGTATGTGTGTGTGTATATCGGGGATTGGCATCTACACCGTCGCAACTACAGCCGCAAAATTTTGCACAGTCACACGTCTGGACCCCGGGAGCGTCATAGGCTATGTTGTGAGGCGAAATTTTAACCCCACGCATTCCAATTCACTAAACAATTTTGCCCCTATCTACATAATGGGGAAAAGTGACAGTTACCAGTTGACAGCTGTGAATGAGAGGGGCTTAATGACAGTGCCAAAGACTAACAGCATATACCAGCATATAGTTAATAAGGTGGGGCCCCAACATGGGATATTCACCATGCACGGGGACATGTATACACACCACACGCACACAAAGAGTAACAGCAAGTGTATAGTCGCTAAGGTGCAGCCCCAATATTGGATACTCACCACGCACCCGAACACACACACACACACCACAATGAGACACACCCCCTACAGGGACACACACACACCCTATAGCGACACGTGCACTCACTCCACAGGGACACACACCACTATTCACCGAATGGACTTAAAATCACAGACAAAAAAAAAAAAAAAACTCACCAAAATTTGCCAGGTAAATACCCATTGCACTTAGCAGCGGCTGCCAGATCCTCTGGAGGCAACACAGGTGTCTGTATGCCGGTACTCAATCACCTGCAACCCACAGTGGGGGCAGTTGTGGCACCAGCGTCCTGCCATACTGTCAGGGAGGTGACTGGTGGCATTTAAAGACACGAGGTTACCAAGGGCTCTGCCATTCACGGTGCATGCAAGGCATAGTGTCAGAGCAGCCTATTGGTCACGCCCTTCTATTAGATCAGGCGGGCTGTTCCGCACTGATTACATGCCTCACAAAACGACAGACGCCCCCAGAGGGCTCAGCCTCAAACTGCAGATGAAAAAATGCAATAAAACACTAAAGATGAAAAATGTGAGGTGTTTGTTGGTATTTTGGCCAAAAAACGTAAGCTGGTAACCCACGGTCAAGGGCCCTCACGCTTACCAGTCCTAACCACATGCCTTTTGAGACATGTACAATTTAATTTAGATTATTCACCGAATGGACTTAAAATCACAGACAAAAAAAAAAAAAAACTCACCAAAATTTGCCAGGTAAATACCCATTGCACTTAGCAGCGGCTGCCAGCTCCTCTGGAGGCAACACAGGTGTCTGTATGCCGGTACTCAATCACCTGCAACCCACAGTGGGGGCGGTTGTGGCACCAGCGTCCGGCCATGCTGTCAGGGAGGTGACTGGTGGCATTTAAAGACACGAGGTTACCAGGGGCTCTGCCATTCACGGTGCATGCAAGGCATAGTGTCAGAGCAGCCTATTGGTCACGCCCTTCTATTAGATCAGGCGGGCTGTTCCGCACTGATTACATGCCTCACAAAACGACAGACGCCCCCCAGAGGGCTCAGCCTCTGTCCGTGGGTTACCAGCTTACGTTTTTTGGCCAAAATACCAACAAACACCTCACATTTTTCATCTTTAGTGTTTTATTGCATTTTTTCATCTGCAGTTTGAGGCTGAGCCCTCTGGGGGGCGTCTGTCGTTTTGTGAGGCATGTAATCAGTGCGGAACAGCCCGCCTGATCTAATAGAAGGGCGTGACCAGTAGGCTGCTCTGACACTATGCCTTGCATGCACCGTGAATGGCAGAGCCCTTGGTAACCTCGTGTCTTTAAATTCCACCAGTCACCTCCCTGACAGCATGGCCGGACGCTGGTGCCACAACCGCCCCCACTGTGGGTTGCAGGTGATTGAGTACCGGCATACAGACACCTGTGTTGCCTCCAGAGGAGCTGGCAGCCGCTGCTAAGTGCAATGGGTATTTACCTGGCAAATTTTGGTGAGTTTTTTTTTTTTTTTTTTTTTGTCTGTGATTTTAAGTCCATTCGGTGAATAATCTAAATTAAATTGTACATGTCTCAAAAGGCATGTGGTTAGGACTGGTAAGCGTGAGGGCCCTTGACCGTGGGTTACCAGCTTACGTTTTTTGGCCAAAATACCAACAAACACCTCACATTTTTCATCTATAGTGTTTTATTGCATTTTTTCATCTGCAGTTTGAGGCTGAGCCCTCTGGGGGGCGTCTGTCGTTTTGTGAGGCATGTAATCAGTGCGGAACAGCCCGCCTGATCTAATAGAAGGGCGTGACCAATAGGCTGCTCTGACACTATGCCTTGCATGCACCGTGAATGGCAGAGCCCTTGGTAACCTCGTGTCTTTAAATGCCACCAGTCACCTCCCTGACAGCATGGCCGGACGCTGGTGCCACAACCGCCCCCACTGTGGGTTGCAGGTGATTGAGTACCGGCATACAGACACCTGTGTTGCCTCCAGAGGAGCTGGCAGCCGCTGCTAAGTGCAATGGGTATTTACCTGGCAAATTTTGGTGAGTTTTTTTTTTTTGTCTGTGATTTTAAGTCCATTCGGTGAATAATCTAAATTAAATTGTACATGTCTCAAAAGGCATGTGGTTAGGACTGGTAAGCGTGAGGGCCCTTGACCGTGGGTTACCAGCTTACGTTTTTTGGCCAAAATACCAACAAACACCTCACATTTTTCATCTTTAGTGTTTTATTGCATTTTTTCATCTGCAGTTTGAGGCTGAGCCCTCTGGGGGGCGTCTGTCGTTTTGTGAGGCATGTAATCAGTGCGGAACAGCCCGCCTGATCTAATAGAAGGGCGTGACCAATAGGCTGCTCTGACACTATGCCTTGCATGCACCGTGAATGGCAGAGCCCTTGGTAACCTCGTGTCTTTAAATGCCACCAGTCACCTCCCTGACAGCATGGCCGGACGCTGGTGCCACAACTGCCCCCACTGTGGGTTGCAGGTGATTGAGTACCGGCATACAGACACCTGTGTTGCCTCCAGAGGAGCTGGCAGCCGCTGCTAAGTGCAATGGGTATTTACCTGGCAAATTTTGGTGAGACACACACCACTAAGAGACACACAACACAGAGACATAAACACACCACACAGACCCCCTCCCACAGGGACACACACACATACACACCCTATAGGGACACATGCACTCACCCCACAGGGACACACACACACACACCACAAAGAGGCACACACAACACAGAGACACACACACCACACAGACCCCCCCCCCACAGGGACACACACACCCTATAGGGACACATGCACTCATCCCACAGACACACACACACCCCAGGGACACACACACCACACAGACAGACACAGATGTGCACAAATCGCCTCACACAAAACAGCCAATGTGCAACACATGTGCCACATAGGGAATTAAGGCAGATGTCAGTCACATGAGCTGTCTATTATGTGTATGTGTGAGGTAACATATACTGCCTGGCCAGGGGGAGGGTTTACTGTTGGCTGGAGATTTATTAGGCTGCCTATAGCAACCAATCACAGCTCAGCTTCTATTTTCTTACAGGTCATTAATATGACATATTCAAATTCTATTTTGTTATAGCTAACAGCAGTTATTTATTAACCCGGGAATAGCCGGGTGCTACAGCTAGTATATAATATAACACAATAAACATACATTAGGACACATGATACAAGTCCCCCATCATTATTTAATAAAAGGTAAAAAGTTAATCCCTTCACCATCTTACAACAGTATCAACATAAAAAAGTATTTTACAATATTGATCCATGTATAAACTATGACGCCAGATAAACTGTAAAACACGATCATACAGGTCTCCCAAGAAATCACTGTGGAGAACATAAATACCAGCACACAGTTAATATATATTATGATTTTGTATGTATTATGTTCTACATATAATGTGGATTGTACAGGATAATCACCAGAACTGTCTCAGCTCAGCTGTCACTTTCCAAGAAAAAAAGGCAAATAACCTAAAATAGCAGAAGTGCCGAAAATCCGAGGGGCTGCTCATGTTCTGGATTTTTAGCTTTGTACCCTTTAACTATGGGCAACATCAACCCTACACCAATACATTCCCACCCTGTGATAGAGCAGGAGCTATAGGTGGTATTAAGTTTGTTTAAAATGTATATTTTTATGGGGATGGCACAAAAGTGGAGTTACTTTTCGAGGGGCATTCAGCAGACATCACTAATTTATAAGGAATCACTATGATGGAAATGAATACTTTATAAAGAGGGCTTGTATTAAAGAAGACCTGTCACCTCACTGGTGCTTTCCAAACTGAAAGCACCACTGAATACAGTGTGTCTGCTGCATTCAGGGAAGGGTCCCCCATGTCTCTACCCCCCTGTAAGTTGTACAAAACACTTTAGAAAGTGTACAGATAAGAAGTCTGGAGGGACTTACTAATGAGTCATCGCTGTTCCCGGGAGTCCTCCTGCCCCTTTCCTCTCTGTGCCACCTCCAGCACTCTCTGTTCTGCCTCCTGGCTCTGTGTGTCTTCCCTCCTCGCCCGCTCATGCTCCTCTGCGTCACGCAGGAGCAGAGCGAGCAATGGACTGGAGAGGGACCTGGCAGCTGAAATGCCTCCTGCTGTTGATGTCAGTGCCGGAGCCCACCCTGCTCCAGATTATGGTGTATGCATACAGCGGGTCGGGCTCCGGCATGGACGTCACCAGCAGGAGGCTGCTCTGTGTTACTTCAGACGCAGAGGAGCATGCGTTACTTCAGACGCAGAGGAGCATGAGTGAAGGGGAGACACACAGAGCCAGGAGGTGGCACAGAGAGGAAGGGGCAGCAGGACATCCGGGAACAGGGATGACTCATTACTGTACACTTTATAAAGTGTTTTGTACAACTTACAGGGGGAATAGAGACATGGGGGACCCCTTCCCTGAATGCAGCAGACACGCTGCATTCAGTGGTGCTTTCAGTTTGGAAAGCACCAGGGGGCTGACAGGTCCTCTTTAAGGGGGCACTCAGGGGTATTAATACCGAATTAGGGGGGAGGACAATGCTCATCTTGCTAGTAACATGTACTGTGTGCTGCTGCCAGTCAAGTGGTATCTTTGCAAAAGTCAGAAGTACTGTAAGTGAGTGTGTGTATGACATACCCTATCCAATTCAACAAATTATATTTATATTATAGGCTTATGACATATTCTGCAGCATTTTACAGTTCAGGCGAACATGTCCAGACAAATCAGATGTTACAAATTAATAAATGATTCCACAATTTAAACAAAATCAAGGCCCTAATCACAAGAGCATGCAATCTATAAGGAAATGAAGGTAACATAAAAATTAAAAATGTGCTGATTGTCTATGATCCAACCATCGGTATAATACTGTATATTAGGGTATTCAAGTACAGCTGCATGAACATTTATCAGCCAGTATCTATAAGTAAATATAAAAAAGGTCTACCGTACTAAGTTTATGGAAAGCGTATGAACAGATGATAGGTAGAACCAGATTCTAAGAAAAATGTAGGAAAGCAGAACAGGGAGCAGTTAGTTATGGGATGCCTAAAACTGGAGGCTGAGAATTTACCTTATTGTATGGAGCAGTAGATTTCATAGAACTGTCATAGAACAAAAAAAGCTTGGATACAGGAGTGGGAGGCTCGGATAATAGAGGATTTTAATTTTAGATTACAAGCAACACACAGAACACAAGTAGGGAGGTAGAGAGAGATGAGATAGGAGACATAGGGCAGGGCAGAACTGTGGAGAGCTTTGTGGCTAAGTGTAATTAATTTATGTTGCATCATATAGTAGATGGGAAACCAGTGCAATAACTGGCACAGGATAAAATCATTGGAGTAATTGCTGAAGAAAAATATTACCCTTGCTGTCCCTTTCAGGATAGAATGGAGAGTGAAGAATTTAGTAAAAGGAGACCAACTAGTAGTTGGTTGCAGTAATCCAGATGAGAATGGACAAGAGTGACAATAAGGGTACGGACATGTAATGAAGTGGGTAGCCCTGACTGTGTTGTTATTCAAATGGACACTGCAGTGAACATTACACAGTCTGATCCCCTCCCCCAACAGCCTTGTGCTGAGGAAGAAAAAGGGCGGGAGATGATGATGAGAGATCCAGAGCTCTGTCAGGACAGACTGTGTGGTGTCTCCCGACATAGGGCTCTTTTGCAGCCGGATTCTTGGGAAGAAATACCCCGTGAGGATCGCTGTTGAAACCCCCGGTCTGCAGGACCTTGTCTTACCGAGGGTCCCACTCAAATTCAGGACATTGCCTCCGGAATTCAGGACATTGCCACTGGATTACATGTGCAGGGGCTGTGACTGACATAAGGGAGCCATCTGTACTACTGTGATCTCCCTTCTGCTCATCGGTTTGCCCCGAGACTGAGAGAGACTTCTGTGCTGCTGTGGGCTCCCTTCTGCTCCTCTGTGTGCTCTGAGACTGGGAGAGACTAACAAAGAAAGATTCTGTTACCTGCGGACGGAGACCACAGAAGAAGACTGAGGAGTTTCCACCTTCAGCGCTGCACCGGGACCCGTCATCGTGAGACCCCAGGCCTGCTACGTGGGAGCGACACCTTCTTCTGTGATAGACTGGTACGTGATTTTAGGGAAAGTTAGGGAAAGATATCTCCATTGTTGTGTTTTTTTTTCTTTGCTTGCTGCGTACCCGGAAGAAGTGAAGATCCAGAGACTCTAATATATACATGTGTGCAGCTAGATCAGTTGACTGTGTTATAGACATGTTTTACAGTAAAGAAATGTTACTACCGGTTAAATCTGAGTATGGGGATTCTGTTGAGAAAGATCATACACACACACCCGCGGCCTTACCACCGGTCGCTACATCTGGCGTAGTCGGCAGGATGTGTGATCAACAGAATCTCCTCCCGGTAGTAACTTATAACCGGACAGCTCCCCCGGCATCTATTGTCAATCAGGTGAGGAAGTTTAACGGACGGAACTATCCTGTAACTGAATGGACCGAACAACTTAAGATAGTGGGGGAGATGTATAACATTGATCCTAAGACCTTAGCAGAAATGGCCATGCTAACATTAGAGGGGGAAGCGTGGACGACAGTCAGGCTGGAGACGGTTAGGGCCAGCGTACGTTGGATGACTTGGTGCGGGTGCTGGAGAACACCTATGGGCCGA
The DNA here is from genome assembly GCA_033576535.1 of Allobates femoralis. NCBI lineage: Eukaryota > Metazoa > Chordata > Amphibia > Anura > Aromobatidae > Allobates > Allobates femoralis. The sequence continues at coordinate 105,147,747 of JARQOC010000004.1, forward strand.
CCACATATGCGGGAACATTACGGTATATGTTCTTCCGGCGTACTCAACTCGAATCGGAGGACATCCCTCAATATGCCAACGCCCTCCAAGTACTGCTTGAACAAGCCTGCAGGAAAAAAGAACAGATAGCTAGTACGGGCGCCCGTGACCTGGTGTTGAGAGATCAATTTGTGACTGGATTAAGAGACCCGTACCTTAACCGCTCACTGCAAGATCTACTCCGGATAAATCCGGCCCTTACGTTCGCTGAGGTTAAGCAAGAAGCGATAGAACGTTCGAGAGGACCTGTCATGGAGGCCCAGACTTATACCGCGGCTTGCAGGTCCATAACTGGTATCAGAACCCCGAACAGTGACACGGAAGAACTGAAGCAGATGGTGGCAGAGTTACAGAAACAGGTGTTGCAGCTCACCCTGGACCAACAGGCGGACAGGCAAGCGAGACAACAACCCAGCCGGCCGATGGGAAGATGCTGGACATGCGGTGATCCCCGCCATAGAGCGAACCGTTGCCCCCAGAACGTTCAAGTTCATCCACGGGCCGATATACCGGAACCAGCAAGTCATGCCCCACAACAGCGGCCACCTTTAAACTAGACGCCCCTGCCAAAGAGGCTCACTCGGCAGGGGAGGCCAAGGAGAGGAGTGTAGGAAAACAGAGCCAGCCACGGAACAAACTTGCATCAAACAGCCCTACCCTGGAAGTATTATTGGAAGGGACCGCCGTGCAAGGATTAATGGATACTGGGTCTCAGGTATCCACCATCTCCGAGCAGTTTTACGAAGAGTATCTGAAGCCGCGGGTTGCCTGTGACCCTGATACTACTATCAAGATCAAAGCAGCCAATAATCTACCCATTCCGGTGACGGGAGTTGCCTGGATGAACACTGAAGTCTGTGGCAAGATCTCGGGAAGAGAGGGATAATCGTGGTCAGGGAAGGCTGTGGATCAGAAACGCCCATGATTATTGGGATGAACATCTTGAAAGACCTGAATCTGGTGTTGCTTACCAAGAGGGGCCCAAGTACTGGCAAGAAGTGACCACACATACGGCCACCCGCCGAGCCTTCCAACAAGTGGTCCGGACCTGCAATCTCCAGCGAATGACCGAAGACCAACTGCCGTTGGCCACGATCACCGTACCCCGCCATACTAGGATAACTTTACCTGCTGAGAAGGAGACCGTTATCTCGCTACCCCTTAGCACCACAAGACAGCTCGAAGGCGTGGAGGTGCTGATTGAGCCGCGCACCCCGAAGGAAGGGAAGCTGAACCCCCTAGTTGCTTGAACGCTAGCTGTTGTGAGAAAGGGGAGGATTCCTGTCAGGCTGGGTAACACGGCTAACGTGAGCGTTGACCTAGAGGCTGGGACACAACTCGCCCAAGTTTACGCCCTAACCGAAGAGGTGAACCCTATGAACCCCCTCCAGTTTGCACCGTCCACAGAGGGAGATTGGACAGTGACGGTCTCTGCCATGGCCGCTGTCGCGGATGACATCAACGCGGGGCGAGAACTACGAGAAAAGTGCCAGTTGGACATATCCCAATACTCCAACGAAGAAGTGTCCCAGGTGGAAGAATTACTTCAAGAGCACCAGGCGTCCTTTGCCCTGCATGACACCGACTTTGGATGCACCCCCAGTATCAAGCACGAAATCCCCACAGGTGATACCGCTCCTATCCGTGAAAGGTACCGCCAAATACCTCCCCAACAATACCAAGAAGTGAAAAATCTCCTGAATTCCATGTTACACGCTGGAGTGGTACGAGAAAGCCAGAGCCCCTGGGCTGCACCAGTGGTGATAGTCAAGAAGAAAGACGGGTCCCTGAGGTTCTGCGTGGACTACCGGCGTTTGAATGCTTGCACCATCCGGGACTCATACCCTTTACCAAGGATCGAAGAATCCCTGACAGCCCTGAAGAAAGCTAAATATTTTTCGTCATTGGACCTGGCCAGCGGCTATTGGCAGGTACCTATGCACGAGAAAGATAGAGAAAAGACTGCTTTCATCCTACCCATGGGCCTGTACGAGTTCGACCGGATGCCCTTTGGCCTGAACAACGCGCCGGGGACCTTCCAGCGACTGATGGAGCGCTGCCTGGGGGACTTCAACTTCGACTTCACCCTCATTTACCTGGACGACATCGTAGTCTATTCGGCCACATTTGAAGAACACCTGCAACAGCTGGGCCGTGTGTTTCGTAGGTTGAGAGAACATGGCCTGAAGTTGAAACCCAGCAAGTGCCGTCTTCTGCAGCCCGAGATCAATTACCTGGGTCACCGGATCTCGGCCGAAGGTGTACAGCCGTCTTCGGAGAAAATAGCCGCCGTGCGGGACTGGCCACAGCCTACGAACGTCAGAGAGGTCCGGGCCTTCCTGGGGTTGGCCGGTTACTACCGCTGGTTCGTGAGAAACTTCGCCCGGCTTGCTGCACCCTTGCACGAATTGCTTCGAGGGACCACCAACGGCCCCAGAGGGCGACCCATCAGCTGGGGACCCAGCCAGGAAGAATCCTTCCAAGCCCTAAAGGGTGCCTTGACTTCACCCCCCGTCCTGGCATATGCAGACTACAATCTCCCTTTCCAACTACATACCGATGCCAGCCTACAAGGTCTAGGGGCAGTACTTTCACAAGTACAAGAAGGCAAGGAACGTGTCATAGCCTATGCCAGTCGATCCCTACACGAGGGCGAGAAGAACCCCACCAATTATAGCTCGTTCCGGCTGGAGCTGTTGGCCCTAACGTGGGCTATGGCGGAGAAATTTGCAGGATACCTCACAGGGGCGGAAGTACTGGTCCTGACCGATAACAACCCGTTGGCCCACTTACAAAATGCGAAGCTCGGAGTCATGGAACAGCGTTGGATGGCTCGACTCTCGAAGTTCAACTACAAGATCAAATACAGGGCTGGGGCTGAGAATCAAAATGCGGACAGCCTGTCTAGAGTGTCATACCCCTTACTTACCAGAGACCGGGATGAAGAACTAGAAGGAGACGAGACGCCCGACTTTGCAAGGCTTGCCCAACAGATGATGGATTACTGCCAGTTCGTTGTGGGCGAAGTTGGAACTCCAGTGGGGGTTACACTGTGTCCCCAAGAGTTGTGCAGGCTCCAGGACCAGAACCCTGAATGGGCTCTACTCAAACAATGGGTGAAGCAAAGGCAGAAGCCCCCCCCTGACACGCGGGCACGACTGTCTACCGGGACCTTGACCTTGCTCAGCCAGTGGGATCGGCTAATTCTGAGAGAAGAGGTACTATATCGGAAGGTTCTCCTGTCCCACATGTTGGAGGAATGTACACAAGTCGTGGTGCCTGCCCAATTGGCTCGTAAGATGGTGGACGAAGCACACAAAAAGAACGGTCACTTTGGAATAGATAAGACCTTTCGGTGGATTCAACAGTCCATCTACTGTCCAGGGCTCCGCAAGCTGGTCGAAGACGTCTGCAGAACCTGTCGCACCTGTGAACTGCACAAGTCCACCGAACAGCGTGCACCTGTCCAGACGATTAAAACCTCCAGGCCTCTTGAGCTGTTGATGGTGGACTATCTGCTGATCGGGACGGCGAGCAGTGGCTATCAATACTGCCTAGTCATGGTGGACCACTTCACAAAATTCGCCGTCGTTGTTGCTACCAAGGACCAGACGGCCGAGTCGGCTGCACAGGCCATCTGTCGACAGTTCATCCACGTCTATGGGTGTCCGGAGAGGTTACACTCCGACCAGGGGCTTGTTTCGAAGGCAGAGTCATCGAGGAGCTGCATCGGATGTATGGGATCCAGAAGTCGAGGACCACTCCTTACCATCCACAAGGGAACGGCGCATGTGAACGCTTTAACCGGACCCTACTTCAGCTGATCCGCACCTTGGCCGAAGATAAGAAAGATCGATGGCCCCAATTCCTTCCAGATCTAGTATGGGCCTACAACAACCAGGTCCACTCCGTGACTGGCTACACCCCTCACACTCTTCTCTTTGGCCGCCCCGGAAAAGGGGTCCATGACCTGAACCTATTCCGCCCAGAAGAAGATGTCTGCCATAACTACCCCTCCTGGCTAAATGCTCACCGCCAGAAGATGGAGACTGTACACCGGCTGGTGAGTCAACAAATCCGAGGCCAGATACATGCTGACCCACTCCCCGTGCAAGAGAAACCCTTAAAGTTGGGACAGCTAGTCTTGCTCCGTATTAAGAAGCCTCAAGGGAAACTTCGAGCCAAGTGGGAGACTGAAGTCTACCGGGTAATTGAACGCCCTTACCCCAATGGACATGTATACCGAGTGCGGGGTGAAGACAGCCACAGCACCCGCACTGTGCACCGAAATATGTTGCGCCCCTGCCGCTCCCGGCCTGACTCCCCTCCCACAGTAACCGGAGGGGGTGACGCTGCTGACATGACTGACGTCACGGACATTTCTCAACATAGAGATCACGTCGACTCTGAGACCGGTGACCCACCTACACAGACCAGTCCCTCTCCCGGAGTACTGACTGGAGTGGGGCGTAAAGACAGTGACGAGGAGGGGAACAACCGACCCTTGCGACGCACTGACCGCACCACTGCTGGGATCCCGCCCGGACGGTTCTACAGGGACCAGTATGTATGGCCCACTTCTCAACCGACCCCTGTGACAACTACAGTCATCACTGCCTTGGAGCCGGGGGTTGTTGACAGGGACTGCCAACCTTTAAGTGGGGGGGTATGTAATGAAGTGGGTAGCCCTGACTGTGTTGTTATTCAAATGGACACTGCAGTGAACATTACACAGTCTGATCCCCTCCCCCAACAGCCTTGTGCTGAGGAAGAAAAAGGGCGGGAGATGATGATGAGAGATCCAGAGCTCTGTCAGGACAGACTGTGTGGTGTCTCCCGACATAGGGCTCTTTTGCAGCCGGATTCTTGGGAAGAAATACCCCGTGAGGATCGCTGTTGAAACCCCCGGTCTGCAGGACCTTGTCTTACCGAGGGTCCCACTCAAATTCAGGACATTGCCTCCGGAATTCAGGACATTGCCACTGGATTACATGTGCAGGGGCTGTGACTGACATAAGGGAGCCATCTGTACTACTGTGATCTCCCTTCTGCTCATCGGTTTGCCCCGAGACTGAGAGAGACTTCTGTGCTGCTGTGGGCTCCCTTCTGCTCCTCTGTGTGCCCTGAGACTGGGAGAGACTAACAAAGAAAGATTCTGTGGACGGAGACCACAGAAGAAGACTGAGGAGTTTCCACCTTCAGCGCTGCACCGGGACCCGTCATCGTGAGACCCCAGGCCTGCTACGTGGGAGCGACACCTTCTTCTGTGATAGACTGGTACGTGATTTTAGGGAAAGTTAGGGAAAGATATCTCCATTGTTGTGTTTTTTTTTCTTTGCTTGCTGCGTACCCGGAAGAAGTGAAGATCCAGAGACTCTAATATATACATGTGTGCAGCTAGATCAGTTGACTGTGTTATAGACATGTTTTACAGTAAAGAAATGTTACTACCGGTTAAATCTGAGTATGGGGATTCTGTTGAGAAAGATCATACACACACACCCGCGGCCTTACCACCGGTCGCTACAGACACACTGGTGTGAAAGTCAAGAAAAACTTGCACTGCAGTCGCACCAATGTTATTCAATGTCCGAGAGCACATTTGCGAGTGTTGGGCATTTTTTTCTCGTCCGAGAGACGGACGAGAAAGCAGTTGCAACATGCTGCAACAGTTTGCAATTCACACGCGAGACTCGCCAATGCAAGTCTATGGGTCCAACAAAATCATGGACCGCACACGGACAGCACACGGACCATCCGAGTGGCATCCATTTTTTTCACTGATACATTATGATTCTGCAGCTGAGAACACTGTAAAATGTTTCTGTAAATGATTATACAGTAAATAGCTGCTAAGAAGAATAACGGATTGCACACGGACAGCACACGGATGTGATCTGAGAAAAATGTCTGTAGTCGCATAGCAGTTAGATGTAAAACGGACCAAAAAACAGACGTCACTCGTAAGACTCTCGGGAACGACAATCGGTGCGTATTTTTTCTTGCCAGTGTGTTACCACCATAAGAGTTTTAGCAATTTCAAAGGTAAGAAAAGGGTGGATTCTGGAGACGTTTTTGAGGAACAGGTGGCATTACCATGTTAGTGTGTGTATGTGGCATGTAAACGATAGAAATAAGTAAATATAACCCCAAGGCAAGGAGCATGCTCCTCGGGGGTTATGGTAGAACCACACACAGAAATGGCAATTACAGATTTATGTAGGTGAATAGCAGAAGGGAACAGAGGAAGTTTCGTATTGGAAAGATTCAGTTTCAGATAGAGGTAAGACATGGTGTTTGAGACAGCAAATGCAGGAGAGCACATACCATTGATGCAACTTGAGCAGCCACACAAGAGCCCTTAGAGAATAGAGCCCAACTCTACCTCCGAGGCAGGTGGAATTGTGCATTGTGGTTATCAGCTATTGATCTTGAACAAGGGCCCTTTTCTGTCAATGTCTGCTTCTGTGTCCAGGGGTCAAGAAATATGTCTACTGCAACTAGAGGAAAGAAAAAGGAGAGAGAAAGCAAAGGGTTCAGTGATTTGTGAGAACATCCCCCTTGTTTGATGGTGAGCTGTACAGAGAGGACAATAATTAAAGTAAAAATAATGACTGCTTGTAAGATCTTACAATCTACAATGAGGTAGGGGTGACAAAGTACAGGTACTTATTGACAATGATGGTGCAGGCAATTTGCGGGGATGGGGAGTAGATAAAAGCTGCATGAGTGGACACCAGCCAATCTGTGTAGAGCTCTTGGGTCTGGTGGAGTTTGAAAAAGCAATATGTTCAGAGAAATAGTGAATACTTTATGTCTAAATGACTACGATTATGTAGAATGATATGTCGCCCTAAAAAGATGTGTTTGTAGGGAACACCTGAATATGTGTAAGTTGTGAATAGTCATCATTTCTTAGTGCAGACCAGGGTCTCAAACTCGGCTGGGTTGGTGGGCCGCACATAGGAAAACATTTATAACGGGGGCCGCATCTCTTGTAGGACTAAGTGATATTTTTAGAAATACCAGAATTTTTTGCTTAATGTAGTAAAGTACAAATCCTAATCCCTTTCTTGTAGTAATGTCCCCATCCTGTAGTAATGTCCTTTTCTACTGATGTCCTCGATCCTGATCACCTTTTCTAGTGATGTCCCCCATCCTGATCCCTTTTTCTAGTGATGATCCCTATCCTGATCCCTTTTTCTAGTGATGTCCACCATCCTGATCCCTTTTTCTAGTGATGTCCCCCATCGATCATGGTCCCCTTTTGTAGTGATGTCCCCCATACTGATCTCCTTTTGTAGTGATGTCCCCCATCATGATCCCCTTTTCTAGTGATGTCCCCCATCCCATTCCCCTTTAGTAGTGATGTCCCCATTTTGATCCCCTTTAGTGATGATGTCCCCATCCCGATTCCCTTTTATAGTGATGTCCCCCATCCTGATCTACTTTTATAGTGATGACCCCCATCCTGTTTTACCTTCTTTTTACACACTCAAATACACACTCTATCACACTCACACATAAATCCACACACAAACCCACAAACAGACCCCCCACACATACACACACTCTCACACACATTCACACATCCTCATACACACTCTTACACTCACACTCATACACACACTGAAACTCGCACACACTTTCTTATACACACATCCTCACTCACACACTCACCCTCACACACACACTTTCTCACGAACACTCACACTTTTCTCACTTTAATGATGCATCGCTCCAGTGCAGGGGGCCGCCGTGGTCCCCATTGTACTGACTTCCGGCCTCCACTGTGCTATGACTTCCTCCAGCTGCTGCTCAGATAAGCTCTGTTGCTCATCAAGATCAATGCAGTCTGCCAGCCAGAGGCCCGCATATGACGTCATATTCTGCCGTCAGCTGCGGGCCTCTCATTGGCTGGCAGCTTGCATTGATCTTGCTGAGTGGCAGAGCTGGTTAGTCCTGCACTGGAGTGATGCATCATTAAGTTGTCCAAGGTGCCGCGGGCCGCATAGTGAAGCCCCAGGGGCCGCATGCGGCCCTCGGGCCGCGAGTTTGAGACCCCTGGTGTAGACCATTCCAGAGAATTGGTGCAGCTCGGGAGAAGTCTTGGAGCGGGGAATGGCAGGTTCGGATTAATGCAGAAGTGAGTCTAAAGTCGCTTGCAGAGCGGAGAGAACAGGTGGGGTGATAGACAGAGATGAGGGTATAGAGGTAAGGAGGTACTGCACATTGAACAATTTGAACTGGATCCTATAGTGTATAGGCAGCTAGTGCAATTACTGGCACAGAGTGGAAATATCTGAATAACAGTTAGCCAGATAGGTGACCCTGGCTGTTGCGTTAAGGATGGACTGGAAAGGGAAAAGCCTACTGAGGGGGAAGCCATTAATAAAGAATTGCAATAATCAAGGCAGGAATGGATCAAGGCGATGGTGAAGGTTTTAGTTGCTTTCATGGTGAGGAAGGAGCGAATTCTGGAGTTGTTTTTCAGGTGCAGGTGACAAGAGCGGGTGAGAGACTGTATATAGGAGATAAAGGACAGATCAGCGTCAAACATAACACACAGACAACAAGCCTGCTGCCTAGACGTTATCGTGGTGCCACACACTGAGAGTGAGATGTCAGATTTAGAGAGGTTAGCGGAGGGTGGGATCAGAAGACGTTCCGTTTTGGAAAGGTTGAGTTTCAGATAGAAAGTGGACATTATATTGGAAACTGCGGTTATACAGTCACTGGCGTTCTGTAATATATTGGGGGTAAGGTCAGGGGATGAAGTGTATAGTTGTGTTTCATCAGCATAAAGATGGTGCTGGAAGCTAAATCTGCTGATGGTCTGTCCAACCGGGCCGTGTAGAGAGAAGAGAGGAGGGCTAAAGGCCACTTCACACACTACATTGCTAACGATGTCGCTGCAACGTCACAGGTTTTGTGACGTAACAGCAACCTCTCCAGCGATGTTGTAGTGTGTGACAGCCACCAGCGACCGGCCCCTGCAGTGAGGTCGCTGGTTGCTGCACGTCGCTAAGGACCATTTTTTGGTCCCAAGTCTCCCGCTCGTCAGCACACATCGCTGTGTGTGACTGCGAGAGACTAGCGAACCAGCGACCTCACAGGCTGGTATCCATGATAAACGGCGGGTAACTAAGCAGCGCTGCCTAGATACCCACAGTTTATCATGGTTACCAGCGTCCTCCCCGCTTACAGGCTGCACTAAGCAGGGTGGACGCTGGTATCCATGATAAACACCAGGTAACTAAACAACGCGCGCTGCTTAGTTACCGCTGTTTATCATGGATACCAGTGATCTCATGGATGCTGAGTCGCTGGTGAGTCTGTCTGTTTGATAGCTCACCGGCGACACCAGGGAGACTTTCCAGCGATCCCAGCCAGGTCGGATTGCTGGTGGGATCACTGGAAAGACTCAGTGTGTGACGATACCCTAAGGATTGAACCCTGAGGGACTCTAATAGTGAGAGGAAGAGAAGTGGAGCCAGCAAACAATAGCCTGAGAGAGCAGTAAAAAAGATAGGAAGAGAACCAGGAGAGAGCGGTGTCCTTTATGCTGATGGAGTGCAGCATGAAGAGTAGGAGATGGTGGTCGACAGTGACAAAGGCTGCAAGAAAGGTCAAGAAGAATAAGAAGAGATTGGTCACCATTATGTTTAGTTGTCAAGAGGTCATTGGTCACTCTGATGAGGACAGTTTCTGTAAAATATAGGGGTCAGAAACCAGACTGTAAAGGTACCTTTACACGCCGCCACAGGAAGGAAGAAACCGCCAGGCATCGGGGACAATTGTGCCGGTTTCCAAGAAATCACTACGAAATGGCGGCGTCTAAATCAGGGAATTCCTTCCTGTGCCCTGCAGTTCCTTCAGATACCTGTTTCTGAGCCGTGTGGCGTAGCGAAATCCCAGGGGCGTGCCACAGCGTCATGAATACCACGCCCCATCAGCTATCATTGGTGGAAGCTCCTGCGCTACGATTGGTTGTCCCTTCACAGGGCGCCATATTTAAAGAGCTATCCATTTACAGTCCACAATTGCAATGGCGTCATGTTTAAGCCAGCCTTCCTGCGCAGGCTGGCCAATCATGATGCTATTGCATTGTCCAATCACCGTACGAGCGTCACGTAATACACAACTCTGTCACGCCTATGAACTTACGGCGCACAATATGTACGCCCATATTCCTTTGTGGTAGCGGCGTGTAAACCAGGGAAGGTACTCCACAGGTAGTAAGCCGCAGCACCCGTCGGCACTTCCGGGGAACGCAAATACCTTTAGTGGAGCACGTTGTGGCGGCGTGTATATGCGGCATCAGGGATCGGGAGCCACCGTTAAAAACGCGCTCGTGCACGTGTGATGGCTACCGGTTGCTGCACTCTGTGGCAGTGTGTAAAGGTACCCTAAGGGTACCTTTACACGCTGCTACTGGCGGGTGGATACAACCAGCTACTTCACGTGCATGAGCACGCACAAACGGTTACAAACGGTCAACGCACCATCTTTACACGCCGCCACAAGCTACGCTACGCTACGTTACATCTATCTCTGGATACACCGCCGGGTGCCTCAAGTCACCTTCTGTAGCTCATCTTACCTCATTTACACACCGCTACAACCAGCTAATATGGGCGGACCTGGTGCAGCAGGGACAGCACATAGGTGTGCCACAATTGTGGATTACGAGACGTCCGTACGCTGATAGGACAAAGCCAGAACATCATGATTGGGCAGGCATCGCAGGAGGCTGTTTAATACATGACGCTCGAGCAATTGTGTAGTGTGACTGGTCAGCTCCTTAAATATGCCGCCCTATGCAGCGTCTACCAATCGTAACGCAGGAGCTTCCACCAATGATCGCTGAAGGGGGGCGGTATCCCGGAGCCTGTGTCACGCCCCAGCTACATACCAGGTACATTGCCTGGTGTCGACACATCCCTTCTGTTGCTTCTTTACACGCTGATACAGCTCGCTACAATAGCCTGTGTAGCCACCTGTTTCCGGGCAGTGCTCGGAAACAGATGTATCTGTTGCCAGGTGCCTCCTATCGTCAAGAAGGGGGGCACTGCTGGACCTAATATTAACCAACAGGCCAGACCGCATATCAAATATACGGGTTGGAGGTCACTTGGGTAATAGTGATCATAACTTAATAAGCTTTCAAGTATCCTTTACTAAGACGTGTAGTAGAGGGCCACAAGGACACTAAACTTCAGGAAGGCAAATTTCCAACGGTTGAGAGATGATCTTAGTGCAATAAACTGGGACGATGTCCTGAGACATAAAAGTACACAACACAAATGGGAGATGTTTATTAGCATCCTGAATAGGACCTGTGCACAATATATACCCTATGGGAATAAGCATGCTAGAAATAGGAGGAAACCACTATGGCTAAATAAAGCGGTAAGAAGTGCAATATGTGACAAAAAGAAAGCATTTAGGGAATTAAAGCAAGTAGGTAGTGATGAAGCATTAAATAAATACAGAAAATTAAATAACATTTGTAAAAAGCAAATCAAGGCAGCAAAGATTGAGACAGAGAGACTCATTGCCAGAGAAAGTAAAAAGAATCCCAAAATATTTTTTAACTACATAAATAGTAAGAAACTAAAAAATGATGGTGTTGGCCCCTTTAAAAATAGTCTGGGTGAAATGGTGGATGAGGATGAGGAAAAAGCAAATATGCTAAATGACTTTTTTTCAACAGTATTTACACAAGAAAATCCCATGACAGACAATATGATCAGTGATAACAAAAATTCTCAATTAAACGTCACCTGCTTAACCCAAGAGGAAGTACGGTATCGTCTAAAAATCACTAAAATTGACAAATCCCCGGGCCCAGATGGGATACACCCCAGAGTGCTGCAGGAATTAAGTACTGTCATAGATAGACCATTATTTTTAATATTTAAAGATTCCATAATATCAGGGTCTGTACCACAGGACTGGCGTATAGCAAATGTGGTGCCAATATTCAAAAAGGGGACAAAAACTGAACTTGGAAATTATAGGCCAGTAAGCTTAACCTCTACTGTGGGTAAAATCCTAGAGGGTTTTCTAAGAGATGCTATACTGGAGTATCTGAACAAAAATAACCTCATGACCCATTATCAACATGGTTTTACGAGGGACCGTTCCTGTCAAACTAATCTAATAAGCTTCTATGAAGAAGTAAGTTCTGGACTGGACCAAGGAAATGCAGTGGATGTGGTGTATATGGACTTTTCAAAAGCTTTTGATACGGTGCCACACAAAAGGTTGATACATAAAATGAGGGCAATGGGGATAGGGGAAAATATGTGTAAGTGGGTTAAGAACTGGCTTAGTGATAGGAAACAAAGGGTGGTTATTAATGGAACACACTCAGAATGGGTCACAGTTAACAGTGGGGTACCACAGGGGTCAGTGTTGGGCCCGCTCCTATTTAATATATTTATTAATGACCTTGTAGGGGGCATACAGAGTAGAATCTCAATATTTGCAGATGACACTAAACTCTGCAGGGTAATCAATACAGAGGAGGACAATTTTATATTACAGGAGGATTTATGTAAACTAGAAGCTTGGGCTGCTAAATGGCAAATGCGCTTTAATGGGGATAAATGTAAAGTCATGCACTTGGGCAGAGGAAACAAAGGGTATAATTATGTGCTTAATTATAAAACACTGGGCAAAACTATCACTGAAAAAGACCTGGGTGTATGGGTAGATGACAAACTCACATTTAGTGGCCAGTGTCAGGCAGCTGCTGCAAAGGCAAATAAAATAATGGGATGTATTAAAAGAGGCATAGATGCTCATGAGGAGAACATAATTTTACCTCTATACAAGTCACTAGTGCGACCACACTTAGAATACTGTGTACAATTCTGGTCTCCGGTGTATAAGAAAGACATAGCTGAACTAGAGCGGGTCCAGAGAAGAGCGACAAAAGTTATTAGAGGACTAAGGGGTCTGCAATACCAAGACAGGTTATTAAACTTGGGGTTATTTAGCTTGGAAAAACGAAGGCTTAGGGGTGATCTTATAATAATGTACAAATATATGAGGGGGCAGTACAGAGACCTTTCTAATGATCTCTTTACTCTTAGGCCTGAGACTGGGACAAGGGGCATCCTCTACGTCTGGAGGGAAGAAGGTTTAATCATAATCACAGACGTGGATTCTTTACTGTAAGAGCAGTGAGACTATGGAACTCTCTGCCACATGATGTTGTAATGAGTGAGTCACTACTAACATTTAAGAAGGGCCTGGATGCCTTTCTTGAAAACTATAATATTACCGGTTATATATACTAGATTCTTTGATAGGGCGTTGATCCAGGGAATTAGTCTGATTGCCGTATCTGGAGTCAGGAAGGAATTTTTTCCCCCAATGTGGAGATTAGTGTTGCCACATGGGGTTTTTTTTGCCTTCCTCTGGATCAACATGTTAGGCTATGGGTTGAACTAGATGGACTTAAAGTCTTCCTTCAACCTTAAAAACTATGTTACTATGTTACTATGTCTGCACACGCCGCTACTACGGGGTATTTTGCCGCTACAAGCTACATTTGTAGCCTGTAGCTGGTTGTATCCACCCGCCAGTAGCGGCGTGTAAAGGGCCCCTAATGGATTTAGAAGATGGAGAGTGGAGAGGTAGCGGGTTAGGTGGGAGTAAATCAGGTGCTGCAAGAGTTTCGAGCTGAAGGGAAGATTGGAGACTGGTCTGTAGTTATTGGTGCATAATGGGTCAAGAGAAATTTTCTTTAATAGTGGAATAATGATAGAGTGTTTGAATGGGAAAGGGAAGATACCAGAATAGAGGGAGAGATTGAAGATTTTGATTAGGTGAGTAGTGACGATCGGAGAGAGAGATTGGAGTAGGTGTGAAGGAATGGTGTCAGTGGTGCATGTAGTAGGATGAGAGGAAGAGAGGAGCCTGGAGACTTCTTCTTCTGTGATTGGGTCAAATGTGGAGAGTAAACCAGAGGAAATGTGGGCAGGGATGGGAGTAATGGTGCTTGGGGCTGGGAGCTGATTTCCTGATGGATATTTACTATTTTCTTTGTGAGGCCAGATCACCAGCACTGAGGTCATTGACAGGGTGCATTACTTGGTCCAGGGGGCTTCTGCGAGAGTCAGTGTAGTGTTTCACAGCCAGATCAGGACAGGAGAATGAGGAGACATTGGGGGCTGTAAGGAGAGTAGCGAGTCTGAGTGTATGAGGGTTGATGGCTTGAAGATTTCTGAATGTGTGATAGGTAGGAGTGTGCTGTGGTGGACGAGGGTTTGTGAGCATGAAGGAGAGAATATTGCGGTCAGAGAGAAAAAGAAGTGAGTTATCTAAGGAGGAGGTAGTACAGAGCTGGCTAAAGAGCAGGTCAAGTGTGTTACCATCTGTGTGTGTCTCAGAGGTTGAGAGCTGTGAGAGTCCAAGAGAAATGTTTAGAGATAGGGGCTGGGATGCAGATGGGGAGGTGGGGCCGTTTTTGGGGATGTTGAAGTCTCCCAGAGGAAGGGTTGGTAATTCTGAGGACATGAAGTGCGGCATCCACACAGACAAATGGTCGAGGAACTGGGTGCGTGGCCCTGGGGGGAGAGGTGGTACATCACTGCTACTCTGAGGGGGAGGGGATGGAAAAGCCTAATGGTATGGACCTCATAAGAAGAGAATGAGAGTGATGGAGATGGGAGATAACCTGGAAAGTACATTGTGGGGACAGGAGTAAGCCAAATCCACCTCCATGTCTGTTCCCATGTCTCAGGAATGGGAAAAATGTAAGCCGCCATGAGAAATAGCAAACTGTGTCTGAATCCTGGGTACAGATTTCAGTAAAGGGCCAACAGGTTAAGAGAGTTAGGCTAGGGTCACATTTACGTTTTGACCCTAGCCTACCGGATTGCACTTTTAACATAGTACTTTTCCCAGCACCGCATAGCGTTACCGCTATGTGGTGCTGGATAACTCTGCCCCTGTAAAGCGCACTCCCAGCAGCTTCCTGTGTAACTAGTTGGGAAGGTAAATATCGGGTAACTAGGGGCAGCGTTATCCCGCACCCCATAGCCATAACGCTATGCAGTGCTGGGAAAAGTACTATGTTAAAAGAGCAATCCGGTAGGCTAGGGTCAAAACGTAATTGTGACCCTAGCCTTAGTGAGAAAGTAGTTGTGGATGAATGGAAGCTTGTTGAATGCAGACTGTGGATTCCAGAGAGCACAATTAAAAGAGGGAGGTTAAGGTGTGCAGGTAATGTTAGTAAGGTTAGTAGGGTTTAAAATCTATGACATAGATAAAGCAAATGATTGATGAGAAAAAAAATTTTGTTGCTTAAGTAAACCGTAAACAAGTTTAGTGAATAAACTGCATATATCTCTTGCCATTTCTAAATACTATGTTTTACTCCCAGGCACTTAGACAAATACTTTTCTTGTTTCCTCCTGCATGAGAATCTTCCTCTTCTACATTATTTATGGCTGGAGTCACACTGCCGTATGACTTGTGGTAAGATCACATCAAAATGCCAGGACCGCCGTCATCTCTTCTGACCCAAGTGAGTCAGCTGCATAGAAATAAATGTATCTGACATGCTCGGGGGTCAAGAGGGCCACAAGCCGGTCAGAGCAGTGCGATGCGATCCTTACACGAGTTGTACGCTTCTGTGACTCCAGCTTATAGGAAAGAATGTGCATAGATCTAACTTAATTTGTGAAACAATTAATCAACTAATTTAAGATTATATAATAAGAAGAGGCAATTACCGTATATGCAAAGATAACCTATCAAAGTTACAGGCCAGGATGGACCATAAATCTCGTAAGGTAAGGTCACCTTTGAGCAAATAACAAATTAAGATGAAAATTTATCATTATAAACTTGAAAAGTGAAATTCAAGATTCAGGTATTTCAAGTGTTAACAGCAGTGTAAAATGAAACTATGCCATAAAAGTGTAACTAATATTTCAGGAGAACAAAAACTCTATCTCCTCCCTCTTCTTCCCCCTTTGATCTTCATAGAACTATGTTGGCACCAGCTGCCATCTTCTATCTCATTAACGGGAGAATCTGAATTCAACTGAAGAACTGAAAATATTTAGACTGAAAAAAATCAATTCAGGAGGAGGAAGAAGTAGATTTCTCCAATAAGATTCATTACAAAGTTGCTCATTATGATATAAAAATATAAATGGTCACTTTTTAGCTATAATCTTCTGAAGACGAAAGTGATGGTTCAGTCATTTTAATAGTTTAAAGGGTATTCTATCTTCTAGACCCTAACCCAATATGTAGTAGGTGTAATAATAATAATGATAATAATATTAGCAAAAATCTCCAATTAGAATTGTGTGTTGCTTACATCCATTTTTATGATCATTAACTGTCACTATATGAGTGGTTGTAACAATGGATATTTAAGGCCCCTTTCACATGAGCGGTAATTGCTGATCGCAGCACACTTGCGGCAAGCCCCATACAATGTCTATGGGGCTTGCAGTAAGTGTGCGGCAGGTGCGGTGTCGGCGCAAGTGTCGAAACCGCACCTGCCGCACACTTACCACAAGCCCCATAGACATAGTATGGGGCTTGCCGCAAGTGTGCCGCGATCGCGACCGTTATGCGGTAATCGCGGCAGTTGCGTTTTTTTCACCGCAACTGCCGCGATCAGCGTTTACTGCTGATGTGAAAGCAGCCTAAGCTACTTTAGGGCCCTGCATATGAGGTAAGTGACGTAGCTAATCTGGAGCACTATACTACATTTCTTATTATAGGTATTTGATAACATAATTATAATTACACCTACTACTTATTGGGATAGGATCTCGGAGGTGGGCATACCCCTTTCATAGCAAGGTAAAAGGAAAAATTAAGTCATCTACTCGGAATTTTTATTCAAAAGTTAAAGGCTACCTGTTCTTTCAAGTATATTTTCAGAATAGGATGTATAACTAAATATTTCTAGCCATTACAGAATTTATATCCTTCTTTTCACTATTTAGCTTTTACAGGCGCTATCTCTTTATTTGCAATACAGTTCACTAGAAGCTTGTAGATGAGAAGCTACCATGATCATTGCCACACCACAGCCCAAAAGAATAAATTCCTATTCATTAATTTTCTTGCTCACAGGGATATGAAACAGGTGCACAGAGGATATTATACTACAGTATTTAGCTGTCTGGATGTAGATCGTTTCTGCGGTGAGGTAAAAGACTTATTAGAAAGTTCACCACTTTTTTTGTTTTCCTCAGCCTGTTTTCTCTCCTTGCTCCTAACTCTTCCTTCCCTCTCACCTCTCCATTGAGCATAGTAGGGTGTGTTACATGACACCGCAGTGAGCCTAAAGCCTTATCTGAGCTAGAAGAACGGGAGGTTTTTTTCAGAGTGGATGACAATTTCAGCTGGCAGCCGGTGAGGAATAAGTGGTCGATAAATGGGGAATGAAGATTTCTCTGATAATATACATATATTGCATTGTTTCTTGTAATCGCTGGCACTATTGTTTTTTGCAAAAAAATGTTTGAAGTACAATTCCATTTATGGAATAAATCCAATAAGAATAGACTGTACTCATCGGTGGTAAATTTTCAAACCTTTATTTCATTCAGGGAACAGGTGGGCATGCGGGAAGATTCCGATTACAGACAGGACAAGGGCCGTTTTGCACGCAGGTGTGCTTCAAAGGGTCCACTCACGCTTATGTGAGAAACACCCGTTGTCCTGCCTGTAGCCCACATCCTACTGCATGCCCGCCTGTTCCCTGAATGAAATAAATGCCTGAAAATTCCCCACTGGTGAGTGTAGCTTTTTTCTATTCTTATTTGATTTATTGCATGTGATGTCTCTCCAGAAGTGCTCTACACCTGAGCTTGTGCTCCATCACCCTGTTCAGTGAATTGTGGTACATAGAGTGGTAGCGCAGGTCATATTTTCTAATTTTTCACAATTCCATTTTATATCTAAAGGCAAACTGCAATAAAAGTCCTGTCTTTGTACTGCAATTTAGAAACCCCAGCTCTTCTGGGTGTTAAATTCACCCCTAGCTAAGGCCTGTAGATAAAAGTGTGCAAGAGTGCATGAAATTAGGTAAATATAAGAAAATACTACTTTGTTTAATACAACCTGATTACTATGAACCTACAGCGTAAAATACAATGTAACCATTGATTGCCTTTTTGATTAAATAAAGCATTTATTTAATCACTAACTTCTTAGCAATTCTACAGAATTTTTTTTATTATATTACATGTATCAGTGTGTAGTCAATTTGTCGACAGCAATTGGTGCATGGAGGGGACAAGAAAGCAGCGAGCTAATCATTTTATGATTAAAGGAGAAAAAGGAATAATGCAAAAATAGTTTATTAAGGACAACAAATGCTAAAATTTCATAGACAATGGAAACATTACAACCAAAAAAAATAATCACTTGAATCCAGTAATAATGTATGGTATTAACAAAGGTTAACTACATACACAATAGGTTTAATGCTAAGCATACTTATGTCACAATCCAGGAAAGTGCACAATAAAGGGTTACCCTTGGATCAGGTTATGGTGCCTTCCTTAAAAAACAATTCAACAGACATAAAGTGCAAGTGCTTTTTGTGCTATGATAACGTTACATAGATCAGAAAGTTATTTGCTGATGGATACAAAGGAAAGACATCAAACCACAGTATTTTAAATGTCATTGTAAGCATTAGACCAAAGGCATCAAAATAACATACCCATAATTCTAGTTTGCACCAATAATGGAGAAGAAAGGAGAAAAGACAACCCCGACTCAGTGTTTCACTGGTCTTGCATGGTGGCACCACCTTCCTCGGGGATACTCCTACATTGGTGTCAGATCAAAAAATAAAATATATAAAGCCTCCAGTCAAATCGGCGGTCCCCCCACCTGGATTCATCATTGTGTGCAGCTGTTGGCAACCTCCGCTGACTGGAAGTGACGCATTGGCCACCGGTGAGTATTGCACATGCGCGGGAGCTGGGACACGTCACTATGGCTCCCGCGCATGCGCGCCTCAGATCCCCGACACCGATCACACCACCACGGTTACTTGCAGGGCCAGGACAGTGCGGGCATCGGTGGGGGCCGTCTCAGACCGGGCAAATTCTCATAGTGGTCACACTGAGCACTATATGCAGTATTTAGAAATGAAAAGAAGGAGAGAGATAACCAGTAAAATGCACAATAAAATGAACAAGCAGAATCCTCATAATATACCTAACATGGGCAAAAAAGGGGAGCCCACACATCTAACAATGCTGCATCTCTCCTTTAATCATATGAAGCAGATCCATCACAGAGTGATGATAATTCCAGACAGGCTTTATTTTTTTCCCCTTCTCCTCCACGAGGATCCAGTTCAAGCTGAGGTTGAAATTGAAGACAAAAAACTAGGGAACAAAATGGTGGATTTCTGCAATGTATAAATTAAAAACAATTAAAATAAGATCTCCAAATAGGAGAAAATACAATGATTACATGTAGGTGCAATTGAAAAAATGACAGGTGGTGATCAATTTACAAAAATGATTCAAATGTCACAAACTCATTAAGGCCCGACGGAGTCATTGTGTCCAGGGTGACTATCCACTTGGCCTCAAGTTATGTCAAGATTTTCCTCAGATTGCCACTGTGGCGCTCTGCTCACACAGGTAACCTACAGCACAGATGGGTTTCCACAGTGGGTACACAGACACAAACAACACCTTCCACCCCAGCACAGTAGGGGGAACCCAACTTGCTGCCCTTAGGCAAGATCCCTTATAAATACTGATGCTGGGGGCGGAGATAGTTAGAGTGTGCAGACGCTACAAGAGCTGAGAAGATGTTCTGGTGGTCGGTGCCGCGCTAGGCCCGAGCCAGTGACCCTGAACAGCCTTCGAAGTAGCCCTGCCGGGCCCAAGAGTGGGGTCGGAAGGCGAGGAGAGAAGAGGGAACAGAGTGGGAACTGAGGAGCCATCGTCAGGTTTACCCAAACAGTACCCCAGACATCAGAGTCTACTGGAGAGCACCTGGCCCAGTAGAGAATACTGGTCTACCGTGGAGACTTCAGTCTCCCGGGCATCTGTGCAGTCACCAACCAGGGAGCCAGGCACCGCAGAGAGAGGAATAGCGGTAGTCCATAGAGAGTTTCCCATAGACAGCACAAGTGATAAGAGAGCAGAGGAGACCAGTCAAGTTTCAGACGGTTCAGGGGCTTCACACACATGGATCAGAGCAAGGAAGGCATACCACGGGAGACTCTGAGAGACCTTGCAGCCCACTGTGACTACCCCGCTGGCTACTTTTACCTAACGACTGTTGTCCTCTGTGAAATGTACCACCACCAGCATTGTTCCAGTAAAGTACCCGGGTAGAGTAACGGAGTCTCCGTGTGCGTATTTCACTGCTGCACTGCAACTTGTTTATCTCCATCATCAGCACTTGCCCTGGAGGGCCTGCTCCACCTGCAGGGAGCTATACCATCTCGGCTGCAGTACCACCGCCCTCCGGAGGTTTGAAGCGGCGCTGGTGCTTAATCACCAGAATCTGCGGGTGGCATCACGTAAACTTTGAACTTTATTCCTATTTTCAACTACCCCTTTTTGTTGACCACCAGGGCCATGGATCTGGGCAGGCCACCAGTGACATCTCAACCGCAGCAGGGCCCAGACACCCGAGTCCCCGTATACCCCTGGGTGACTCACCACCCCTGACACCAGCCCTTAAAATGTCAATTCTCCTCATTTTAAGTCCTGCTGGGTTACAATTATGATACTGCCAAAAATGGCGTGGTATCGTCTTTAGCAGTGATGTGTCCTTTGCCGTTCTGGCTGCCTTAATGTCTCTCACAATGCTCCCTCACCCTCCTCCTTAGCTCTATCGAGGTAAGACCCACGTATATCAGTCTGTATTCGCACGTTGCATAATATACAACGTGCATTGACCCACATGTTATACGTTGTCTAATATCAAATTGTCTATTACCTTTGGAGGAGGTGAAGGATTTGCTGCGAAGGACATTGGGGCAAGCCACACAGTGGCCACACGGGAAACATCCATGGACAGGGCCGGATGAGCCAAAGGGATTTCTGGATGGAGGCACATAATGACTGTGAATAAGCCAATCTCTCAAACTCTTTGCTCTCTTGGGGTCATCAATGGTCGTTCAAGGATACACTGAGATAGGATGGAATCACTACTTAATATGGACCAATGTTGTTTCAAAATGGACTGCATGGTCTCCCACTCATGATTGAAGGTCCCAATAAATCTAATTTTTGGGTCTAGATCATCCTTTTTTGGATTATATCTCGATAGCTTATCCCTGGAGATATTTTTGTCCCTTTGGTACCCAGCCTTTATCCCTCTGTTGCTATATCCCCTGTCGCTGAACCGCTGCTTAAGGTCTAGGGCCTGTTGCTCAAAACCAGAGTCGAACGAGCATATTTGCATCATTCTCAAAAACTGGCCCATTTGGATGGCTCGTATTGTTGAGGGGTGGTGACCTGATTTAGCATGCAACAAGGCATTTACAGATGTATCTTTACGATAAACATTTGTTTGTACACCACCCCTCTCATCAATGGAGATCTCAATATCTAAAAAATCAATTTTCTTCTTACTTACTTTGTGTGTCAGCTTGATGTTATAAGAAACCTCATTTAGCTGACACACAAAGGATTCAAACTGCTCCACAATGCCCTGCCAAATGATAAAATATTATCAATGTAACGTAGCCGGCACTGCGCTTGGGCACAGTCCGACACGCCCACATCGTCAAAGATGTTACGTTCCCAGTAACCTAGGAAGAGGTTGGCATATGCAGGCGCGCAGGTCACACCCATCTCAGTGCCATGCCACTGTAAGTAGAAGACGTCGTTAAACACAAAAAAGTTGTGTTTTAGGGCAAAGTGGAGCAGCTCAAGTACGAGATCACCCATTGCACCACCTGGACCTCCAGCCTCCAAGAAGAAGTGAACTGCCCTTAGTCTGTCCTCATGGCTGATGAAGGTATACAGCGATTCAACGTCAATGGTGACAATCAGGGTTCCCTCATCCACAAAAATGCTATCTATCTTATTCAGAACGCCCATGATGTCCCTGACATAAGACGGAAGTAGCTCGACTAATGGTGTTAAGTAATAGTCTACAAATTTACAGACTGGGTCACACAATCCATCTATGCCAGCGACCATTGGGCACCCTGGAGGAATGAGGGCATTTTTGTGCATTTTGGGCAACAGGTAAAAAGTGGGTACCTTTAGGCATTTCACCAATAAGCCCTCCATTTCTCTCTTGGAAATGATTCCCTTTTCGAGAGCACAATCGAGTACAGAAGTTATCTCTGCCAAAAAGGCAAGTAGCGGACAGTGGTCAAGTCTCTAATATGTGGTCTTGTCTCTTAATTGGCGTAACGCCTCTTTCTCATACATCTTGACTGGCCAGATAACTATGTTCCCCCCTTTGTATGCTGGTTTGAAAACTACTCCCTCTAAATTGCATAACTCATTCAGGGCATCTCTCTGCTTCTTGGTCAAATTATCATATTTCCGCCTACTTGAGATCCTCCTGAAGTCCTCAATGACTAACTTCAGTAAGATCTCAATCACTGGACAGAGGGACAGAGGCGCTGAACTCCCTGGCTCTGGGCAGTAGATATTTAGGGAATCCACCTACTATGTCAGATGACTGCTCCTGTATTAGTTCTTCCAAGGCCTCCAATACCTCCCTCTCTACTGTAGAATCGAGGGATATATCAAGATGTTTAAAATGTAGTCGACTCAGAATCAACTTTCTTGTGAACAGATGGAGATCTTTTAGGGCTAGAAAAAAGTTGAAAGAGTTGGTAGGGCAAAAGGTCAATCCCTTTGATAAGAGTGAAAGCTGCGAGTCTATGAGGACGTGCGAGGAGAGATTTATTACCTGCAATTGGTTTCGGCTCTTCTTTGGGTTTGGTGGTGGTGATCTCCCTCCTGCAAGTACTCAAGGCCTTCCACTCCTGTTAAGTACTCCAGGTGTGGGTTCCCAATCGCTTGCCCCCACGGACTCCACAGCAGAACTCTCATCCCCGAAGGTCAGTGATTGTATCGATGGAGACTTAGGTATTGGAATAGGAGGCTCAGGATTTCCAGGGCTCTTTGGTGTTTTAGGTTTCCCTTTCAGTACTTTATTCTTGTACCTGTATACCAGATTATTGACCAAATCCTGATAGTCACGGGTCAATATTTTGGTCTTATATTCCCTAACCTCCTTTTCCCATATAGTTGTTTCTTTATTCACATCCTCATTAAATTTATTCCACTGTTCCGGTGAGCATTTATCCTTCATCATCTCGTCCAACTCCTCCAAATCGATCTCCATCTGTGCAAGGGTAGTCGTATTCTGATCCCTCAGTAATTGGAGAAATCCCCTGGAGCAGCCATTTGACAACGCCTCCCACTGTGACTTGAACTCGCCGTCCGCCACCTCATATGACGGAAATACCTGCACTCGTAGGCCTTGCGGGATAAAGTTTTTTTCTATATATTTTGAGAGAAAGGCCTGAATCCACCATGTACATGTCCTCCTTCTTAACAAGTCTTCACATGTCCACCGTCCTCTTGGAAAACGTTGTCCAGCAATTTCAACCATGCCTGGTCGCATGCCCGGAAGGTCATATTTACCTTAGGACCTGCTGTGTAAAACACAGACAATACAATCAATAAAGACAAAGCCCATATTAGCTTACAAAAGTTTAAGGAAGCCCCCCACATAACCGTTTACATGAGAGGGTCCGTATATGCATTTACATACTCCATAAGTCATGCGATTAAAGGAAAAAAGAATATAATGCAAAAATACAATTTATTAAGGACAACGAATGTTAAAATTTCATAAACAGTGGAAACATTATAACAAAGAAAATGATCACTTGAATCCAGTAATAATGTATGGTTTTAACAGAGGTTCACTACATACACAATAGGTTTAATGCTAAACATACATATGTCACAAGTCAGGAAAGTGCACAATAAAGGGTTAATACCCCTTGGATCAGGTTATGGTGCCTTCCTTAAAAAACAATCCAACAGGCATAAAGTGCAAGTGCTTTTTAGGCTGTGATAACATTACATAGATGAGAAAGTTATTTGCTATTCATTTTATTTACTTTTGGAGACATAGGATGCCAAAAGACCCTTGTCCTTTCTGCCAACTATGTGAATAATTTGCCCCTTGGCTGAGAGCACAGATGGATTGATGTTAGCCAGCTGGAGCTGACCGGACAGCGGGAAGACAGTCACAGGTGGAAAGAGGTTGGATGAGCCACAATGAGGTTGGGCACAACATCTGCTCGGTAACCTGTGGAAATTAAGTTTTGTCCAAGGTAACATATGCTGTGGGAAATGTTGACTCAGACAACGCCTGAAGGCTTCGCCAGTGGTTGCCAACATTAAGAATCACTGGCAAATCAGTAACACACACAAGTTTCATCTATCTTTATGTATAATATAATGTGATAGATGTTTTAGATCAACCATTATGAATATATGCCTACACATTGCATCTAATATAAAATATATGGGAAAAATCTAGCAGCTCAAAGGAAATAATTAAAATTCCATTTATTCAAAAATCATTAAATTGTGTATTGACATGGTTAAAAACATAAGGGACCTTTGGCCATAAGACCTTACGCGTTTCAGGCTTTGTAAAGCCTTTATTGATAGGTAAACATGAAGCATACGAATGGTGCTTTTGTATACTGCATGCCTACCTATGAGTAAGGGCTGCCTTTGTATACTGCATGCCTACCTATGAATAAGGGCTCCATGAAGCATGAAATTCATAAGGTCTTATGGCCAGATGTGTCACATATTGACTGCTTTGCAGTCCATGTGAAATGCTTTCTGTGGTTTTAATGGGAGTAAATTTCCATTGGCACATTTAGTGTTAATTTCAGAAGCTTCTGCTGTCTATGGTCTATTATGGCTCTTAAGGTGGTTAGCTGCTGCTGCTGAGTGTGTCAGATGACGTTGTAGTCCACTCCCCCAGCCTTTAAGTCGTTCCATTTCCTGCCAACAGATGTCACTGACAGAGTTTTAGTCTAGCCAGTGTGCTTTAAGTACATAGTGCAGATCTTCCTGATGCATTTCTGCTGTTCCTGCCTGGAGGTTTCCTTATTTTGTGGGAGTTGCTCTCCACTCTGGTCCATGGGTGGAGGTGAGGGGGACTTAGCTTAGGGCTGTTCAGGAGCAAGGGTAAGGGTGGCTTCCCAGACATCCTCACCTTCAGAGGTAATTCCAGGAACAGGCAGGGCCAGGGAAACCAAGTCTAAGGGTCAGACTAGTTCCCCTGTTCTCCTTTTGCCCAACATACTATCCTGCTACTTGACTCCCTTTACAACCCCGTTACAAAATGTCCCTTATGTTTTTAACCATGTGAATACACTATTTTAATGATTTTTGAATAAATGGAATTGTATTTATTCCTTTATTTCCTAGATTTTTCCCATATTTTTTGTATGCAATCTCACCGGTATAGCCAATAAGATCATTATCTTGCACCTTCGGGGTTTACTCTCTGGAGGCGCTACACTGTGTTCCAAATTATTATGCAAATTGGTTTTAAGTGTCGTAGGGTTTTTTTTTCATTGTTTGTCAATGAAACCCATTGATGGTATTGTGTCTCAGGGTTCTTTGGATCATTGAAATCAATCTCAGATACCTGTGATAATTAGTTTGGCACATGAGCCCAGTAAAAGGAAAACTGGGTGTTCCACAATATTGAGCAGGCCACAGTTTTCAAGTAACATGGGAAAGAAAACGAATCTCTCTGCTGCCGAAAAGCAACAAATAGTGCAATGCCTTGGACAAGAGATGAAAACATTAGATATTGCATGAAAACCTAAGCGTGATCATCATACTGTGAAGAGATTTGTGGCTGATTCTGAGCACAGACGTGTTTGTGCAGGTAAAGGCAGAATGAGGAAGGTTTCTGCCAGACAAGTTCATCGGATTAAGAGAGCAGCTGCTAAAAAGGCCTTGCAAACCAGCAAACAGATATTTGAAGCTGCTGGTGCCTCTGGAGTCCCTTGAACCTCAAGGTGTAGGATCCTTCACAGGCTTGGTGTGGGGCATAAACCTACTATTTGACCACCCCTAAACAGTGCTCACAAGCAGAAAAGGTTGCAGTGGGCCCAGACATACACGAAGACTAATTTTCAAACAGTCTTGTTTACTGGTGAGTGCCGAGCAACCCTGGATGGTCAAGATGAATAGTGGATGGTTGGTGGATGGCCACCATGTCCCAACAAGGCTGCGATGTCAGCAAGGAGGTGGAGGAGTCATATTTTGGGCCAAAATAATTGGGAAACAGCTGGTAGGCCCCTTAAAGGTTCCTGAGGTTTTAAAATGACCTCTGCAAAGTATATAGAGTTTCTGACATGGTACAAAAAGCAAAAATGTGCCTTCAGGAGCAAAATCATCTTCATGCATGATAATGCACCATCTCATGCTGCAAAGAATACCTCTGTGTAATTGGCTGCTATGGGCATAAAAGGAGATAAACTCATGGTGTGGCCACCATCTTCACCTGACCTCAACCCTATAGAGAACCTTTGGAGTATAATCAAGCAAAAGATCTATGAGGGTGGAAGGCAGTTCACATCAAAACAGCAGCTCTGGGAGGCTATTCTGACATCATGCAAAGAAATACAAGCCGAAACTCTCCAGAAACTCACACGTTTAATGGATGCAAGAATTGTGAAGGTGATATCAAAGAAGGGTTCCTATGTTAACATGTAACTTGGCCTGTTAGGATGTTTTGGAGTTAAATAGCTTTTTATTTCAGTAAATGTGACCTCCTAATGCTGCAAATTCAACAAATGAGCATTTTCAGTTCTTTAAAACATATCAAATGTTTAGAAACTCTACTGTGCCTAATAATTTGGAACAGTGCATTTAGTTTTTTTTTGTTTTTATTTTTAATTTTGAAGATTATACTGTTATCATTGGGACGTTTCTTCAATAAAATTCGATGTATACTCTAACGGGTGATGACTTTTATTACACTGACTGTCATTTGCACCAACCAATTAGGAGAATCAGAAAAAAAGAACATTTGCATAATAATTTGGAACACAGCGTACTATGGTAATCTGAACAATTTTTTTGTACTTTTTTTTGTATATTTTTGACACTTCACACCTTCTAAGAGTAAATTAGGGATAAGTTATGAATATTCCAAGGAAAAATCCTTTTGATGTAGAATTTACTGAATAATGATTGACACTTGGGCATTGTAGAAGTACCCGTAAATATGTAGGTGATACAAATAGATGGCATCATTGCTATCCAGTAGAGAAAAAGAAATATCTGAGATGTTAGACTTCAAGCAGATTATCTCAACCTCCCTAGGTGTTGGGTATTTTGCCTCTTAATCTTGGAAAACAGGCCTTGTTATATTAAAACTGGGATGAAGACAGCCTGCGGGAAATGCACTTTTCCTATACAGCAAGGATCCAGACTTGATTACTCTGGGCTCCAGGGTTGGTTTGTTTATACCGTACATTTGATCCATAAGCTATCAACATGATTTGTTGGTTCTTGAAGTTCTATATCCAAAATGGTTTCAATGCAACATTTAGTATGGATATAATGCAGAAAAATGAAACCACTTACTTGGAAACTCCCCCCGGCATACACAGTCTTTTCTAAGTACTGGAGACTAATCTGCTGTTTTGCAAGACATGACAGATTTCTAGACTTGAGGGAGTTGAAGGCTTTGCCTACTAGATTAGTATACATATGTATGTGTATGAGCATTATACATGTATGTATTATTTATATGATACCGGGTAATCTTATGTACAGGTACACTAAATAGGCCAACAATTCAGAATAGGAGGTTGCATTTTTAACATACAAAGGCCAAAAATTGTAATTTATTTAACCCATTTAGTCATAAAGATGGAACGGATAAAGATAAAGATGAATGGATCAGGATCTGGCAAAATTTGAACTTGTTCTTGAAAATTTTCCCAAGATACTTTATTCGTAAAGTAGTTATTCTCCATGTATTTAATTTTCCTTGTCATGTTCTGTGATCTCTCCTGACCCCAGAGCTTAAAGGGAACCTGTCAACTAATTCTACCCCCTGACCTATCACTAGCTGTCCCTGCACCTTCCTAGCTGCTCCCTAACCATACCTCTCTGCTGTAAATCAGCCCTATAAAGATGGTGAAAAATGAGTTCTAACTTACAAGCAGTCGCTCAGTCAGGAGACTGGAAAGGTGGCTCCAGGCTCCATTCTCCCCCTCCTCGCTTCATCACTCGTTCTTGATCTCCTCCTCTTGTTTGAATTTCCGCCTTCTTCTGCTCCTATGATGCACCGGCCGGTACATCATATCCGGCCCGCTGCATTGTGGGGACTCATCACGTGGTAGAGCCCCAGCTTCTGGCGCATGCGCAGTGCGCATATTGAAGCCGGCCTGGTCATGTGATACAGGCAGGCTTCAATATGCGCACTGTGCATCACATGACCAGGCCGGCTTCAATATGCGCACTGCGCATGCGCCAGAAGCTGGGGCTCTACCACGTGATGAGTCCCCACAATGCAGCGGGCCGGATATAATGTACCGCTGCATTATAGGAGCAGAAGAGGATGGGAAATTCAAATAGGAGGAGGAGATCAATAACATATGATGACACCCAGTGGAGCGTGCAGTGATGAAGTGAGGAGGGGAGAATGGAGCCTGGAGCACGCCTGCATTTACAGCAGACAGGGATGGTTAAGGAGCAGCTAGGAAGGTGCAGGGACAGCTAGTGATAGGTCAGGGGGGTAGAATGAGGAGACAGGTTTCCTTTAATAAACATGGCATAAAAAAATATATATAATCCTTTAGTCACTAAACTGTTGACCTTTCAGACCATTCCCTACCCACAGTTAGGTGTTCCGCGACTCCATTGTTTTGCATCTCCAGCACAGCATTCACCCTAGGTTAAGACTTCCACTATTAGCAGACCCCAAGCATCCACAGTAAACTCCTTGGCCTGCTGTAAGTCGGACATTCTGCTCTAGAGTAGAGCACAGACTGGGTATGTGTTGTGACAGCTGCTGATTAAGGCCATGTTCCCCTGGACGGTTTTGCTTTGTTTTAGGTGCCGAATATTTTTTTTTTTTTAAACTGCACCAAAAACGGATCAGTCCCCCTGTCTGCACCAAATTGAATGCAATTTTCAATTTGCTGTTCAGATGCTGCGTTTTTGACTGCTGCATTAGTGGTTCAGAAAGCCCATCCAGAAAATAATGAGTGTCAATTATTGCTCCGTTGTTCTGCTGCACTTTCTGCACCACCAACGCTCCATTACTTACCCTCCCCGCAATACCACGGTGAGCTTCGGCGATGTCTTCATTTCAGGAATCGGCAGGACATGAGGGTACTGTAGTGAAAGAACCTGGCCATGTGACTCAGCCTGAGAGTTACATTGGCAGGTCCTGTAAGGGCTCACAATACCCACAGGTCGTGTCAATGCCTGGAAGGAAGACATCGCCGGGGCTCGCTGTGGGATTGCCAAGAAGGGTAATAAAGTGTGTGTGTCTCCCTCTTTGTATTTGTGTGTCTGTGTTCCCTAAAAATGGAGCAAAAAAGGAACACAAATAGATGATGCTTTTGAGATGCTTTTTTGCAAAAAGAGGATCCATTTTTGGTGCAGAAACTACACCAAAAATAGATTGAGAAAGAGGAGAGACGACATGCATAAATTAAGCGATCAACAGTGTATAAAAAGTATGCCAAATTTTACTTAAAACCACACAAAACAATACAAATGGTTAAAAACAATTAAAAGGTGTACAGCCTATGTACCAGGGTCCCTTCCACCACTTAATACAGTAGAGATCACAGTTGTTGTTAATGCACACACTGTGTGCATAATTATTAGGCAAATGAGTATTTTGATCACATGATACATTTTATACATGTCATCCTACTCAAGGCTGTATAGGCTTGAGAAGCCAAATACCAATTAAGTAAATCGGGTGATGTGCATCTCTGTAACAAGGAGGGGTGTGGTGTAATGACATCAACACCCTATATAAGGTATGCTTAATTATTAGGCAAATGCCTTTCCTTAGGCAAAATGGGTCAGAAGAGAGATTTGACGGGCTGAAAAGTCCAAAATTGTGAGGTGTCTTGCAGAGGGATGCAGCAGTCTTGAAATTGCCAAACTTTTGAAGTGTGATCACCAAACAATCAAGCGTTTCATGGTAAATAGCCAACAGGGTCGCAAGAAGCGTGTTGGGCAAAAAAGTTGCAAAATAACTGCCCATGAATTGAGGAAAATCAAGCGTGAAGCTGCCAAGATGCCATTTGCCACCAGTTTTGCCATATTTCAGAGCTGCAACATCACTGGAGTATCAAAATGCACAAGGTGTGCTATACTCAGGGACATGGCCAAGGTAAGGAAGGCTGAAAAACGACCACCTTTCAACAAGAACATAAGATAAAACATCAAGACTAGGCCAAGAAATATCTTAAGACTGTTTTTTCAAAGGTTTTATGGACTGATGAAATGAGAGTGACTCTTGATGGGCCAGATGGATGGGCCAGAGGCTGAATCAGTAAAGCGCAGAGAGCTCCACTCTGACTCAGACGCCAGCAAGATGGAGGTGGGGAACTAGTATGGGCTGGTATCATCAAAGATGAATTTGAGGGACCTTTTCAGGTTGAGGATGGAGTGAAGCTCAACTCCCAGACCTACTGCCAGTTTCTGGAAGACAACTTCTTCAAGCAGTGGAACAGGAAGAAGTCGGTATCGTTCAAGAAAAACCTGATTTTCACGCAGGACAATGCTCCGTCACATGCATCCAACTACTCCACAGTGTGGCTGGCCAGTAAAGGTCTAAAGGAAGATAAAATAATGGCATGGCCCCCTTGTTCACCTGATCTGAACCTCATAGAGAACCTGTGGTCCCTCCTAAAATGTGAGATCTACAGGGAGGGAAAACAGTACACCTCTCGGAACAGTGTCTGGGAGGCTGTGGTGGCTGCTGCACGCAATGTTGATCATAAACAGATCAAGCAACTGAGAGATTCTGTGAATGGAAGGCTGTTGAGTGTCATTATAAAGAAAGGTGGCTATATTGGTCACTAATTTTTTTTGTGTTTTGCTCTTGCATGTCAGAAAAGTTTATTTCAAAATTTTGTGCAGTAATATTAGTTTACATGGTGAAAATAAACAAGTGAGAAGGCAATATATTTGCATTTTATTAAGTTGCCTAATAATTCTGCACAGTAATAGTTACCTGCACAAACAGATATCCTCCTAAGATAGCCAAATCTGAAAAAATTCACTCCAACTTCAAAAAATATTAAGCTTTGATATTTATGAGTCTTTTGAGTTGATTGAGAATATAGTTGTTGATCAATAATAAAAATAATCATCTAAAATAAAACTTGCCTAATAATTCTAGAATGTATTATAGATTGTTATATAACCAACAGATAGTTAGTGAAGCAACACAATAGTTAAATAGATCTCAAAAGGCAAACCTCACACAATTCAGATCCATGCAGAGCAATTAAACTTATATATAATGGCACATAAGTACAGGTTCACACGAAGGCAAATAGCACCCCAGGGGATATAAAAGAAACTCCAAAATTCAATATTGCAAACAAATATATAATTAAAACAACAGACCTAAATACAATATATGTGCATTGAGAAAAAAATGGCAGTTTTGCCTTTTAATCTTTTTTTTACTTTTTGTATTGTTTTGTGTGTCTTTGTTTAAATAAAATGTGGCATAGATTTTATACACTGGTGAGCGCCCAATTTATGCATGTTGTCTCCTCTTTCTTGATATATTTCTTCTCAACATGTTGAAGCAGATACCTTTTTGAAATTATTAGGGTCGCTTCACACTGCGGCGTGATCCGGTCCGGTGCTGTCCGGGAGGACCCAGACAGCTGCGGACCGGATCAACACACAGGACTGGGGGGCTATTATGCCCTCCGGTCCTGTGTGCAGTGCACGCAACTGCAGTCGCTGACAGGTCAGGACCGCGGGCGCCACAATCCTGACCTGTCAGCAGCTGCAGCTGCGTGCACTGCACACCGGACCGGAGGGCATATTAGCCCCCAGTCCTGTGTGCTGATCCGGTCCGCAGCTGTCTGGGTCCTCCCGGACAGCACCGGACCGGATCACGCCGCAGTGTGAAGCGGCCCTAAGTGATGCCCTCGGTCTCTTAAATTAGTTTTACCCCAAATGTAGATCAACACAAACAGAACACAAACGCTGTGTGTGAATGAGGCTGTCCAGCAAGCAGGGATAGTTCAGAGGTGACCAGAAAGTTAAATGGTGAGGTAAGCATATATATATATATATATATAAGAGAATTTCCAAATGACCCCAAACTTTTGAACGGTAGTGTATATTACGTATATATATATAAACATACATATATACATACACAATACCGTTCAGAAGTTTGGGGTCATTTGGAAATTTTCTTATTTTTGAAAGAAAAGGAAATTTTTTTTCAATGAAGCTAACATTAAATGAGTCAGAAATACACTCTATACATTGTTAATGTGGTAAATGACTATTCTGGCTGCAAACGTCTGTTTTTTAATGCAATATCTACATAGGTGTATAGAGGCCCATTTCCACCAACCACCACTCCTGTGTTATAATGGTACATTGTGTTTGCTAACTGGGTAAGGGTGCCTTCACACGGCGGTCAGGTCAAGTCCGGTCCGGGGCTGTCATGGGTGAACCTGACAGCCGGGGACCAGATAAGCACACAGAACTGGAGAGGTAATATGCCCTCTGGTCCGGTGTGCAGCCTGCCGCAGCTACTGATGTTTCAGGACCAAGGCTTGCAGGGAGCTAGCCGCGGTCCTGAAATAACAGCGCCGTGCAGCCTCCGGTGTCCAGTTCCTGGATCCTCCCGGATAGGGGAAGGATCCG
Organism: Allobates femoralis; assembly: GCA_033576535.1. Classification (NCBI taxonomy): domain Eukaryota; kingdom Metazoa; phylum Chordata; class Amphibia; order Anura; family Aromobatidae; genus Allobates; species Allobates femoralis. The sequence goes on from JARQOC010000004.1 coordinate 105,180,725, forward strand.
GGGGAATCTGGGAGGACCTGGGAGGATCCAGGGGAATCCAGTGGAATATAAGAGACACCAATTATGGGGAGATTGTTCTCCCCGGACACAAAAACATTGCAAGCAACGGATTCTTCCGGCGAGATTGATGCCGGATGGCAGATAGCTGCCATCCGGCTCCATCCGGCCCCATAGGATACTTTGTGGCCAAAATCCGGTCTGGGGCTGTCACCCTGACAGCCCCGGACCACACCTGACCGGAGTATAAAGGCACCCTAAGAAGGCTAATGGATGTTTAGTAAACACTAGAAAACCCTTCTGTTAGCACAGCTGAAAATGGTTTGGCTGATTAGAGAAGCTATAAAATTGATCTTCCTTTGAGCTAGTTAACAATCTGGAGCATTACATTTGTTTGTTCTATAAAACTCTGAAAATGGCCAGAAAAAGAGAACATTCATGTGAAACTCGACAGTCTATTCTTTTTCTTAGAAATAAAGGCTATTCCATGCAAGAGATTGCCAAGAAACTGAAGAGGCGACTCCTGGATGCTGGCCTTTATGGTTGAGTGACAAAGAAAAAGCCATATCTGAGACTGGCTAATAAAAGGAAAAGATTAATATGGGCAAAATAACTCAGACATTGGACAGAGGAAGATTGGAAAAAAGTTTTATGGACAGACAAATCAAGTTTGAGGTGTTTGGATCACTTAGAAGAACATTTGTGAGACACAGTACAACTGAAAAGATGCTGGAAGAGTGCGTGACGCCATCTGTCAAGCATGGTGGAGGTAATGTGATGGTCTGGGGTTGCTTTGGTGTTGGTAAAGTGGGAGATTTGTACAAGGTAAATGGTAGTGGGGCCATTCTTCATCAATAGAAACCTTAATGCCACTGGATATCTGAAATCGCTACATGATTCAGATATCCAATGCCATTGAGGATTCCATTGTTGAAGAATGGCCCCACTATCTTTGTACCCCATATACCACACCATACCATCCATTTTTGTGTTCCTACAGTTTTGGGGGGATCTATCCATTGTGGGTTAATGTCAGACCAATAGCGGTGGTATTGTTTGTTGACTTCATCATTCACAAAAAAGTTTGCCTCATCACTCATCTGAAGGCAATTGTCTATGCTGTGAAGATACGAGATGTGCAGCATCTGAAACAACGGATACTGGAAGCCTGTGCTAGCATTTATTCTGCGGTGTTGCTATCAGTGTCTCAAGAGTGGGAGAAGAGGGTTGCATTGGCAATTCAACACAATGGGCAGCACTTTGAACACATTTTAAAAACGGTCATAAACTTGTAAATAACTCATAAAAGAATAAAGTTACATTAAAACAAAGCACACCTTTGTTTTTCTTATGAAATTCTCAATTAGTTTGATATGTCACATGACCCTCTTCCCATTGAAAAAAATAAAGTTGGATCCAAAATGGCAGGTATCAAAAAGGCCGCCATGGTAACCACCCATCTGGAAAAGTTTTCCCCCTCCCATATAATAATGTGCCACAAACAGGAAGTTGATATCACCAACCATTACCATTTTATTTAGGTGCATCCATATAAATGGCCCACCCTATATTTTCCAGAAAGGGGATTTTTTTCAAAATTTGAGTAGAAATAAGTTCCATTGAAATAAATTAGCCCAACCCTAACAAAGACCATGTCATTGGGAAAGAAAAAAGGAAGTTGCTGGGCGTTTGTCCTCACAGGATTACTAAAATCCTAACTAACCAGAGAAAGAAAGCAGGCAGCATACTGTCATTCGACAAAAAATGGCCTAAAGTACAAGAGAAAGGTCTGTATATGAGCTGATAAATTGTATTGTGCTTTAAAGGGGTTGTTGGGTCTAAAATGATAATTCTGCAGTCACTCTGTAAGAAAGCAGAATTATTAATCCTCCCAGCGCTTGCACTGTGCACTGCGAGACTTCACTGTTTCTAAACGGGGAACAGGTCGCAGTTATGCGGTATGCATGTTTCTGGCTACTGCCGCCAGAGCCCCCGTCTACTGGGTGTGGCCTCATTCAATGCAAATGTATGGAGAAAGGCCGCGTCCACTAGACAGCAGCACCCACTAGTGGGACACGCCTTCTCTCATACACTTGTACTGAATGAGGCCACACCCAGTAGTCGTGTTGTTACCAGGAACATGCATACCACATAATTGTAGTCTGTTCCCAGCTTAGAATCTGGGGAAGCCTCGCTGCGCACAATGCGGGTGCTGGGAGGATTAATAAGTCTGCGTTCTTACACAGTGACTGCAGAATTATCATTTTAGACCAGACAACCCCTTTAAGAGCTAATCTTTATTGTATATTAACTATTAGAGTGCTGTGCTCTTTTTTTTTTATAGAAAACAGACAGATGAATAGATAGATAAATAATACAATATATGTGTCCCCACTTTCCCATCTTTATGTAGTCAGTGGATATACAAAGTAAGCCAAAAGTGTAACTGTCTTTGTGTAATTATTGCCGTGGATTGTACTTTGGCAGGTGCAAAAAGTAAATGTAGATTGTAAGCAATGTTGGACTGCCCTGCAACCCTAGCTAGGTCCTCCAGAGCAAAGCTAATTTGTCTTAATGTCAGCCACTGTGACAGAAACTATGTTAGATTTATGATTCCGGCCCTTAGTGTCAAACAGAAAAATGCATTGCATGGGAGCGTGGATTGCATTTATGGCCAATTAGAATCCAGTCAGTTCTTGTGGATTCCACTAAGAAGTAAGAGGATGAAAGCAGCGACACATCCATCCTCGCTTTCCTTCCCACCCAACAGCCCCCAGCACAACCTCACCGCCGCTATGTAATGCAATCGAAGAACGGCAGGTGGTCTGCAGGGAGAGGGGATGCAATGTTTACTTACTGTTTAATGAAGGAAAAAATAATCAATAGGTTTGATGTGCAAATAGAGTTCCTCTTATGTGCCCAATTACAATGTATATAGCGGAGTGTCGCGTATCTAAATTCAGTAAGAACCATTGTTCTAGAACAACACGCATTATTCAAGACACCAAAATAGGTCTTTTCAGGATGACAATGTGTTGTAATTTACCAATATCTATGGTCATTTTTTTAAAATCATAATTAATATTATACCAGAAACAAACTTATTCTAGGTTACAAATACAAAGTATTTAATTGCATCCGACTCTGCTTCAGTTTGGCTGCGACACAGTGTGAACTCTAAAAAAATGGGGTTCATGGAAGTTCGTTTCTGACCAGATTTCTTAAAAATAAAAAAATGAAACCTACACCTATGAGCTATTAAACCCTTCACCCCGCAACCTGTATTCACAACATTTTACAATTCTAACCGGTATCCCTTTAAATGCATTATCTGGGATTTAGCCCCCCATAAAAGTGCCTAAGCATTAACAGGCAGGTAGCTGCCACCTACCAGCTTGTTGTTGCTGGCGCTGGTCACCACCGTTCACCGCCATCACAGAGCAGGCACAGACCACTCCTATCGGGGATTTTTCCGTTTTCACTGATGTCATATCTACAGATGGTCGGCTTCTCCCCTCTGTAGTAGGGCGTCAGAGCTGACGTCATGCTGATTGATAGCCCGCTCCCCCAATCAGGTAGGAGGGAGCTGGCTGTCAATCAGCATGAGGTCGGCTGTCCCGCCCCTTCCACTGAGCAGAAAAGCTGCTGCCGCTGTTTACCCCGCCATGCTGTTCCCAGCAGGAGTGGTCTGTTCTTGCTCTTTGCTGGGGGTGAACAGTGTTGGGCACAACAGACAAATAGGTGGCAGATACCTGTCTATTAGTGCTTAGCCACTTTTTTCTTTCTTTTTTTTTTTTTTTTTTATAAAAATCCAGGATAAGTGCTTATAACCCCAAAATGCTAAAACATATCCCAGTGATTCTGAGATTGTTTTTTCATTACATATTGAACTTCATGTTAGTGGTAATTTAAATAAATAACATTTACCACATGTCCACTTCGCATTAGCACCATATTTAACACATATTGTTTTGTGTGTTGGGAAGTTGGAAGGGTTAAACATTTATCAGCAATTTTTCATTTTTCCAACAACATTTTTAATACCATTTTTTAGGGAGCACATCAGATTTGAAGTGAATTTGAGAGGTCTATGTGACAGAAAATACTAAAAAGTGACACCTTTCTAAAAACTGCACACCATTACTGCGATATACAATTACTTTAGTTTGCATTAAAGGGATTTTTTGATGAAAACAAGTTATCAGCGATGCACAGGTTAGGAAGGTGATCACTTATTTGTTGGTGGAATCCGCACCATCAGAAGAACATGGCACTTTGAGTATTTGATGAGTTTTTTACCTCAGTATTTGTAAGACAAAACCAGGAGTGGAGTAATCAGAGGGAATTTTTTCTGCATTTCTCACCCTTTCCTGGTTTTATCTTATAAAACTGAGGTGAAAATCTCACCAAACGCTCAACTTACTTTCTCTGATGAACCTCTGTAACTGCATCTCTGCTGCTGTGTCACAGGACAGGAGGGGTTAAACATCCAAGTATTTAATATCTATTGGAAATAAAGAAGTTTCCACTTATTGATATCAGATAAAACAAATGACCAACAACAATCCACTCTAGCAAGACCAATATTACCAGATAGAAGGCAGAAATACCACCACACCTTGACCAGATCACATATTACCACAACATAGTGCCCAAATAATGCCACATACTAGGCACAAATACTGCCACACCATGACCAAAGCCCATAATACCCCACATAGTGACCAAATGCTACCACATACGAGGTATAAATACTGCCACACCATGAGACCACATAGTGACCAAATAATACCACATGCAAGGGACAAATACCATCATGTCATGACCAAACACATAATGCCACCACAGTGACAAATAATACAAAATACTAAATGTAAAAAAGCTCTGTATATTGGGTCAGTGTTTAGGTAATACAATGATCACCATTGACATTATACACAGGAACTCTGTATATAGTGTCAGTGTGTATGTATAGGTAATACATGTAGCTTCTCTCCCCATGTTCCATGTAGCTTCTCCTCCCCATTCATCCATGTACCTTCTCCCACTATCCCCCATCCATCCATGTATCTTCTTCCCCATCCACCCATCCATCTATCCATGTACTTTCTCCCAACCATCAAACCATCCATGTACCTTCTCCCCCATCCCTCCTCCATCCATGTACCTTCTCCCCCTTCCATCCATGTACCTTCTTTCTCATGCATGCATCCATTCATCTTCCCCCCACTTTTCCATGCCGCCCCATCCATCCATCCTGTTCTCCTCCTTCTTCCTCTGCGGCTCCCGGTCCTGGCACCAAGCACTCGGCACCTGGCAGCTTCTTCCTCTGCAGCTCCCAATCTCCTGCCCCAGTCATCCGGCAGCTTCTTCTTCTGTGGCTCCCGGTCTCCGGCACCAGGTACCCAGCACCAGGCAGCTTCTTCCTCTGCGGCTCCCAGTCTCTCGCTCACTGCTATCTTTGGCTGTAACAGCACCTTACCTGACTCCACACTCATGATCCCAGCAGCTTCTTCCTCTGTGGCTCCCGGTTTCCCACTTGCCGGCATCAGGCACCCGGCAGCTTCTTCCTCTGTGGCTCCCAGTCTCCTGCTCACCGGCACAAGGCACCCGGCACCAGTTTCTTCCTCTGTGGGTCCCAATCTCCAGCACCAGGCATCTGGCAGCATCTTCCTCTGTGGCTACCATTCTCTGGCACCAGGCACAGGCACCCGGAAGCTTCTTCCTCTGTGGCTCCCAGTCTCCAGCACCCAGCGGCACCAGGCAGAGCCAGGCACTAGGCAGCACTAGGTACCCAGGCACCCGGCGGCACCAGGCATCAAGGACCACCAGGCATCCGACAGCGCCAGGTACCCGGCAGCACCAGGCATCCAGCACCACCAGGCACCTAGCAGCACCAGGCACCCAGCATCCCCAGGCACCTGCAGCACCAGGCACCCAGTAGCACCAGGAATCCAGGCTCCAACAGGCACTCTGCAGCACCAGGCACCACCAGACACCCAGGCACAGGGCAGGACCAGGCACCACCAGGCACCTAGGCCCCCGGCAGCATCAGGCAACACCAGGCACCCAGCAGCACCAGGCCCCCGGCAACACCAGGCACCACCAGTCAGCACCAGGCATCCAGCAGCACCAGGCACAACCAAGCACCCAGGCCTTCAGCAGCACCAGGCCCCACCAGGTACCCAGCAGCACCAGGCACGACCAGACACCCAGGCCTCCGGCAGCACCAGGCACCACCAGGCACCAAGCAGCACCATACACCCAGCAGCACCAGGCACCTGGCAACACCAGGCACCACCAGGCACGAAGCAGCACTAGGCATACGGCAGCACCTGGCAGCACCAGGCACCACCAGGCACTCGGCAGCACCAGGCACACAGGCCCCAAGAAGCACCAGGCACCCAGGCCCCTGGCAGCACCAGGCACCATCAGGCACCCTGCAGCACCAAGCACCCAGGCCCTCGGCAGCACCAGGCACCATCAGGCACCCAAGCCCTTGGCAGCACCAGGCACCACCAGACACCCAGGCCCCCAGCAGCACCAGGCACCACTAGTCACCATTGACTCCAGCAGCATCAGGCACCACCAGGCCCCCAGGCCCCCATCGGGCACCAGGCACTCGGCATCCAGGCCCCCAGCAGCACCAGGCACTCGGCAGCACCAGGCACCCAGCACCCAGGCCCCCAGCAGCACCAGGCACTCGGCAGCACCAGGCACCCAGGCTCCAGGCAGCACCAGGCACCCTGCAGCACCAGGCACCTAGGACCCCGGCAGCACCAGTCACCACTAGGCACCCTAGCCCTTGGCAGCACCAGGCACCACCAGGCACCTAGGCCCCGGCAGCACCAGGCACCACCAGGCATTTGGCTCCTGGCAACACCAGGCACCCAGGCACCACTAGGCACCCAGGCACCTGGCAGCACAGGCACCACCAGGCACCCAGGCCCCCAGCAGCACCAGGCCCCCGGCAGCATCAGACACGCAGGACCCCGGCAGCACTAGGCACTGGCAGCACCAGGCACCCAGGTCCCCAGCAGCATCAGGCACCACCAGGCCCCCAGGCCCCCATCGGGCACCAGGCACTCGGCATCCAGGCCCCCAGCAGCACCAGGCACTCGGCAGCACCAGGCACCCAGCACCCAGGCCCCCAGCAGCACCAGGCACTCGGCAGCACCAGGCACCCAGGCCCCGAGCAACACCAGGCACCACTAGGCATCCAGCAGCACCAGGCACAACCAGGCACCCAGGCCCCCAGCAGCACCAGGCACAACCGGGCACTCAGGCCGCCAGCAGCACCAGGCACCCAGGACCCCTGCAGCACTAGCCACCACAAGGCACCCAGGCACCCGGTAGCACCAGTCATCCCGCAGTACCAGGAACCCGGCAGCACCCAGGCACCCGGCAGCATCAGTCACCCAGGACCACCAGGCACCAAGCAGCACCAGGCATCCGGCAGCACCAGGCACCACCTGGCACCCAGGCCCTCGGCAGCACTAGTCACCACCAGGCACCCAGGCCTTAAGCAGCACCAGGCACGAGCAGACACCCAGGCCTCCGGCAGCACCAGGCACCACCAGGCCCTCAGCAGCACCAGGCACCACTAGGCAGCACCAGGCACCACCAGGCCCCCAGGCCCCCGGCAGCACCAGGCACCTAGGTCCCCGGCAGCACCAGGCAACTCAAGGCATTTGGCCCCTGGCAGCACCAGGCACCACCTAGCACCCAGGCACCACTAGGCACCCACGCACATGGCAGCACGAGGCACCACGAGGCACCCAGGCCCCAGCAGCACCAGGCACCACCAGACACCCAGGTCCACAGCAGCACCTGGCAGCACTAGGCACCACCAGGCACCCAGGGCCCCGGCAGCACCAGGCACCACCAGGCATCCAGGCCCCCGGCAGCACCAGGCACCACCAGGCACTCAGCAGCACCAGACACCACCAGGCACCCAGGCCCCTTTCAGCAGCAGGCACCACCAGGCACCAAGGCCTCCGGCACCACCAGGCCCCCGCTCCCCATACTCACCACTCACGACAGGATGAGCTGCAGGCAGGCACAGCGCCCTGAGTGCCGGACCTTGGTGCACACAGGAAGAAGTCTCAGGGCGATGATGTCATCGCCCTGAGACTGACCTCCTGCGTACGCATCAGCAGTGTAGCCCTGCGCATAGGAGGCAGAGCCGGCAACAGACAGAGCATGGAGATCACTCCCTGCTTTGCCACTGCAGAGAGGGCCCAGCCATCACTAATCATATCGGCAGTGCTGCCAATATGATTAGCGTTATTCCCGGCCCAGGGCGGTATGGGAGCGGGGCTTGGGGGCATGGCCATTGGGACCCAGGGCCCACCAGAAGTTCTCCCGATCCTCCGGTGGGCCAGTCCGCCGCTGTGCATCCTCATTGATGTCACTATCAAAAGAATCTAATCTAAGACAAAAAATCCAAGTGGGCCAATCATCATGTAATCTTCTAATCTTCTAATTCACTGAGATGCACCTGTTCATAGGGGCAGCCATAGGGCCTATATTAACAGTGGATTAGTGTATTTCTAAGGCTGGCTTCAGACTGCGTTTGAGATCCGATCCTGTAGCTGTCCGCTTGAAGCAGACAGCCGCGGACCGTATCTGCACACAGGACTGGGAGCTATTATGTCCTCCGATCCTGTGTGCAGCCACAGCCGCTGACAGGTGAGGACCGCGGCGCCCGCGGTCCTCACCCATCAGCAGCAGGAACTGCGTGCGGCTGCACACAGGATCGGAGGACATAATAGCTCCCCAGTCCTGTGTGCAGATACGGTCCGCGGCTGTCTGCTTCAAGTGGACAGCTACGGATCGGATTTCAAACGCAGTCTGAAGCCGGCCTTAGAAATACACTAATCCACTGTTAATATAGGCCCTATGGCTGCCCCTATGAACAGGTGCATCTCAGTGAATTAGAATATCATTAGAAAGTAATTTTATTTCAGTAAGTCAATACAAACAGTGAAACACATCTGTTAAATAGAGTCATTACACACAAAGTGATCTGTTTCAAGTGTTTATTTCTGTAAATGTTGATGATTATGGCTTACAGCCAATGAAAACCAAAAGGTCATTATCTCAGACAATTAAAGTAGGAAGGATGAAGGGTATGAGAGATAAAATATGACCTAAATAGGTATCAGAGGCTTCACCTTGTGTGGTTGTGAGAGTCACAACCACTATAAAAAGCATATCACAGCTGCTGCAGTCGCCAGAGTGGTGCATATAGAGTAGAGAGGATAAAGGGTTAATAATCGTGCTGCTGCATTCCATGAGACATCAAAGGGTGAATATAATATTGATTTATTAGTCAACGTGTTTCAGGACTCCCAGGCTATTTGGTCAGGACAAATCAATATCATATTGCCATGTTTCAGAGTGTTTCAGGCAGTCCTGAAAGACACTGACTGATAAATTATATTTTATATATATATATATGACAAATTATATGATATATATAGATTATATTATATTATAGATTATATTCACCCTTTGATGTCTCGTGGAATACCGCAGTGCGGTTTTTAACCCTTCATCCTCCCTACTTTAATTTTCTGAGATAATGACCTCTGGGTTTTCACTGGCTGCAAGTCATAATCATCAACATTTACAGAAACAAACACTTGAAATAGATCACTCTGTGTGTAATGACTCTATGTAATGTATGTGTTTCACATTTTGTATTGATTTACTGAAATAAATAAACTTCTTAGTGATATTCTAATTCATTGAGATGCACCTGTAGTTGTATCTTGTATATGTCGACAGGGTTTATGTAACGATAATATAATATTTATTAATTTATATAGCGCTATTAATTCCATAGCACTTTACATACATGAGTAATGCTGTCTCTCTTGGAGCTCACAATCTAAACATCCTATCAGTATGTCTTTACAATGTGGGAGGAAACCAGAGTGCCCAGAGGAAACCCACACAAACAGGGGGAGAACATACAAACTCCTTGTAGATAATGTCCTTGGTGGGAAATGAACCCAGGACCCCAGTGCTGCAAGGCTGCAGTGCTAACCCCTGAGCCACAGTACCATCCATGTATATAAAACTAATTTGACTGCATTGATTCTGAGTCGAACGAAAGATGAAAAATGTTAGTATTTTCATTATGTTATAATTTACAAAATCAAAATTCACCCCCCACCCAAAAAAAACATGACTTATATATCTTAAAATAATCTTTAAATTCTTCCTTAAAAATATTAATATTAATAATAATATTAATAATAATAATAATAATAAACTTGTTAGCATGTTTCTTGTATTTCACATGTAATTACATAAAGGTTAGGTTTTGATCTTTTCACTGGATTAACGTACAGCAAAGTTAACCTGAAGGGAAGATGCACTGTCTGATATTAATGGTATCCTGAAATTGTATACTGAGGTGGGCAAAAAAAAGTTTTTTGAGCAGAGAACATGAAAGTACATGAAAGTAAAATTTCCTCTAATTGATCCAGATCTGAAGGCAGCGTCAGTTTTTGATCCCTAAAGAAGGGCAACATCAAAATCATCCTTGCTCGATATTGTTTTGACTTGCTGAAGATTTCAGACAAGGCCGGCCAGCTACTCATTATATTCAAAACATGTTGGGATTATTCCAAAACACTTAGGGCCCCCATTAAAATTAGACTGAAGACAGATGAACCCGATGATATCGACATGTTTAGCCGATGGTCCCATGCGTTCAGGGGTGGAAGACAACTTATAATGCTGAGATCTGATGATCATATACAGTGGCATGCAAGGGTTTGGGCACCCCTGGTCAAAATTACTGGTATTGTTAAACAAGTTGAACATTTAATTATCTCTATAGACATAAAGTTAAAGATGACACGTTTCCTTTGTATTTTAGGTAAAAAAAACAACATATTTTCAAATTTTACATTTTAAAAACTTCAAATAGGAAAATGGGCCAATGCAAAAGTTTGGGCACCCTGCATGGCTAGTACCTAGCAGCAAAGTCTTCCAGTTCTGTGAGATTCCAGGGTCATCTTGCATGCTCTGCTCTTTTGAGATCTTGCCATAAATTTTCAATGATGTTAAGATCAGGTGACTCTGAGGGCCATTATACAATCTTCAACTTATGCCTTTTGAGGTCGTCTATTGTCATATTTGAAGTGTATTCAGGATCATTATGCATTTGTAGAAGCCATCAAGAATTTGTTGACATTTCATTGAATCCAATTTTCCCTCTACCCGTGAAATGTTACCTGTGCCATTGGCTGCAACAAAACCACAAAGTATGATTGATCCACCCTCATGCTTAATGGTTGGTGAGATGTTCTTTTCCTGAAATTCTTTTTTCTCCACACACACCTTTGATCATTGTGGCCAAAAAGTTCTATTTTAACCTCATCGGCACCAGGACATGTTTTCAAAATGCATCAGGCTTATTTAGATATTCTTTGGCATACTTCTGATACTAGGTTTTATAGTGAGGACACAGGAAAGGTTTTCTTCTAATGACTCTTTTATGAAGGCCATATTTGTGAAGGTGTCTCTGAAAAGTAGAACAATGTACCACAACCCCATAATCTGCTAAATCTTCTTGAAGGTCTTCTGCAGTGAAGCAAGGGTTCTGATTTGTTTCTCTAGCAATCTTACGATCAGCTCTAAGGCCGGCTTCACACTTGCGCTTCTCGCCGCTGCGTCTTGCGGCAGGGAAGCGCAAGCTGAGCGCAGACACCGCACGTCCCTATGTTTATCATGGGGACGCACGGTGATGTGCTCAGCTGCGGATGGGCATGCGCACCCATTCACTTCTGAGTGTGATTTGTACATATGTGGATGCTTGCGCACAAATCACACATTCTCGTCGCACCCTGAATGCGACATGTCGCTTTGTAGGCTTCCACCATTTTAATTTTCAGAATACTAGGCAGCTGCATAGACGAACCCTGGATGCTGTTTTTTGGCACAAGGTTAGAGCAGTTGAGCATTTATAAAGCTGTGAAATTTTCATCACCTTACCTTTCCTTATAATCAAACTGAACAAGTCATAACCATAACAGGCTAATTAAGATCAAAAACCTTGGTCAAAGTAATCTGAGCAAACAAACGTCCAATGATGCCCAAACTTGCATCTGCACATTTTCCCTTTTGTAATTTTTAAAATGTTAAAGATGAAAATATTTTCATCGAAAATAAGACAGTGTCTTATATTAATTTTTGCTCCTAAAGATGTGCTAGGTCTTATTTTCAGGGGATGCCTTATTTTTCAATGAAGAAAAATTCACATATATTGTTGAACAAAAAAAATGAACACTTATTATATACTGTACAGTAGTTGTCATCACAAACCAGCATAACCAGACTAACTGTGAATCCTATCAAGAATGTCTTGTTACTACCATTATTTCCATGAAGAATAATATATGGTACATTTACCAAAAATCTAAGTGACACACTGGTTGCCAGTCTCACACACAAGGCCACAAAAAAAAAAAAATAAGGGATGTAAATGTGGCGCCCCACATGGTCAGGCGTCTCAGTGAGGTATTGCACTCGTAAAAGTGGTGTAATTTTCCCCAACTGCACGTGGATGCTAGGCTGGTGGATGGGACCTATTTCTGCACTCCCACCCTAGACTAGTGGTGGGAGGTTACCCGGGAGGGATCTAGCACCTCTTGGGAGAGTGAGGACTTAGAGTTGGAGAGGAGTCGAGGAGGAGTGTGGAGTGAGTCGGGAGGTCTAACAGGACAGCTCCAGGCTGATCCTGAGGAAACATGAAAGGGAATCCTGAGGGGATCCTGAGAGAGGGTGCCTGACGCGTGAGTCTGGGCCCGAGAGAGAAAGGGGGAACCCCAGCGTGGAGCGACCATACTCCAGGGAATTCCCCAGTCTACCACGGGAACGTCGGACCTAAGGAAACGAGCAGAGTCCACCTCTGAAGTCGTCAACCGGCTGATGTGGTCTGTTGACCGGCTGCGGCACCCTGCCAGACGGAGCAGTCTGCCTGCTTCTTCACTTCAAGGGAGGGAAGCCCCAAGACTACCTTCAAGGAGTAATTGGGTATAGACGCAGCCTAGGCAGGGTAGAAAGGACATGGGTTCATCAACTAAGGCATACCATGGGTACCACCACACCACCTGGCATCCACTTGCAGCCACCCGTAGAGATACCTGTTTCTTTAACAACTTTTTCTGAACTGTGGACATTGTATGCTGCTGACTGTTTACAGTAAAGTACCCGGGAGAGTGTCTTTGCCTCTGTGTTTTTGTGCTACAGAATTCAACTTGTTTTCTTAAAGAAATGCTGCCCCAGAGGACCAGCTCCACCTGTAGGGAGCTTTGCCATCCTTGCCGCAATACCATCACCCTCCGGAGGACTGTGGCGGCGCTGGTAACCCCTCACCAGGTACTACAGGTGGCATCACGTGACAATAACTTTTATTCCCTGTACATAAACTCCTCTATTGAAGTGTCACCCAGGCCACGGGCTTAAGCTCTGCCACCTGTGACATCCCTGTGAAACCCCCTCTGAGCCTGATACCTGAGTGCCCCAGGGCCTGGGGATCAACATATAGTACCTGGCCCCCAAACACTGTTTGGAGACTTTAACAATCCACCACAGACTGGAGACTGTACCGGTAACGATCTCCCACAGCAGTTCCTTTTGCAGTCCCCATCATCCTTTAGTAGCCCCCAATATCCCCATGATCCCTTTGCAGCACCCATCATCCCCTTGTAACATAGTAACATAGTAACATAGTTTTTAAGGTTGAAGGAAGACTTTAAGTCCATCTAGTTCAACCCATAGCCTAACATGTTGATCCAGAGGAAGGCAAAAAAAAACCCATGTGGCAACACTAATCTCCACATTGGGGGAAAAAATTCCTTCCTGACTCCAGATACGGCAATCAGACTAATTCCCTGGATCAACGCCCTATCAAAGAATCTAGTATGTATAACTGGTAATATTATAGTTTTCAAGAAAGGCATCCAGGCCCTTCTTAAATGTTAGTAGTGACTCACTCATTACAACATCATGTGGCAGAGAGTTCCATAGTCTCACTGCTCTTACAGTAAAGAATCCGCGTCTGTGATTATGATTAAACCTTCTTCCCTCCAGACGTAGAGGATGCCCCCTTGTCCCAGTCTCAGGCCTAAGAGTAAAGAGATCATTAGAAAGGTCTCTGTACTGCCCCCTCATATATTTGTACATTATTATAAGATCACCCCTAAGCCTTCGTTTTTCCAAGCTAAATAACCCCAAGTTTAATAACCTGTCTTGGTATTGCAGACCCCTTAGTCCTCTAATAACTTTTGTCGCTCTTCTCTGGACCCGCTCTAGTTCAGCTATGTCTTTCTTATACACCGGAGACCAGAATTGTACACAGTATTCTAAGTGTGGTCGCACTAGTGACTTGTATAGAGGTAAAATTATGTTCTCCTCATGAGCATCTATGCCTCTTTTAATACATCCCATTATTTTATTTGCCTTTGCAGCAGCTGCCTGACACTGGCCACTAAATGTGAGTTTGTCATCTACCCATACACCCAGGTCTTTTTCAGTGATAGTTTTGCCCAGTGTTTTATAATTAAGCACATAATTATACCCTTTGTTTCCTCTGCCCAAGTGCATGACTTTACATTTATCCCCATTAAAGCGCATTTGCCATTTAGCAGCCCAAGCTTCTAGTTTACATAAATCCTCCTGTAATATAAAATTGTCCTCCTCTGTATTGATTACCCTGCAGAGTTTAGTGTCATCTGCAAATATTGAGATTCTACTCTGTATGCCCCCTACAAGGTCATTAATAAATATTAATTGGTAGCCACCAATACCCCATAACCCCCTTGCAGCCCCCATCATCCCCATCATTCTTTTGCAGCCCCATTATCCCCTTTATCCCCCTTGCAGCCCCTATCATCCTGTTCTCCTTTTGCAGCCCTCAATATCCCCATCATCCTCCTGCAGCCCCCATCATCCTCTTGCAGCCCCCATCATCCCCAACATCTCCTTGCAGCGCCCAATAACCCCCTTATGGTACTTGCATAAAAAAAGAACCCCATAAACATACCGTACACACACACCCACACACAACTTTTCTAACTTGTCCTCCGCGGTTCGCGCTGTATGTATTCTGGGCACCGCTCCGACCTTTCAGACTCAGCTACTGTAGATGTAAGCCATCAGCCAATCAGAGGCCAGCAGCTGCTGGTCAATCAGAGGTGAGCAGTCACTGACCAATCAAAGAACAGCATGTAAAATCATGCACTGACGTTAGCTGCTGGCCTCTTATTGACCAGTGGTTGCTATTGATGATGCTGAGCATGAGAGCTTGCAGCGAACACCTGGAGAACTGTGGTGGGCTACAGTAAAAAGAATCACAGCTGCGTGCACTGGTGTTCTGTTCAGCAGGCATGCTTGAAAACAAAAACTTTGGTAAGTCTTACTTTTGGCGGAGGCCTTATATTTAACAGTTCAGCAAAACATCTACCAGGTCTTATTTTTGGGGGATTTCTTATTTTCTGGTATATTTTCCCTAAAATATAGAGAAAAGGTGTCATCGTTAAGTTTATGCCTTTTAGAGATCATTTTATCTTTAACTTGCTTATAGGGACCCTATCAGGTTGATTTAGGCTCCAAAGCTATGACAAACAGCAGAATACGGAGGGTAAATAATCTTATTCAAAATATAAGTGTATTAAGAGTATTAATTAATATATTGTTAAAATAATATATGTAAAAGCTTATTACCATACATGATGCCATTTACTATATCTAGATGAGGGATAGATATCATGATCTACGTAAATTCTGTCCTAGATCTCAAATGATGGGGAGTGGCTTTCTTTCTTTCTTTCTTTCTTCCTTCTTGAATATCAATCCTCTAACTATAAACAAACAAACATATGAAAAAGAAAAAATATAAAAGTACTGTATACTATACATGAAACAGGTATTTCCTAATACCTGTTTGGGCTTTGTCTTTGTGAAGTGTACTATATGTATATATTATTTTTCTTTGAGCACTGTAAATATGTATTGATTTGTATTTTTTTTATAAATTACAGCAACTACCGTGATCAAGGTCCTAGGTTTGGACCGAAACGTTGGTTCCCTGTTGCTATAGAAATAAAGAAATGTTTTTTTGCAAACAGAAACAGAGAGTGTGCAATTGTCATATTCTAGAGTAATTGGATCACCATGCATGGTTGGTGACAGGTCCTCTTTAACTTTTCACAACAGTAATTTTGACCAGGGCGCTCAAACATTTGCATGCCACTGTACGTAAGATTTCGGAAGACCTATTGCATTGTTAACCCTGTAGTACACCAGAGGCAGACATGTCAGACTGCGGCTTTCTCATAGAGAATTAAAGAGTACTCCTGTATATGGACTGCTAGCTGTTGACCGAACAGTTGGTCAAAGCATCATTAAATCGACAGCCATCTAAAATGTATTGACAGATGTAGGGAATGATTCGTTAATGGTACCTTTACACGCCGCTACAGAAGGTTGGAAACAATCGGGTGTCTCACGTGCACGAGCACTTACCAACGGTTGCAAACGGTACCTGATACCGCCTTTACACGCCGTTACAAGAATGTTTAATCTATATCTGGAGGCACCGCCAGGTGCCGCAGGTTACCTTCTGTAGAGCACAGTCCCTCATTTACACGCCGCTACAGAAGGTAATATGGGAGGACCTGGGGCAGCAGAGACAACACATAGGCGTGCCAGAATTGTGGATTACAAAAGCTGGCTAATACATCACGCTATTGCAATTGTGTAGTGTGAGTGGTCAGCTCCTTAAATATGCCGCCCTATGCAGTGACAACCAATCGTAACGCAGGAGCTTCCACCAATGATTGCTGAAGGGGGGTGGTTTCCCGGAGGCTGTGCCACGCCAGAGGGAGTTAACTAGGTGGCGAAAAAACCTTACCGTACCTTATTTAGATGCCGCTACCATCAGGTTGAAACCAACCTGTTTTTGAGCACTGCTCTGAAACAGGTGCCGAAAGTGACAGATGGCAACAACCTAGTTTACACGCCGCTATCTCGGGTTGTTTTGACGGTGCAAGATACATTTGTCTCCGACACCCGGTTGTTTCCAACCTTCTGTACCGGCGTGTAAAGGTACCATTAGACTTGCAATGCATGCACCAGTGTTCATGAAGAGGTACTTTTGAGTAAGAGGCACTGTGTTGATCGTCAATATGTAGAATCAATAGCTAGCACTACTATATAACTATAACAGCATCTGTTCTGAATGCATTGTAGCTCAAACAGTAAGTGAGGTAAATTATGGCTGAACATGTTGTGACGACACGGACTGGCACTAACATGGTCGAGTGCTATTCAATGTTTAGTCGGATAGAACTTCATCTAATATTATACTATGGTGCAGTGTTGACCTGAAACTTTTTTCTCATGAAGATTTAGCATGAGAAAAAAATTGCTGCATGCTGTGAATGTGAGCGTATATTGGACGGCATGCATAGATTCAAGTCAATGCAAAACATAAGACTGCACTCAGATGTCATCCAATATATGCCAACACAGACAACAGAAATGCAGGAGAATAAGTGCAGTGCCTTTGATGATGGCCATTTCACGTGACACTGCGCTTCAATGGGTCTTGGTCCATAAAGAGTTGGCAAGATTAATGGTGCCAGATCTGCTTGTCTTGTTTATTCTGGTTTTCATAGAACTCTACATTGTTCTGTTTCTCTGTTGTTCCTTAGGGATATCTGTAAATAAACCAACAACTGGATGTTACCATGTGGGGGCATGTCTAACATTCAATCAATTCTGACAATACCGAACTTTGTAGGGACGCACTTCTTCTTATCTGATACTAGTAAAAAGGCCCGATGCAATTGCATCGGGAGCGCGGTGAAATGAATTGTGTGTATAGAGGCGGGTCAGTGGGTAGCAGAGTATACAGGCGGCTCTGTGGGTAGAAGAGTATAGAGGCAGCTCTGTGGGTAGCAGAGTATACAGGCGGCTCTGATGGTAGCAGATTATACAGGCAGCTCTGTGGGTAGCAAAGTATACAGGCGGCTCTGTGGGTAGCAGAGAATACAGGCGGGTCTGTGGGTAGCAGAGTATACAGGCGGGTCTGTGGGTAGCAGAGTATACAGGCGGGTCTGTGGGTAGCAGAGTATACAGGCGGGTCTGTGGGTAGCAGAGTATACAGGCGGCTTTGTGGGTAGCAGAGTATACAGAAGGCTGTGTGGGTAGCAGATTATACAGGGGGCTCTGTGGGTAGCATAGTATAGACACGGCTCTGTGGGTAGCAGAGTATCCAGGCGGGTCTGTGGGTAGCAGAGTATACAGGCGGCTCTGTGGGTAGCAGAGTATACAGGCGGGTCTGTGGGTAGCAGAGTATACAGGCGGGTCTGTGGGTAGCAGAGTATACAGGCGGGTCTGTGGGTAGCAGAGTATACAGGCGGGTCTGTGAGTAGCAGAGTATACAGGCGGCTTTGTGGGTAGCAGAGTATACAGAAGGCTGTGTGGGTAGCAGATTATACAGGGGGCTCTGTGGGTAGCATAGTATAGATGCGGCTCTGTGGGTAGCAGAGTATACAGGCGGGTCTGTGGGTAGCAGAGTATAGAGGCGGCTCTGTGGGTAGCAGAGTATCCAGGCGGCTCTGTGGGTAGCAGAGTATCCAGGTGGCTCTGTGGGTAGCAGAGTATCCAGGCGGCTCTGTGGGTAGCAGAGTATCCAGGCGGCTCTGTGGGTAGCAGAGTATAGAGGTGGCTGTGTGGGTAGCAGAGTATAGAGGCGGCTGTGTGGGTAGCAGAGTATAGAGGCGGCTCTGTGGGTAGAAGAGTATAGAGGCGGCTCTGTGGGTAGCAGAGTATACAGGTGGCTCTGATGGTAGCAGATTATACAGGCAGCTCTGTGGGTAGCAAAGTATACAGGCGGCTCTGTGGGTAGCAGAGAATACAGGCGGGTCTGTGGGTGGCAGAGTATACAGGCGGGTCTGTGGGTAGCAGAGTATACAGGCGGGTCTGTGGGTAGCAGAGTATACAGGCGGGTCTGTGGGTAGCAGAGTATACAGGCGGCTTTGTGGGTAGCAGAGTATACAGAAGGCTGTGTGGGTAGCAGATTATACAGGGGGCTCTGTGGGTAGCATAGTATAGACACGGCTCTGTGGGTATGCAGAGTATCCAGGCGGGTCTGTGGGTAGCAGAGTATACAGGCGGCTCTGTGGGTAGCAGAGTATAGAGGTGGCTGTGTGGGTAGCAGAGTATAGAAACGGGTCTGTGGGTAGCAGAGTATACAGGTGTCTCTGTGGGTAGCAGAGTATACAGGCGGCTGTGTGGGTAGCAGAGTATCCAGGCGGCTCTGTGGGTAGCAGAGTATAGAGGCGGGTGTGTGGATAGCAGTGTGTGATGTGGCGGGAGGCTGGAGGGGTGAGGAGAGCAGAGGCTGGAGGGGTGAGTAGAGCATTGGTAGGGCGTCACTGCCACTCTGCGCTCTTTGTGGCCTCCCTGTGCTCCCTTTGATCACCCGATGTTCTCTTTGGCCCTGTGTTCCGCCTTTTGTCTCTGCCCCCCCTTCCCTCTGTTTTGTCCCCCATGTCTTTGCCCTGTATTCCATCTCTCTTCTTCCCCGTGTCTGTGCCCCCCGTTTCTTTTCTGTGCTACCTTCTTTAGTCTCTCTGCCCCTTCCGTTTCTCAGCTCCTCCTTCTGAGTCTGTGCCCCCCATTACTTACTGTGCTCTGCCCTTTTGTCTCTCTATCCCCCTTTCCTTGGTGTGCAAATCTTCTGTTTCTGTGGCCCCCCTTCCCACTTTCTGCGTCACCCTTTCATATTTCTGGTCTCCACTTACTTGTCTCTGCCCCCCCTTCAGTGTCTCTGGCCTCCTTTAGTAATTCTGGTGACCCCATGTGTCTTGTTCCCCCCCCCCCCCTTCAGTCTCTCTGGCCCCCTTAAGTGTTTGTGGTCCCCCCTTGTTTATCTGTCCCCTTCAGTCTTTCTTGTCTCCCCTGGTGTCTCTGGCCCTTTCAATCTTTGTGGTCCCCCCTTATGTCTCTCTGCCCTTTTTCATCTCAGCTCCCCCTGCCCTTCGTCTCTGTGCAACCCTTCAGTGTTTCTGGTCCCCATTCTGTGTCTCTGCTCCCCCTTCCCTCTGTGTGCCCCCCTTTCAGTCTCTGTGGTCCCCCTTCAGTGTTTCTGGTCCCCGTTTTTTCTATATCTGCTCCCCCTTCCATCTCTCTGCCCCCCTTTTAGTCTCTGTGGTCCCCCTTCAGTGTTTCTGTTTTCCCTTCAGTGTTTCTGCTACCTCGTTATTTCTGTGTCCCCCCTTTCAGTGTTTATGGTCCCCTTTATGTTTCTCTGCTCCTCTTGAGTATTTCTGCTCCCTTGGTATGTCTTTCAGGCCCCTTCCCTGTCAGCTTCCCCCCTTTTGTCTTTATGGTCCCCCTTTATATCTCTGTGGCCCCCTTGAGTGTTTATTGTCCCCCTTATGTATGTTAGCTTACCTTAATTATTTCTGGGAACTCTTCCATCTTTGCTGCGGGCCTTTTGTCTGTATGTTGGGCCCTTTCATTTCTCTGCCCTCCCTTCAGTCTTTCTGGTAATTGGCCTTGTTTCTTAGCCTCCCCTTTAGGGTTTGTGGTCCTCCTTATGTCTCTCAGCTGCCGTAGAGTATTTCAGGTCCCCCTTATGCGTCTCTGGTCCCCTTAAATATTTATTTCCCCCCCCCCTTAATCTCTATGCCCCCCCTTCCATCTGTATGCACCCCCCCTCATCTCTCTGGCTGTCTTCAGTCTTTGTGGTCCTGCTTATGTCTCTGTGCCGCCCCTTTATCTGTCTGCCCCCCTTCAGTGTTTCTGGTGGCCCCTTATGTCTCTGTGCCCCCTCCCTTTTTGTGTGTATGTTAGCCCCTTAATCTGTCTGGCCCCCTTCAGTATTTATGGTCCCCCTTATGTGTCTGTGGCCCCCAATTTGTGTGTATGTTAGCCCCTTCATGTATCTGCCCCCTTCAGGTTTTCTGGTCCCCCTTATGCCTCTCTGCTCCCCTTCAGTCATTAAGGTCACCTCTTATGTCTCTCTGGCCCCCTTCAGTGTTTCTGGTCCCCCCTTACTTCTCTATGCCCCCCTTCAGTCATTCTGGTCCCCCCTTATGCCTCTCTGCCCACCTTGAGTCATTGTGGTCACCCCTTATGTGTCTGTGGCTCCCCTTCAGTCTTTCTGGATCCCTTTATGTGTCTCTGGCTCACATCCTTATCTGCTCCCCCTCTTTCATCTTTCTGCAGTCCCCTTCCCTCTGTCTGTCCTCTGTTCCGGTTTTCTGGTGTTCCCTTAGTGTCTGTGGTCCCCCTATTTCTGCAGCAGTCTTGTGTCTCTTCATTTTTTCAGCTAGTGTTTGAGCGACCCCCTTCGGCTTCTCTGTCTCCCCTTCCCTCCTTTCCAGCAGTGACAGCTCCTTGTCATAGCTGGGAAGCAGTGTAGAATGCAGGAGGCGGAGCTATGGTGATGTACGGTCATGTGACTGATCACATGACTGTGACATCACCAAAGGTCCTATCCGAATAGGTAAGTAATTTCTCGGGGGTCTGGGGGCGCCGAAGGGGGTGCGGGGGTGTCCTGCAGGGGTGTGGGGGGCCGGAGGGAGGGGTGGGGGCTCTATTGCGAGGGGGCTGCGGGCATCAAAAGGGGGGGTGGTGGTGCGAGGGTGTACTGATGGGGTGTGTGGACGCCAGAGTAGTATGGGGGTGTGTGGACACCGGAGGAGGGGGTGTACTGCAGGGGGTGTTTGGGCGGTGTGCGGGGTCAGCAGCAGGCGGTGTGGGCTTGTGTAATGCCGCTCCCCCTGTGTGCTGCCGCTGGAGACTCAGGGCTGATACTCTCCAATGGACGGTGCGGCCCTGGCGGCGGGGGAGCGCGGGCATTGGTGTAGTTGGTGTCCGGCGACAGCCTTTTTGCGCTTCCGGTCAGCGCGTGATAGCAGCACAGTGACCGGAAGCGCAAAACTGCTGATTATGTATATAGATAATTTTCTAACTCCTTTGGTGAAGATATTTCTATTCGTGTATTTCTTTTATTTAAACTCACCCCCTATCCTCTGTAATCTGCAATTAAAGACATTAATTCCATTTATCAATCACAGTGAGTGATCACTTACTTCTCTGCTGCCCCTTCACCAGGGAATGAATATTCATGCAGTGACATCACTGCCCTATGCACTGCCCTCTTCTGCAATCTCACAAGGAAAGTTCAGTGGCAATCACTCACGTGTGGGGTCTTCATCCTTCTGGCTGTAATACTCTCCCGGCCAGTGGATCCTGTCTTGTTGACACTCATTGCAGGGGAGAGAGGAGGGGAAAATGTGTGTTCTTAGCAAAAGCTGAGCCGCTGCAGCTGTGAAATCTTCATTTTCCTCCAGCATGAAGCAGTGTCATTGTGTGTACCTGAGGCATATGTATAGTGTGTGGTGTCTGAGATATTTCTATGTTTTTATATGAACATTTGTTCACTTGCTCAGCAGATACACTCATAACATGCATGCAGGCAAACAAATGTTCATATAAACACATAGAAATCTCTCACAGACAACACACATTAATCTTACTACAAGAGTTGCAGCTTGTGCTCAGAGCAACAAACACCTCCCCCTCTTCTTTTTCTCCCTCTCTCTCTCCCTCAAAAGTAGCTTGTACAAGCCTAAGATTTTCAATGACTGACTTCAGCTCAGGGAAAAAGGAGGGAATACCAGCTTGGTTAGGGATGAATACTTCATTAACATTTACAAACTATTGACTAGTCGGCAGTGCAAGTAATGGATCAGATTGGTGCAGCCAGCTGCCTGCAGAGTAACCAGGTAAGGAGTACAAAGACAATTGTGTCTGCCTACAGTCAAGCATGGTGTTAGGAGTGTCATGGTTTAGGGATCCACGAGTGCTGCCTGGTGTGGGGAACTACAGTTCATTGAGGGAACCATGAATGTCAACATGTATTGTGACATACTGAAGCAGAACAGAATCCCCTCCCTTCAGAAACCAAGCCATATGGCAGTTTTCCAACATGATAACGACCCCAAACACACGTCAAAGATGACCACTGCCTTTCTAAACCAACAGAGGGTAAAGGTGCCGGAATGTCCAAGCATCTACAGACCTAAACCCAATTGAGCATCTGTGGGGCTTCTTCAAATAAAAGGTGGAGGAACATAAGGTCTCTACATCCACCAGCTCCAGGATGTTGTTATAGAGGAGGATCCCATCCTCTCCTGTGAAGCTCTAGTGAACGCCATGCCAAAGAGAGTTAAGGCAGTGCTTGAAAATAATGCTCTCACAAAATATTGACACATTGGGAATAGTTTAGTGATTTTATTGGGGTTTAGACATTAATGGTTGTGTTTGGAGTTTTTTAGAGGTCAAACCAAATTTACAGTTATTTTTATTTCAAATGTTTTTATTGGTTTTTCAAGACAGGGGTGGTAAATATACAGGATGAACAAACAGGACAGGGTAACAAGATACAAATGGAATACTTAGTGAGTTATACATGTATAAGTATTATACATATCAAGTCGGCTATAGCCTTAACAAGTCAACTTTTACTTTACATTTAAATTTACAGTTATTCAACCTGTACACTGTATAATTTACATTGTATCAAAGTGTCATAAATTCAATGTTGCTCCATGAAAATATATAATAAAATATTTACAAAAATATGAGGGGATGTACATATTTTTAGATACTGTATAATGCAGCTAATAAGTCAAAGCAAAAAAAACATTTTCCTTTAAGTACACATGCCCCCCCCCCGCATATCACTTTATGACAGTACATGTGTACGCCGTTACCTAGCAGCCCGGAGAGCTGTAACAAGAGGAGAATAGGGTGACACATGTCTTAGTTTTTCAATAGGTTTTAATTGTGCATCAAGCATATACAGTAAGTGAACAAAAGAATTCACATTTTTGTTTCACACTTAGCCTAATTGTAAGCAAAATTCTGTCATATATATGTTTGCAGTTTAACCTGTTCATGACATTTTTTTACCTCCCCATCTTCCAAGAGGTGTACGAGTTTTATTTTTCTGTCAACATAGACAAGTAAGGCCGGCTTCACACCATGGATATTTGCTGTCAGGCTGTGCCCGGTGTTTTGCTGGATGCACCGGACACAGCCTGACCGCTCCGTACAGAACAGAACCAGAGGGCAAATATGCCCTACGGTCCTGTTTTCTGCCAGAATAGGCAGTGTGTGGCTGCTGCCACTGTCCGGTCCTGAAACTTCAGGATTTCAGGAGCTCTCCATGTGCTGAAGTTAAGCGCCGGCCGCTGCTGAACTTCAGCACTCAGCAGCGTCTGGCAGCCAGATCCGTTGCGATCCGGCACCCATAGCCTCCCATGTTAGGGGACGCCGGATTGGGCAGGATCCGATTTTGTCAGATTTTTTTCCCCGGACACATAAACGCTGCAAGCTGCAATTTTGTGTCCGGGAAAAAAATTAATTCTGCCGGATCCTCCCTGACAGCAGAGGACCAGGTGGCAAATCACTGCCATCCGGCCCCATAGAAATACTATGGGTCCAAAATTGGATCCGGGACTGTCCAGTTCACACCTGACAGTCCCAAATCTGTAAAACCGTGGTGTGAAGCCGGCCTTACAGGACAAGTTGTAATTTTACCTGACACCATTCATTTTTTTATATACAGTATATATATTCTTTATTTAGAATATTTCAACAGTATAACAGGAATGGGAATAATACCATTAATTTTACCATATATTCTACTGTGAAATTCAAAAATAATATATTCCAAATGGGATGATTTGGTGAAATAAAATGCTCAATTCTGTTTTTTCTTTTTATCTTGCCTTTTTTAATCTTTTTATAATATTTATCATGTAGTAAAAATGTTTCGGTAACAGTATTGTCCAGGTCGAAGATAGAAAACGTCATGTACCGTAATTCTTTTATATATCTGAGGTTAAAAAACATTTAGAGCTATGTAAAATTGTTTGCTTTACTGCTAGTAGTTTGAGTTACAGGTGATGATTTCATCACTTTTTGTTGCATTTTTCAGGAGGAACCAAGTAATTTTTTTTTTTTAACCTTTTACTAAAGGCAGTAGGATAAATAATCCTAAACTTTCCATATGGGCATATAGGTCATTGAAAGTTTAATACAGTTACCGTATATACTCGTGTATAAGCCGACCCGTGTATAAGCCGACCCCCCTACTTTTGCCCCAAAAATCTGGAAAAACCTATTGACTCGTGTATAAGCCGAGGGTGGACCCCAGCACAGGTATACAGCCCCCAGCAGTGTGGTATACAGGCCCCCCCCCAGTGGTATACAGGCCTCCCCAGTGGTAGTATACAGCAGCCCCAGTGGTAGTATACAGCAGCCCCAGTGGTAGTATACAGCAGCCGCAGTGGTAGTATATAGCAGCCCCAGTGGTAGTATATAGCAGCCCCAGCAGTAGTATACAGCAGCCCCAGTGGTAGTATATAGCAGCCCCAGTGGTAGTATATAGCAGCCCCAGTGGTAGTATACAGCAGCCCCAGTGGTAGTATATAGCAGCCCCAGCAGCCCCAGTGGTAGTATATAGCAGCCCCAGTGGTAGTATATAGCAGCCCCAGTGGTAGTATATAGCAGCCCCAGTGGTAGTATATAGCAGCCCCAGCAGCCCCAGTGGTAGTATATAGCAGCCCCAGTGGTAGTATACAGCAGCCCCAGTGGTAGTATACAGGAGCCCCAGCAGCCCCAGTGGTATATACAGCAGCCCCAGTGGTATACAGGCCTCAGCAGTATATACAGCAGCCCCCAGGGGTTATACAGCACCCCCCAGGGGTTATACAGCGGCCCCCTGGGGGTACCCAGCAGCCCCCAGGGGGTACCCAGCAGCCCCCTGGGGTACCAACAGCCCCCTGGGGGTACCAACCGCCTCCAGGGGGTACCCAGCAGCCCCCTGGGGGTACCAACAGCCCCCAGGGGGTACCCAGCAGCCCCCTGGGGGTACCAACAGCCCCCTGGGGGTACCAACAGCCCCCTGGGGGTACCAAGAGCCCCCAGGGGGTACCCAGCAGCCCCCTGGGGGTACCAACATCCCCCTGGGGGTACCAACAGCCCCCAGGGGGTACCAACAGCCCCCAGGGGGTACCAAGCAGCCCCCTGGGGGTACCAACATCCGGGTTCTCCGGCGGTCGCGCGATGACGTCACATCGCTGCGACAGCCGGAGATCACGGATGGAGCCAGCGCGGGAGGATGAAGAAGCACCGAGGAGCGGCGCCGATCAGAACACCGGGATGGTAATGTATAAGCACCGGGGGGGGGGCCCTTACAAGGGGGACAGTGGCAGCTTTTGGGGGGCTATATGAACTGCTTCCCCCTGCGCTGATTGACAGGGGGAAGCAGTGCATATATAATGAGCGGCCCCACGTGACGGGGCCGCTCATACAGCAGCCTCCCCCCGCCTCCTCCAGCCTCCACAGCCCAGAGGTACCGTATTGACCCGTGTATAAGCCGAGGGGGGACTTTTCAGCCCAAATTTTAGGCTGAAAAACTCGGCTTATACACGAGTATATACGGTATATCATTCATCCAATGATTTATTCCAGCATAATCTCTGTTTTTCTTTATATGTAAAGGAGCTGTTAAAATCTATTGTCCGACGAACATGATCTGGAGGGATCTGCCTGAGAATATCCGTCCAGAGCTTAAATAAAAGGGAGCATTATCAACATGAGACATGTAATGACTGACAACCAACTCTCTTTATCTACATGGTTAAATAGGAACCAACCAAGCTCGCTCTAGTCCCTGATATTAGTCATAAATACTGTCTGTATAACACAGCAAACACCTGCCCACTAATGGGCTATCATGAGCCTGCTCCATACATCCACATCTATCATATCACTAACATGTACACTACATGTCAGGAATGGATTAAAACAGTGATCCTAACTCAAGTCCTCAAAGCAAACCAAACCTGAAAACAGGATTTGTGGATAGTAAGCCTTGTAGATGGGGAATACTGGGTTTAAAAAGAGCTTTCTCACAATGTCAACCTTTGCTGAAATTCCCTATAGGCAAATATTGACATCATACACGAGGGTGTAAGGCCTGTTTCACTTCTATGAGGAGTCTGCGCTAGGCTGCTCTGCCTACCTGCGCCAGCACAAATGAAAGCACAGGGGCATTTAGGGCCTTGGGCAGCCTAGCGCAGGGACGCATAGATGCCCTGCATTTGCGCTCAGCTGCGCTCGGTGCCCCCATTATATCCTATGGCCAAGCACAGCTGAGCGTGAGCTCTGGTAGTGAGAATCGCAAGTGAAAGTGGCAGAGTGCACGGCGCATGTGCATGGTCAGACGCTCCCGGAAACGCCCAGCGTCTGACCAGGCGCATGCGCCGTGGCGTCTGCTACTTTCACTTGCGATTCTCACTACCAGAGCGTGTGCTCAGCTGTGCTCGGCCATAGGATATAATGGGGGCACCGAGCGCAAATGCAAGGCATCTAAGCATCCCTGCACTAGGCTGCCCAAGGCCCTAAATGCCCCTGCGCTTTCATTTGCGCTGGCGCAGGCAGGCAGGCAGAGCAGCCTAGTGCAGAGACCTCATAGATGTGAAAACACCCTTAGTCTATATAGGTCTATCTTCTACTATATAAAAAGCAATTTCCAGTCTGTCCGTCTGTCTGTGTGTCTGAAATTTTGTCCTAAAATAAACTCCACCTGTAAGACATCATGTAAATTACATAAAAGATGTTTAGGTGGTCTAATTAGGAGCGCTAAGGCAGATGGGCAAAAAATTGAGATAAAAAAATTGAAAACGTGCAGTCTCCACCTGATGAAGACATTCACTCTCGAAACATGTTGTGGGATGTAGAGGGCAAATAAAGGTTTGTTAACCACTTTTGCAATTAATTATCTCAACTTTTTGCCCATCTACCTTAGCGCTCCTAATTAGACGGCCTAAACTTCTTTTCATGCTGCCTGTTCCCTCTGTGAGGGACTCGCGGCAGGAGCAGCTCTAAGCATTCATTAATTACCCTGGAAAGGACCTGGCATCACCCAGGAGACCGAGCATCTAGCTTGAGTACCTGCCGTGACAGCACCGCACAGTCTGATCACGTGTCCGGGACCCGGAAGTGACGTGGAAGACACTGCCCCCTGTTGGGAGAGAACGGAGCGGTCCCGAGACAGGACCCTCATCATAGGAGGCTGAAACTGGGGTTGTGCAGAGTTGGACCACACGAAAGATGAGTGGCTAAAACCCCCCACACACCCATTCATACCCATAAGAGCTTCACATTGCGCCCCTTTTCTAATTCTATATCATGTCAATTACAGTTAAACTGGAATGGGGAAAATCCCATACATTTGGTTCATCAATCAAGTTTAATTGATCAGTCAAAAAAAACAGCGTCACCTATAGGACATCTGTGACCTGCTCCACGATGGTTTTAATCGGTGAAATAAAGTCTACTTAGTTTTAATCTACCTACCCTGCCTGAGTTCACTGGAGATCTTCATCTGCTTTGAACTGAGGAGTAGAAGAACATTGGGGATGGATCATATACAGCGCCAATTGTAGAAGAGGGTGAAAAGACCCACTATTATGGGAAGCATGAAAACAAAGCCTAGACACAAAAACTTTTCCTAAACTTACACAACTGAGTTCTGTGAATAAAAGCATCTATTTCTCTACAAAGAATATATTCTGTGCTGTAAATCTTCATTTTATAGGCAAAGAACAGCATATAAACTAAACTAATAAAATACTATGATGGAAACTTCTGATAGGTCTGAGAATTCATGATAGTTTCTGGCCGTGAACAAATTAATTCCCTGATCTAGAACTTTGGTTCTCATTACATCATTATGATACAGTTTTGGCACGGCTTTATTCGTCCCATTAGTACAACACTGTCTGCAATAAAAAATCACCTAAGGGCATTTGATTTATCCTTTTTCAGGCAGGATTGCAAAGAGACAAAAGGCTGGACACTGGGAATCCTGATAAAACTTGGCGCACAGACAGGTAGACTACAAGTGCGGAGTCGCAATAAATCATGTTTGGAGTGGAAACAATATGGACATGACATAGAGCGAGAAAAAAATCTCCAGGTTATATCATGAAATAAGTGATGAGCGTTGTAAAGAATCATGTAAAAAAAGAAGAAAAAAATGAATGTCGAAAGAATGGAGACAAACAAGGTCATATATACTATGAAGGCAGAATTAGTTGCTGCTATCATCCCCTATGATTATGAGTGATTATGAGAATTCGGGAAGAGAGTCTCTCCCCAGAGGAATTACATCGTTTTCAAACAAGGGGTGGACAAGTGGCTTTAAATTTATAGAACAGAAAATAACAGGGCAACAAAAAACAGCCCCTTCTGTCTTGTGTGGCCAAACGGTGCCCATCTTGATACAACAAATAGAGAAGGTCGTGCACCAATGCCGGTCAGCGCTTTTTTATTCGGGATCCACAGACACGGATGTTTTTTGCTTTCTGAAGCCGCACTTATCCTACCGGGTGCATACTGGCAGAACACAGTCCATAGTTAATTGCATAAAAACATGAAAAGAGTAGCACTCACCGGGTTTCTGGTGATCTTCTTTATTTCAACATATTAAACATGTAAGCACGGAGACATGGGAGGATGGAAACTACAGCCGTTTCACGCTGATCTAGCACTTCATCTTGTTGAACCCGTTGAAATGGTAGATCAGCGTGAAATAGCCGTAGTTCCCATCCTCCCTCCTGTTTCATGTTGCCCATGTTTAACATGATGAAATAAAACGTTCACCAGCAACCTGGTGATGTCACGCTGGGAGCGGGAGAGACACTCAGCGTAGGACAACGACGGGGGGGGAAATAAGGAGTCCCTAAAGCTATGGGCACGAGAAGGAGAGGGTGACCCCTAGTCTTACTGGGGCTGACCCTGTCTGCCCTGACGTCCCTATACAGTTTCCTCAACTGTCGCCGACCACGAACCTCGTCCCTCTCTGATCCTAGCACTACCTTATCTAAGGATCAGATGGAGAGGTTCACTAGACCCCTCCACTAACAACTAAAGACAAACACAAGGAAAAACAGACAATGGGGAAAGAAAACACTTATCTTGCAGCAGAGCACAGCAACCTCCACAACCTCAGCTTCTGCTGGAGCAAGGATAATGAGTGCTCAAGGAAATATCACCTGCACCGAGGGAGGGCAATGAAACTCCTTATAAAGGTGGGAAGAACCTGCTGGGTCCTAGTGACCCAGAATACTGGTGTAGAAACCAGACCGAGCACAAGACCTTCCCAGCCGTCTCCCCATGATAGGGAGATCTTATCATACCTTCTCTCTATCTACACAGAAGGTAAATGCCCCTGAAAGACGGACCGTCCCCAAACATTATGGCTGATTGGCCAAACGCTGGGACCGTCTGCGCGTGGCCTCTACCCTGTCATCCGTGCCACCCGTGACAGGTGAGTGCTACTCTTTTCTTCTTTTTGTGCAATTAACTATGGACTGTGTTCTGTCAGTATGCACCCGGTCTTCTTTTTATTCAATGAGCCTATTGTAATGTTTACTACTGGAGTGGTTACTTGTACTTTTACTGTATGTGTATGTACATCAAACATTTACAAAATAGACTTAGATAGCAAGATAGAAGATTTTGGAAATTTACGGAACTAGTGAAGGGGAAGCGCAGTTGGATCATCTTTGGTGCCTGGAAAACATTTTAGAAGCCAGTGTAACAGTTAGACCTTGGTTGTCCATCGTGTGAATGTGAGGAGACTAGAGTGGCTTGATCATGTTGAGTATGGAGGTGGTGTGCTGGAGGCTGGAGCAGATGACATCATGACTGAGGAAATCTTATACAAGGATTAATGATGAGCGAGCACTAAAATGCTCGGGTGCTTGATGCTCAAGTCAAGCATATCGAGATGCTCAGGTACTTTACCTGAGCACCAAGCCCAATGTTATCAATGAGTGATAGGCTCTGCTCACACACATCCAGCTATAAAACGAGTCTTTTCGACACAGGGCGGGAGGGTGGGCTTTTTCAATTTTCCACAGCAGACAACACTTTGCAGTGCCCCCCCAGAGAGCCTAACATTTAATCTGCTCTCCTTGAGGTGCCAATCCCTGCATGTGGGCTGGTTCTGTAAAGAGCACCAACATTCAGGGAGATGGACCTGAGCATCAGCCCAAGCATCTCACCGGTACTCGGTGCTCGCTGAGCATCCCAAGCACTGTGATGCCCGGGCGAGTACCGAGTGCCGCCGAGCATGCTTGCTCATCACTAACAAGGATAGTTGATTTGTGCAGCGATTCTGAGGATTGAGGTGCCAGATTACAGATGGAGCGCTGACGTGGAAGATTATTTAGAGTACACAGTGAGAGTGTTCAGCCCTGGGAAGTAAATCACTAATTCTATGTGGGACTGAAAGTTTATTTTACTCTGGGTTCATGCCAAGTCTCACAGGCTCTGGAAGTATAATACCAATGGCTTAGCATCAGTGGGGCAATGGTGTCATGAGGGTCTCCCATCTTTTGGAGACTTGGAACAGTTTTGGGATCTGAGTCTCATAATGTCTTTTCAGACTCTTGGTTTTAAACATAATTGCCTTCTTTTGGTGCCTTAAAAGGTAAGAAATCTTTCCTTCGTGGTTGTTCCTTGCTACCCCTTTTTCAGATGCTGATGGTTTGTAACCACTCCCCTCCACCTTAAATAGTCCCATGTTCCACACCTCAAGCCAATTATAGAATTGCATTAGTTCAGAATTTGACACAATGGAGAGAGTAAGTCTTTGAAAGTAGTAGGAGCTGTGTTGCCTACAACCCTAGTGTTTGGCTGCAGCAGTGAGGTTTGTTGTATATCTATTTGGTCTTTATCCCGTTATCTGTCTTCTTCTCCTACATTGTTTACTGTAGAGGTGGTCTAGTGCACCCATCAATTTGGGTACTAGGACCTGCTTAGGGACATTGGAGAGCTGAGGGTGGTGACCCATCTCCTGTCTCCCTATTGATAAGGCTTTCCTTCTCTTTTTCCATCCGTGTTGTACCTCTGTGTTGTGCCGTGTACCTGACATCTGCTAGTCCGTGCGTCACACATGGGTAAGGAAAATACATGTTTTTGATGCGTTTTTGGTAAAGATTGTTACCATACATTTTTTCAACTATATTCAGTGGCTGGGAGGGCTAGAAAATTCAACAAACAATTGACGTGCTCATTCTTTAGCCTTGACCACAATCTGCACCCAAACTGCAAGCAAAAAATAAGCATTGTTAGCACAACACTCCAGAATTCTCATAGATACTGCTGGGGTAGCTATAGACATGCAGGTTTGTGACAAAAGGTGGCACAAAAACACATTAAAAAATCACTATGTGCACATACCCCTAAGGTAGCTCCTTTGAACCAATGGCTTCAGACAGACTTTACAACTATTGTATCAATACATTCATATCACTTTAGATTTTGTGTTTTTTTATGTCAGTTGATGTTGGGTGGTTAAATACCACTGTAGGAAAACCTAGACCTGCCATCTGTGATGTCAGCTTTGTGTAACCCCACCAGATATGTCCCAGTGAATATTTGTCATTTAGGCAGAGCTTATGTTGATTTCCAGCCCGGAGCTTTGCATTGTATGCTGCCAAGGAAGTATTGGTTCTTGTTTTTCATTTGACTACACGTTGTTGTCCGCTTTGAGAGGAATGAACTCCATAGCCTTCCTCCCACGCCGGAGGCTTTAAAGTCCTCACAAAAACAACTTCTGGACAAGAGCCACTGAATCTGTGTCCTGTGTTCCAGAAAATAGCACTGGTCCATAGTAAAGCTTCTATTTATTTGAGCCAAAACAGGGGGGTACTCAGCTGTCCATTGGAGAGTACCCTTTTTGGAGATATACAGTTACCGGTAATCTAATTAATACATAATCTAAAATCATAAACGTATAAACTATTAATGGGTAATAATAATACAAACACATACCATTGTGATACCATGATTTCAGAACCTAATTTTCTGCCTTTCAATGGACTCTAATAGATGAAGATATGCGCCCAAAAAGAGGTTTTTTATATAGAATTATGCAGAATTCACCTTCCATTTCTAATTACTTCACTTTTCTAGATTTCTGCTATTGGTTTCTAGGTTATTTATTTTTATTTTATGCACATTTTAAATATAATACCAACATACCCTACCAATAAATAAGCACTCTATATATACACTAGATGGTGGCCCGATTCTAACGCATCGGGTATTCTAGAATATGTATGTAGTTGGCATACTGTGACTGACAGAACTTGTTCAGTCAACGTGAGTGAACTACATATATATATATATGTATATATATATATATTAGCAGCGCTATGGTATATGGTCGTACATTACAGTACATGTATAGCAGCACTATAATATAAGGCGGTACACATGTATAGCAGTGCTATTGTATATGGCGGTACATTACAGCACATGCATAGCAGCACTATATTATATGGCGGTACATTACAGTACATGTATAGCAGCACTATAGTATATAGCGGTACATTATAGCACATGTATAAAAGCGCTATGGTGTATGGCGGTACATTACAGCACATGTATATCAGCACTATAGTATATGGCGGTACATTACAGTACATGTATAGCAGTGTTATAGTATATGGCGATACATTACAGCACATGTATAGCAGCACTATAGTATATGGCGGTACATTACAGTACATGTATAGCAGCACTATAGTATATAATGGTACATTACAGCACATGTATAGCAGTGTTATAGTATATGGTGGTACATTACAGTACATGTATAGCAGCACTATAGTATATGGCGGTACATTACAGTACATATATAGCAGCACTATAGTATATGGCGATACATTACAGCACATGTATAGCAGCACTATGGTATATGGCGATACTCCGCTCCCTGCAGCCCCCTGCTCCCCGTGGCCCCCCTGCTCCTCCTTGCCCCCGCTCCTCCACAGTAAAAGTAAAAATAAAAAAATCCTCAGTGAGGATACACACCCGTCCGACGGCTCGCTCCACCTCCGTCTTCTAGGTCCTACAGGCCTTTAGAACCTGTTGTTTCCTGGGAAACCGATAACATGACCACTAACTGCCGGGGCAGCAGGATGGAGAATGGGGGCAGGATGGTGACGGGGGTGGTGGGGGGGAAGGAGGATGGTGTTGGGGGGAGGGCAGGATGGAGCGAGCGGGGCAGGATGGAGCGAGCAGGGCTGCATGGAGCGAGCGAGACAACATGGAGCGGGCGGGGCAGGATGGAGAGAGGGGGGCAGAGAATGGAGCCAGGGGGGCAGGGTGGAGCGAGCGGGGCAGGATGGAGCTGGGGGGGGCAGGATGGAGTGAGCGTGGCAGGATGGAGCAAGCTGGGCAGGA
Organism: Allobates femoralis; assembly: GCA_033576535.1. Taxonomy (NCBI): domain Eukaryota; kingdom Metazoa; phylum Chordata; class Amphibia; order Anura; family Aromobatidae; genus Allobates; species Allobates femoralis. The sequence goes on from JARQOC010000004.1 coordinate 105,215,099, forward strand.
TGGAGAGAGGGGCAGGATGGAGCCGGTGGGTCAGGATGGAGCCGGAGGGCGCAGGGTGGAGTTGGCGGGGCAGGATGGAGCAAGCAGGGGAGGATGGAGCCGGGGGGGCAGGATGGAGCTGTGGGGGGCAGGATGGAGCCGGGGGCGGCAGGATGGAGCCGGAGGGGGCAGGGTGGAGCCGGAGGGGGCAGGGTGGAGCTGGCGGGGCAGGATGAAGTCGGGGGGCAGGATGGAACTAAGGGTGTTGGGATGGAGCCGGGGGGGGGGGGGCAGGATGGAGCCAGGGGGGGCAGGATGGAGCCAGGAGAAGGCACGATGGAGCCGGGGGGGCAGGATGGAGCCGGAGGAAGGCAGGATGGAGCCAGGGGGGCAGGATGGAGCCGGGGGGGCAGGATGGAGCCGGGGGAAGGCAGGACGGAGCCAGGTGAAGGCAGGACGGAGCCAGGGGAAGGCAGGATGGAGCCGGGGGGGATGCAGGATGGATCCAGGGTGGGGGCCGGATGGAGCCGGGTGGGGGCCGGATGGAGCCGGGGGGGGCAGAATGGATGCGGAGGGACAGGATGGAGCCGGGGGGGGGCAGGATGGATGCAGGGGGGCAGGATGGAGCTGGGGGGGCAGGATGGAGCTGTGGGGGCAGGATGGATGCGGGCAGGATGGATGCGGAGAGGCAGGATGGAGCCAGGGGGGCAGGATGGAGCCCCGGGGGGACAGGATGGAGCCGGGGGGGGCAGGATATAGCCGGTGAGGGGGCAGGATAGAGCTGGAGCATCTAGAATCTCGGGCAATGTGTCTCAGGCAGGTCTTGTGTGTGATCTCCGGAGCCTCCCGGGGGTTCGGGCTGGTTGTGTCCCGGCAGCTGGCGGCTCGGGTGGCCCCGGGGTCAGCGCTGCTCCTGGTGTCCCGCTCTGGGGACTGTCTGCGGCAGGAGGTGGAGGAGCTGCGGGAGATCTGCCCGGGGCTCCGGGTCCACTGGATGGCGGCAGATCTCAGCACAGAGGACGGGGTGAGGAGGACGGTGACCGCGGCCGCGGAGATGGGAGGAGGAGAACCGGAGAGGCTGATCATCATCAACAACGCCGATACGTGAGGGGAGACCGAGGGGGATGGAGGGGAGACCGGGGAGCATGGAGGAGACACCGGGGAGGATGGAGGGGAAGACCTTTGAATTTGAATTTGCGTACCTATTTGCATAATCTGCGCTCATTGGTGGCCGTCTCCGGCGCCCACCAATGAGTGGCCTCTGTCTGGCGCGCAATTTCCGTGACAGAAAGAGAACATTAGACAATTAAATAGTAGATACACACACACATACACAGTATACACACACACAGTATACACACACACAGTACACACACACACATATACAGTATACACACACACATACAGTGTACACACACATATACAGTACAAACACATATACAGTATACACACACACATACAGTGTACACACACTTATACAATACAAACACACATATACAGTATAGACATACAGTATACACACACATACAGTATACACACATATACAGTATACACACACATACACAGTACACACACAGTATACACACACATACAGTATACACACACATATACATTATACACACATATACAGTATACACACACATACAGTATATACACATATAAAGTATACACACACACAGTATACACACACATACAGTGTTGGCCAAAAGTATTGACACCCCTGCAATTCTGTCAAATAATACTCAGTTTCTTCCTGAAAATGATTGCAATCACAAATTCTTTGGTACTATTATCTTCATTTAATTTGTCTTCAATGCAAAAACACAAAAGAGAATGAAGCAAAAAGCAAAACATTGATCATTTCACACAAAACTCCAAAAATGGGTCGGACAAAAGTATTGGCACCCTCAGCCTAATACTTGGTTGCACAACCTTTAGCCAAAATAACTGAGATCAACCGCTTCCGGTAACCATCAATGAGTTTCTTACAATGCTCTGCTGGAATTGTAGACCATTCTTCTTTGGCAAACTGCTCCAGGTCCCTGATATTTGAAGGGTGCCTTCTCCAAACTGCCATTTTTAGATCTCTCCACAGGTGTTCTATGGGATTCAGGTCTGGACTCATTGCTGGCCACCTTAGAAGTTTCCAGTGCTTTCTCTCAAACCATTTTCTAGTGCTTTTTGAAGTGTGTTTTGGGTCATTGTCCTGCTGGAAGACCCATGACCTCTGAGGGAGACCCAGCTTTCTCACACTGGGCCCTACATTATGCTGCAAAATTTGTTGGTAGTCTTCAGACTTCATAATGCCATGCACACGGTCAAGCAGTCCAGTGCCAGAGGCAGCAAAGCAACCCTAAAACATCAGGGAACCTCCGCCATGGTTGACTGTAGGGACCGTGTTTTTTTTCTTTGAATGCCTCTTTTTTTCTCCTGTAAACTCTATGTTGATGCCTTTGCCCAAAAAGAGAGAACATTCTTCCAAAATGTTTTAGGCTTTCTCAGGTAAGTTTTGGCAAACTCCAGCCTGGCTTTTTTATGTATCGGGGTAAGAAGTGGGGTCTTCCTGGGTATCCTACCATACAGTCCCTTTTCATTCAGACGCCGACACTGTTGTACCCTAGGACTGCATGGCAGCTTGTTTGGATGTTAGTCGAGGTTCTTTTTCCACCATCCGCACAATCTTGCGCTGAAATCTCTTGTCATTTTTTCTTTTCCGTCCACATCTAGGGAGGTTAGCCACAGTGCCATGGGCTTTAAACTTCTTGATTACACTGCACACGGTAGACACAGGAACATTCAGGCTTTGGAGATGGACTTGTAGCCTTGAGATTGATCATGCTTCCTCACAATTTAGTTTCTCAAGTCCTCAGACAGTTCTTTGGTCTTCATTCTTTTCTCCATGCTCAATGTGGTACACACAAGGACACAGGACACAGGTTGAGTCAACTTTAATCCATGTCAACTGGCTGCAAGTGTGATTTAGTTATTGCCAACACCTGTTAGGTGCCACAGGTAAGTTACAGGTGCTGTTAATTACACAAATTAGAGAAGCATCACATGATTTTTCTAAGGGTGCCAATACTTTTGTCCACCCCCTTTTTATGTTTGGTGTGGAATTATATCCAATTTGGCTTTAGGACAAATCTTTTTGTGTTTTTTTCATTGAAGACAAATTAAATGAAGATAATAATACCAAAGAATTTGTGATTGCAATCATTTTCAGGAAGAAGCTGAGTATTATCTGACAGAATTGCAGGGGTGTCAATACTTTTGGCCATGACTGTATACAGTATAAACACATACAGTATACACACACACATACAGTATACATACACATATACAGTGTACACACATACAGTATACACATACAGTATACACACATATAGTATACACACATATACAGTATACACACAATATACACACATATACAGTATACACACACATACAGTATACACACACATATACAGTATACACACATATACAGTATACACACACATATAATTTCACTCTTCAGTGCAGGAGACTTTGTATGAAGAAGCTGCAGATCTCCTCTATCTCTGAGTGATCATAACTGTCTCCTCAGCTCTGCAGCATTTCCGGTACCCTGAGGACTACATCTTCCATCATGCACTGTGGCTCTTCCACTGTGACGCCGTGATCCTGGAAGCGGTGAGAAATAGAAGGGGGAGGTGGCATCCAGCCTATGATTGTGTAATTGGGGTGGTCCTCTTGGGCTTGTTCCGCCCACCCCTGGGCTCAGCAGTCACCTTAATGGATACGGCTGGGGCCGGGTGTGTGGTGCGGACACGCCCCTTAGTTACCCAACCGCGGCCTTGGTTACCAAGCTCTCCGGGGAGCATGGAGGGGAGACCGGGGAGCGTGGAGGAGAGACCGGGGAGGATGGAGGGGAGACCGGGGGCGGCGGGTACCCGTGTATGTTGCCAGCCTATAGATTGGCGTGCAATTCGAACTTTGAATTTGTGCGCCTATTTGCATAGTCTGCGCTCATTGGTGCTGCCTCTGGCGGGCACCAATGAGCGGCCTGTGTCTGGCTCACGATTTCTGTAACCAACAGACGCCTTAGATAATTATATAGTAGATAACTTATTTTTCTTTTTATACATACAGGTGCATTTCAATGAATTAGAATATCATCAAAAAGTTTTTTTTTTAGTAAATTAACACAAAAAATAAAACCCAAATATTATATAGAGTCATTACAAGCAGAGTGATCTATTTCAAGTGTTTATCTCTGTTAATGTTGATGATTATGGCCTACAGCTAATGAAAACCCAAAGGTCATTTTCTCAGAAAATGAAAGTACGAAGGAAGAGGGGATAAAAACCGTGCAGCCGTATTCCATGAGACATCAAAGGGTGAATATAATATTGATTTATTAGTTAACGCATTACATGGCTCCCAGAAATGCCCTGAAACATGGCAATATGATATTGATTTGTACTGAGGAAGAGGCCAGGGAGCCAGGGAAACGAGCAGCCAAATATGCTTTTATAGTGGTTGTGGCTCTCACAACCACTCAAGGTGAAGCCTCTGATACCTATTTAGGTAATATTTTATCTCTCAGACCCTTCATCCTCCCTTCTTTAATTTTCTGAGATAATGACCTTTGGATTTTCATTGGCTGTAAGCCATAATCATCAACATTAACATAAATAAACACTTGAAATAGATCACTCTGTAATTTACACGTTTAACTTTATGTATTGAATGCATGAAATAAATTAATGTTTTGATGATATTTTAATTCATTGAGATGCACCTGTAGACAGGGCCGGCTCCAGGTTTCTGTGCGCCCCGGGCGAAAAAGTCTCAGTGGGCCCCCTTTAGTACATATCATGGACTATAATATATATATTGCCGCACAGTTACCGCAAGCCCCATAGACAAAGCATGGGCTTGCCGCAAACGTGTAGCAAGTGCAGCCGCTAGGCGGAAAATGCGGCAGATGCGGATTTTTTTACTGCAACTGCCACATTTTAAAAAAACTCCTATGTGAAGGCAGTCTTACAGGAACAGTGACTGCTGAAATCAGCAAGAGCTGTTTCTGACAGTGAGTATATTACACGTTGTTAGGGCTAAAATGCGATTGCGTTCCCTTGCGCTTTTTAAAAATACCCTTCAAATGCAAAATGTTGCATTTTTGTGTGTCTGAGGATACTTGGTATATACGCAAGCATCCTCAAGCACACAAATAATGCAAGCAGCTCAATGGAGCCGCACTGCCATATGGGTGGCACCGCAGCCAAGCTGAGTGTCTGGCCATCCAGATCTCTCTTTCTCCTCACCTTTCTTCTCGCTGCTCCGGTCTCCTCGCGTCACTCTGCACATATCAGCACAGTCATGACAACATCGTGCCCCTCCATGCGGAGCTGCAGAATGTAGACAGTGGCAGAAGAGACTCTGGAGAAGAATGCTGCTGGCAAAGGCGGCTGGGACTATAGGAGCGGAATCCGCGGGGGGCTACCACAGGTACACATACCTCGTACGCACGCGGCTCTGCTCCGTACACCTCGTACGCACGCGGCTCTGCTCCGAACACCTCGTACACATGCGGCTCTGCTCCATAGACCTCGTACGCACGCGGCTCTGCTCCATATACCTCGTACGCACGCGGCTCTGCTCCGTACACCTCGTGCGCACGCGACTCTTCTCCGAACACCTCGTACACATGTGGCTCTGCTCCGTACACCTCGTACCCACGCGGCTCTGCTCCGTACACCTCGTACCCACGCGGCTCTGCTCCGTACACCTCGTACCCACGCGGCTCTACTCCGTACACCTCGTACCCACGCGGCTCCGCTTCGTACACCTCGTACCCACGCGGCTCCGCTCCGTACACCTAGTACCAACGCGGCTCCGCTCTGTACACTTAGTACCCACATGGCTCTGCTCCGTACCCCTCGTACACACTGGGCTCCGCTCCATACACCTCGTACACACTGGGCTCCACTCCATACACCTCGTACACACTGGGCTCCGCCATACACCTCGTACACACACGGATTTGCTCCATACACCTCGTAACACACTGGGCTCCGCTCCGTACACCTCATACACACTGGGCTCCGCTCCGTACCCCTCGTACACACTGGGCTCCGCTCCATACACCTCGTACACACTGGGCTCCGCTCCATACATCTCGTACACACTGGGCTCCGCTCCATACACCTCGTACACACACGGCTCCGCTCCGTACACCTAGTACCCACTCGGCTCCGTTCTGTACACCTAGTACACACTCGGCTCCGCTCCGTACACCTAGTACCCACTCGGCTCCGTTCCATACACCTAGTACACACTCACCTCTGCTACATTCACACTGTAAATCCCTCCTGACCCCACACATAAGCTTAACCAAATTGCCATACCCCTAGTACACACTCACCTCTGCTACATTCACACTGTAAATCCCTCCTGACCCCACACATAAACTTCACCTAATTGCCATACCCCTAGTACACACTCACCTCTGCTACATCCACACATAATCTTCACCTAATTGCTATGCTGGCCATCATGATGCTCAGAGTCCTGCATACACTGAGGAGCTGGTCATGTGACCCCTGACTCCACCCTCCATTGACATCATAACAGGTCCTGTCAGCACAGTGTGTGGCTCCGTTGGCTCCCACGGAGGGAGATCTCCGGAGCTGCAGGAGGCTCAGTGCTCCCTCCCTGCAAATGACCCCCCAGCTGCCCCCTGGATATGGCCCTGGCTGTGGAGGCAGTGTGCTCAGGGGTCCCTGAGGCTATGGTCACACTTGCATTGTGACCCTAGCCTGATGCAAGTATTTATGGCTGCAGTACATAGCTTTTAATCCTACGCGCTGGAGCCCATAGAAACCCGATGTTTACCTTGGCAACCATTGGTTGTCAATGTAAACATCGGGTTTCTATGGGCTCTGTTGCTGGCAGCGCATAGCATTAAACGCTCTGCGCTGCAGCAGACAATACTTGCGTCAGGCTAGGGTCACAATGCAAGTGTGACCTTAGCCCTCAGGGACCCGGTGGGCCCCCTCCAAGCAGTCGGGCCCCGGCACTTGCCCGGTGCGCCGGGTGCTGACGCCGGGCCTGCGCCAGGTGCTGACGCCGGGCCTGCCTGTAGATACCACAAGGATCAAGTACTCTTACCTATTTTGATTATGAACAGGAAGGATACACTTGACTTCAATGTCTAATATAAAGTCTCTCTGATCTGCTGCATACTGGACTTCTCTCATTATGCTGAATTCAAGCAATGGACTGTATTGGGGTCTTCAGACCTTTCATTTTATTTCCTAGTAACAATAAGATTATTGTTTTACAGTGTTTGTTCTAGTCTGAACCCTCTCTAACAACCTCTGCCTCTAAGTTTTGCTGCACTCGCACTGCTAATTGTGTTAATGAATGTTGTATGACTGTCATAATATTTCTGGACCTAAGTTTTGGCATTTTATCTGTTTACCAAAATTTATAAAAGATACAGTCAGGGGCTGGCTGGCAACACTAACTCCGGGTGGCAGTTTTGTTCTGCCAGCCCTTAGGTGAGGTCCGGGGGAAGGGGTGTGGGTGCTGTCAGACGTTTTTGGTTGGGATGCTGCTATCATGGTCTTATCGCCGTTCACTCACTGTGTCGCCCGCCGTGTCTGCTGTACTTTCACAGCGCCAGCCAAAAAGCGCCGCCAGCTGGCCCATTTCTGTTGGGGGCGGCCCTAGATGAGGGCTATACCACCAGCCCAGGGGGCACTTGCCCCCCGCCACCTGAGCCAGTCCGCCCCTGGATACAGTTATATAATAAATACTAGAAATAGGTACGATCATATTGCATCGGGAGGGCAGTCTTTGTGCCTGTCTCCCCTTGTGTGCTCTCTCCTCTCTGTACTGTCTCTCCCCCGTGCACTCTCTCACTTGTGCCTTTCTCTCCACTTTGTGTGCTCTCAGTCCCTGTGTTTGCTGTCTCTCCCATGTGGGCTGTCTCTCCCTGTGTGCGCTGTCTCTCCCCATGACTCTGCTTCCCCCGTGCCCCTGCCTCCCCTGAGCCTTCTCGCTCCCCAGTGCCCCGGTCTTCCCTGTGCCTTCTGCCTCTGTGTCCCTGCCTCTCTGAGCATTATTTAAATCCCGTGCCAATACCACACGGCACAGCTGAGTGGTTGCGCACCCGGCGCGCAACCAATCACATCAGCTGCTAGTGCTATTGAAAAGTGGCGCTAATACCGCTAACAGCTGAATGATTGCCAGTTCAGCGGCGCATGACGAATCACATCAGCTGTTAGCGGTATTGAAATGTGGCGCCAATACCGCTGAGCAATGTAGAGATTTAAAGACCGGAGAATGGAGATTTAAAGACCGCTCAGCTGATTAGTCATGCACCAATCAATTGAGCAGCGGCAGGCATCTTTAAAGGTACCTTTACACGCCGCTACAACAGGATGGATACAACCCGCTACAGGCTACGATTGTAGCTTGCGTCGTCAATATAGCCCGTAGTAGCGGCGTGTGAAGATGGTAGGAGGCAACCGGCAACAGATACATCTGTTTCCGAGCACTGCTCTGAAACAGGTGGCTACAAAGCCGATTGCAGCGAGCTGTATCGGCGTGTAAAGAAGGAACAGAAGGGTTGTTTCTACACCATGCTATGTAGCTGGGGCGTGACACAGGCTCCGGGTTACCGCGCCCCCTTCAGCGATCATTGGAGGAAGCTCCTGCTTTGCGATTGGTTGTCGCTGCACAGGGCGGCATATTTAAGGAGCTGACCAGTCACACTACACAATTGCTCGAGCGTCATGTATTAATCAGCCTCCTGCGATGCCTGCCCAATCATGATGTTCTTGCTTTGTCCTATCAGCGTACGGACGTCTCGTACTCCACAATTGTGGCACGCCTATGTGCTGTCCCTGCTGCACAAGGTCCTCCCATATTAGCTGGTTGTAGCGGTGTGTAAATGAGGTAAGGTAAGCTACAGATGGCTACTTGAGACACCCGGCGATGTATCTAGCTATAGATGTAACGTAGCGTAGCGCACCTTGTGGCGGCGTGTAAAGGTGGTGCGTTTCCCGTTTGTAACCGTTTGAGCGTGCTCGTGCACGTGAAGTAGCGGGTTGTATCCATCCTGTTGTAGCGGCGTGTAAAGGTACCTTAATGGTGGGTTTACACACACCAATTTATCTGTTCAATATCTGAACAGATCTCTGGTTGCAGTGAAATCATGGACACATTGTTCCATTTTGTGGCTGTGTACAAATGATACAATGTGTCCATGATTTCACTGCAACCAGAGATCTGTTCAGATATTGAACAGATAAATTGGTGTGTGTAAACCCACCATCAATCTCCCACCAATATGGTTCTGCTCAACCGATTGATCGTGCTCTGCCCAGCACGTGACCAATCAGCTGAGCAGGGCGGTATTGATGGGAGATTTAAAGCTGGCCACCGCTCATCCCCCGGGGGAATAGCAGTGATGTGTATGTCACTTGCGGAGGCGCAGTTCGTGGCCTTTCGGTCACAATCTGCTCCTCTGCAAGTGCCAGTGCCCATCACAGTACGTGATGCATTGTGGGATAGGATTACATCGCACTCTGACAATTATGTAAGTAGATGGGTTCAACATGCAGACTCTGAGATTTGGAGTGAGGGTATTTACATTCTAATTGGAGTAAGGCTTTTGGAATTACAGCTCTTTAATATGTAGCTGCGTCTTTTTTAAGGCCAGGTTCACATCACAATTTCAAGGCATCCGAGGGTATCCGTTTCAAAACGGATCCCATGTCTCCCTATGGGGTTAGGATCGGATCGGATGTGTGCCTTTTGCTATCCGATTTTGGCACCATCCGATCCTGTCCGATTTCAGCACGGACACAAAAATGCAGCCTGCTGCGTTTTTGTTTCCGAGAATGAAATCGGACAGGCTCGGATCCAAGCCGATCCGAGCCCCGATCACATGGGAGCCTATTGAACTCGGATCCGATGTCAGCTCCATGATTATGTACTGAGCATGCCCAGAGGCAGTGCTCAGTACATAATTAACCCTGTCTGTCCCTGTCCCTGCCAGTCCCACTTCTGTCTCTGCTCTCCTCTATCCTCTCCCTCGTCCTTCCCCTGTCCTCTCCTCTCTCCTGTGGAATGTTAAAAAAAAAAATAAAATCCGGAGGGGAGAGGACAGGGGGGAGGACGAGGGGGAGGATAGAGGAGAGGGAGAGCAGAGATAGAGGAGGGACAGACAGGGAGAGACAGGGAGCGACAGGGACAGATAGAGAATATGCAGGGACAAGCAGGGAAAACAGGATTGGATCGGATGGCTATTTGCCATCCGTGTGCAGGGATCCGTGTGGATCTGTGGCTGTGTCAGGTGACTGGCTCTGTGACATCACCACAGGCTCATTAGCCACCAGAAGATCAAGAGACTGTCACATCCCCGCAACCAGCGGAAGGTAAAGTATCCTCTGGGAGGATTTTTTTTTTTTTTTCACATACTGGAGGGGAGAGGACCGGGGGAAGGACGAGGGGGAGGATAGAGGAGAGCAGAGATAGAAGAGGGACAGGCAGGGGACAGACAGGGAGTGACAGGGACAGACAGGATTAATTATGTACTGAGCACTGCCTCTGGGCATGCTCAGTACATAAGCACGGAGCTGACATCGGATCCGAGTTCAACTCGGACACGATGTCAATAGGCTCCCATGTCATCGGAGCTCGGATCCGAGGCTGTCTGATTTCATTCTTGGACACAAAAACGCAGCAGGCTGTGTATTTGTGTCCGTGCTTAAATCGGACAGGATCGGATGGTGCCAAAATTGGATGGCAAAAGGCACACATCCAATCCAAGCCCCTTAGGGATACATGGGATCCGATTTTGGATCCGAGTGTATCCGTTTTGAAACGGATACCCTCGGAAGCTCCAAAGACATGATGTGAAACCGGCCTTAGCTAAATCTGAATGTCTACACTTTAATTGCAGCTCAATTGTTTCTTTTTAAATAAAAACATTGGCGTGCAAAGCCCAAATCACAAATTTATGGTCACTTGCCTAATATTTCTGGATCTAATTGTCTGTGCAGTCCTGATTTACATTAGTCTGGCTGGTACTTGTGGTCCTCCCCCAACCTGGTCTATGTCTGTGATTATCCATAGCAAACAATTCCCTGGTGTTAGATTTGGGAGGGGACGCTCTTGATTTACAAACCTATTTACAAACATTTTGCTACTAGTTATGCTAAGGCTAGAGTCACACAGCCCAGCCGTTTTTGCTTCTGAACCGTTTTTAGTGATGACAAATTATTTTTTTGTCAAACTCCCAAAAACGGATCCGTTAACGGATGGTGCACTTAGATGCACCTGCGTTATTCAAAAACGGCCATTCGGTTTTCCTGGGCTAAAAAAAAACGTTGCTAGCAACGTTTTTGGGTTCAGTAAAAAAAAGCATATGTTTTTTTTAGTATGGAGCCCTATGGGAAACGCATGCGTTAACGCATGGTACATATAGGTATCATGCGTTAACGCATATGCGTTTTTGGATAAAAAATGACTAAGTCCAAAAAACGGCCAGGAGCTCAGGGGACACTATTGGCACCTAAAAAAAACTGATCTGTTTTTCTGAAGCCACAAAAATGCAGATTCCTCTGTGTGACCGTTACCTTACCCTTGTTTATACTCCTGCAATTCAGCTGCTATTCTGTCTGTTTTATTTCAATCTTTGTCCTTAGCTTGTATTTGACTAAAAGCTCCTTGAATTTGTCTCTGACTTGACCTCATGGATATGACTCAGGCTAGGATCACACTTAACAATCAAATTGCGTTCACCGCATCCAGATCCAGAGACGGTGAACGCAATTGGCTTCTGACAATCAGCAATCCGTGAACCAGATTGCTGAAGCTGCAATCTGGTAACCGGATTGCTCAGGATGTGTAATCCTGAGCAATCCGGTTACCGGATAGTTTGCTCATCGCCGCAGGGATGAGCAAACTGTTCTGTGTGTGATAAATCTTGTAATTTTATTATCAAATGTTTCTATAATGTCTGTAGGGGGTGCCCACTCCCCCTAGAGACGTTCCACCGACTAAGGTGGGTTTATAATGCTATAATCACTTATGTACAGCAGCTGGTACCTGCCTGAAGGTGCCGGGCTCCCCTGTGATCAGCGCGCATACTATAACTATTGTAGCTATAGTATGTGCGCTGTCCGAGGTTCTGAAGCCATTTACAGTAGATCTATGGGCAGCGCATGGGTTTGTCCATAAAATGCTCACCTTTGCCTGCATTCTAAATCATAGTTACCTCTTAAGGTACCTTTACACGCGGCAACTTTTCTAGGAATTTCACTGGTAACTTACTGGTTGCAGTGAAATCATGGACACATTGTTCCATTTGCACACAGCAACACAGCCGCATGTAAAGGTACCCTTAGATAACGCAGACACTTTGGCTAGGGTCACATTTAGAAGGCAAAATGCGGTTACCGCATCCAAATCCGGATGTGGTAATCTCGTGTCCCTTCAGACTAATTTTGCCCTCCAAGTGTGTTCCTAAATCCGCATGCGGTAACCGGATGCAGTAGATGTTGTGGCATTACAAACATTCCCCGATTTCCCAGCATGGTTTTTGTTGTCCAGGAATTAAATCGGTTGAAATCGGATTGTCCCGGATTGTCCCGGACCAGGCGAATCCGGGAAAATCCGGTTTTGTCAGATTTTGGCCACGGACTACTAGAATCATCCATGATTCTTTTGGTCCCGTGGACTGAAAATGGATTCACCCGGATCCACCCAGACAGCACAAAACCGGATGCCAATTCACTTCCATTGGGGTGAATCCGGAGCCATAGGAAAAAATTGCGGCAATACTGCCATTTATGTGTGTTGCGGTACCCGATTCGGTTACCGTACCCGGCTCCACTCACATTTGCAGTTTCCAATTGAAATCTGGATACGGATTACAAACCTGTCCGAAAAACGTTGCTTGCATGATTTTTACCGCACATTGGAAAACCGGATCCGGGAAACACAACGCTGTGGAGGCGATCTGGTTTTTGTATTGCTGCCTATGGTTGCGGATCCGGATCCGGTTTTGAACATTTTTCATACTCAAAACCGGATCAGGATCTGCAATTGCAACCACAAATGTGACCCTAGCCTTTGTGTACAGGTGAATGAAAGCAGATACATACCCATGACCCATAAAAGCTCAGTAAAGATGCATGTTTTTGTGGATTTGCTCATGTGTGCAATGTTTCAGCCCAGTGTACATCAGCCTTTTTCAGAATGACCAAGATCACCCATGGATTATCTGCCACGTTTTTAATGTGTCATGAAAAAAATGCAATAAGAGCTTAAAAAAACATAAAGCTAACTTCTTCACTACAAACTGGTTGTAACACCAGACCCCACCCATGAGTCAAATGAATTCTACCTTGATTTCAGAGTATAGATTTAATATAAATCCTTATAAAACTTTCAAGCTATATCAAGAGATATCAAGCATTTTCATATCTGTGTTTTGCTCGCTTTGGCTGCGTTTGCACCGCCGCTTCCTGGTGACACAGCCCCTGGTTACCCGATGTTGATCGTGGTAACCACTTCACACAGCAGGCTGCCTAGTGTCTGCTTTCCCAGAGCAGACAGGTAAGCGCCAATAGGGCGTTTCCAGGTGCGTCAGAGCAGGCGCATGCGTCGTGCGCTCTGCCAATTTCACTTGCGCTTCTGAGTATACAGAGCGCGTGCTCAGCTGTGTTCGGCCATAGGCTATAATGGGGGCACCAAACGCAGCTGAGCACTACTGCAGGGCATGTATACGCTCCATGCGCTAGGCTCCCCCAGGCCTAAATGGCCCTGCGCTTTCTTTTGCGCTGGCGCAGGGCAGCCAGAGCAGCCTAGCACAGTAAGCGCATAGATGTGAAACAGGCCACAGAAAGGAGGAGAGAGAGAGGGAGAGAGTGAGAGAGCGAGAGAGAGACAGAGAAGGCGGGGCTGCGCAAAAAATGCAGCAACACTGCTACAAAACCTGATAAGAATAACCTTACATAAAACCGCAGGGAAACATCTGCCAGGACATATGGTTTAATCCTTCAAGGATCAGAATATGTTGTAGTTTTGATGCGAAAAAAAAACATAGCCAAAGCATCCTGTGTGAACATAGCCTAAAAATAGATGCAAATGGATGCAGAGGAGGTCTATTGATTATCATGATTCCATGGCGCTTTACATATGGAAAGGGCAGACGAGGACAAGTACAATATGTATGGACAATCAAATCATACAGGTACAGGAGGGGAAAGGACCATGTCTGCGAGGGCTCACAGTCTACGAGATCGCAATATGCTTCAATTTTTTCCTATGCCGAATACAGATGAGAAAAAAAAAATGCAGACCTGCCCTGCCTCATTGGATAACATTGGTCCCAGTGCAATCCATTTCTTTTTATAGGATTTCACTCATCCAATTTATTCACTCATGGACACAAGTCCTGATGACCACTGTGTGCACCTGAGGCATAAATATCAATAGTAAGGCGCAGCTACACTTCTATCAAAGCCATGCTTCGTCAGGAAATGTCCTTGCTTATTAGGAAGTTTGGATCAATAAATTGAAGCATATATCAAGATGTAAAGGTAATGCGGTGGTAATTGAAAAGAATGGGGGCCAATGCATTATGGGTTTGTCAAAACGGTAATTGTCGTGGTTGACTTTCATAATGAACTTATTACATAAAACTTGACATTCGATCTCAAAGTCTAAAATAGATTTCTGAAAATCCCTGTTGTGTTTTCTGAACATATGGACAAATGTTCTAGAACAGGTCTATACGGACTTCTCAGCTGGTAAATTATATTTTCTCATAGACTTGAAAACATGTAAATAATTACATTGACAGCAATGACAGCGTTCTGGAGATGCCAAAACGGTAAAATCGTATGTAGAGGAGCATTGGTGGGCCGAGAGACATGTAAGGTGGGAAAGCATTTTTGGAAACAATTTTGTTTTTGGCAGCGAAAAATAAGAAACCAAGACGCGTATGAAGGACTTTAGGTTGGCTGTTTTACAGAACACTCTGTACGGTCATATTTTGGCTCTACGCCTTAATAAAATAACAAAACAACAGCAGTACGCAGCGCACACGACAACAGCATCGCCCCTTGTCATTAGCAATAGAAGAAAAACATACTAATAGTTTGGAAAAACACAGTGTATCATATAACAAAGATAAGAATATTTCATTGACCATATAATTTTTGTATTTTAAGGCTGGTTTCACATCACGTTTTTTGTGATCCGGGCCGATCCGATGAGAACCGGATAGGCCTGGATCACATCATTTCAGCCCCATAGTTTGCCTATGGGGCCAGATGGAGCCGCTTGGCAGCTATCTGCCATCCGGTTTTCATGTGTCCGGGTGAATCCGGGAGGACTCGGATTTTTCACCCTGACACAAAAATGCTGCATGCACGATTTTTGTGTCCGAGGAGAAAAATCTCCCCAAACCGGATTCTTCCGGGGCAATCCGGGAACCGGATACCTGCGGCTTCACGCTGCTGTTATTTCAGGACCGCAGCTTGCTCCCTGCGAGCTGCGGTCCTGAATTATCAGCAGCTTCAGCTGCGTGCGGCTGCACACTGGACATATTAGCCCTCCGGTTCTGTGTCCTGATCCGATCCGGGCTCTCTGGTCCACAACGGACAGCCCCGGATCGAATCAAAACGTTATGTGATACCAGCCTAAGGGAGTGTCAGACATACCCCATTTGAGGCGGAGTATGTCTCATACCAAATTAGATTGAGTTACAAGGTAATTAAACAATTATTCCATTTACATGTGGATAATTCAAGACTTCCTGATAGTCTAGAATAGTTAAAAATGCTTAAAAGAAACAAAATGGTCATGCAAAAAACTCCAAACTTCGTACAAAATTAGAGCAAAAAAAGTGAAGAAAAACAAGTAACACTGATGATAGACGATACAACCACTCCTGATTGTTTCTAGTGTATACCCTGGGAACTGAGAGCTACCTATACAGTGGAGATCGGCACACTCTTGAAACACCTGTGGTGCCCCTGCTTACCCTCGATAGTCCCTTGCTATTTCTAACACAGCCCTGATCTTATATAGTCCCTGATTAGAGATTTATCATACATAGGCAGGTGACAACCTCACAGTTTACATTTACAGTGCAGCAAATACTGAGTCCTGGCATTCAGAGCATTACATCATCAGGAGGATATATCTGGATACACCTTGGTCTACTCCACTACTATGGACTAGGACCTATATATGATAAGGCCTCCTGATGAACCACAGTGGAAATGCATCCAGACTTTAAAGACCACCAGAGTGATGAGCATCCCTAGATATAAGGCTGTCTCTCTTATCTTTTTACACATATTGTGTGCTGATTTCTAACATTTGATATCTGTATTCATATCAACCCCACTTCTCACCTGAGCGGTTGGCAGTACACTGGTCATTTTTTTTCATGCCCTGAAGAAGGTAAAGGTCCAGGTTCCTGCCACACCCAACACGCATTGCACAATATATGCACATTTCGCAATGAATGCATTATTTTCTACCAAATATGCGTACGGTAGTTCATAGAATGATGGAGTTGGAGGGGACCTCCTGGGTCAATTGGTCCAAGCCTCTGCTCAAAGCAGGATTTACTAAATTATCCCAGACAGTTGTCTGTCCATCCTCTGTGTGAAGACTTCTATCGAAGCTGAATTCACTACCTCTTGCAGCAGCCGATTCCACTCGTTGATCACCCTCACTGCCAAAAAATGTTTTCTAATTATCTAATCTGTGCCTTCTCCCATTCAGTTTAATTTCATTGCTTCTACTTTTTCCCTTGTGTAAATGAGAATAAGGCTGATCCCCCTACAGTGTTACAGCCCTTCAGATATTTGTAGACAGTTCAGGTGGCCAGCAAGATGTAGCCAACACCATCTTATCAGCTGCCTTCAATAGGTATGTACAGCTAATAATGATGGATGACAGGGCACTCTGTAACTCCATCTGCATCATTTTAGTCAATTGTCCTATCGGCACATACACCTAAATTCTGTTTTGTGGGGATCTGAACAAAAGCCCTAATGGGGCTACTGGAAGTAACAGCCAGAGCTTTGTGAAGCCAGCCTAAGTTCTTGCCGTTAGTAAAAAAAAAAAAAAAAAAAAAAAAGTGCCCCCTTTATTTTGAGCTTCATCTCGTCCTAACCAGTGGGTTCAGCATGTCTCACTTCTGTATCCATTGGAGCATCTCAATGAATTAGAATTTCCTCAAAAAATCAATGTTGCCGTGTTTCAAGGCATGTCTCAGAGGTCTGAAATGCGTTGACTAATAAATCAATATTATATTCACCCTTTGATGTGTCGGGGAATATGGCAGAGCGGTTTTTAACCCTTTATCTTCCCTACTTTAATTTTCTGAGATAGTGAACTTTGGATTTTTATTGGCTGTAAGTCATAATCATCAACATTAAAGGGATCCTGTCACTTCGATTTACCCCCCTATCCTACCACTACGTGTCCCTGCACCTTCCTAGCAGATCCCTAACCATCCCTATCTCACCTAAGAGTGCCCTATAAAGAGTAAGAAAAAGACATATAGTTACGTGTAGACCGCATCCATAGTCTGCAGTGGGCGGGATCTGGGGCTCCATTGACCCCTCCTGGCTTGCTCTTAGCATGCTCCGCTGGGCATCATTATTCCTTTTTCTGTCCGTCCTGTATTTAAAATTTCCGTCTCTTCTGATAATGATGCGCCGAGCCCGAACTTCATTGTCAGTATTCCAGGTTTTCCGGCTTGCCGTGTGACCATTTTGCCCTCAATCAGCATGGAGATCATTGTTTTGTTTTGCCCTTCTTCCTGTCTCGTTTACATAAAGACCTGGCTCAGCTGAGCATTCATTGCTTGAGTATACTGGTTCCTGGTTTGCTCTTGCTCAGCTGTTCTCCTGGATTCACTCACTTCTCTGGAGCTCTATGTGATCACGGTTCACCTTACAGCTTCCTGCATCGTGCTTCTGGTGCCGCTGCTTCTACCTTCGGGCTCAGACGTTCAAGTGTGTAAGCAACTACCCGGTCATTACCCTATGTACTGTGTGCTTTTGGAACTTGTGTTTCTTTATCTCTTTGGAACTTTGTTTGAACTTGTTACCCGGTCATCCGTGTGTGGGGACCTTTTACCACGGACTATCTCTTCCGGTTGTTCCAGTACCAGGACCCGTGCTACGGACTATATGCATCCGGATTTGCTTCGGACTATTGGTTTTTCTGACTGTTTCCTTAAAGGACTGTGCTCTACGATACATGTATATATATTGGGGTCGGGTTATGTTGTGTGCTTTGGCTGTGTACTGCATTCACATTGTTTTGCTGTGTATATATAAATACCTTGCACCTAAGAACCCGTCTCTGCTCTTCATTGCCCTTAAGCGATCAGACTCCTCAAACCCTATACAATAGTATTACATTCATTTCCGGCCCGATGCATTGTGGGGGCTGATCATGCGGTATGGGCTATCTTCAATATGCGCACTGCACATGCGGCGGAACAAGCCCGTATCATGTGAACAGCCCCCACAATGCACCGGGCGGGATATGATGTTCCAGCTTGGTGCATCATTATCAGAAGAGGCGGGAATTTCAAATAGAGAATGGAGAGAAAAAGGAATAATGACGCTCAGTGCATAAATACAGCTTTGACGTACAATGCCAATACTAGTTCCTAAGAATATTTCATTAACTGCAATCTAATGTAATGCTGGAGTATAGTATATCATACACATTGTCAGCATAAATTATAAGAACCTCCTTCCTCTTCTCTCAGCCTTCTCTTACAAATGTTTCCTTACAATGATAAATTATTACATTTAACACATTTTCCAGTTGACACTTCTCCCACAATGCATGTGTAATTGCAGCATTTAGCTATTTCAGCCATATTTACATAATGTGTTTTATTGAAAGTGGTAATTGTCTGGTTTTATTAAGTGGAAATATTATCCATCTTCCCGAATGTTAAACTGCAAGGAAGGATTATGAAATCGAATCTGGCCCTTCGAGTCTTCATTTCCTTCCTTGATTTTCTCATATTTCTAAACACATTATTGCTGGAGACTCCCCTTAGGCTGTCAACCCATTACGATTTGATGATCCATATCTTACAATAACATGGTGGCCTATGATCTACATGTCGTAATGACGACCATGTGAAACATTCGGAAATGATGTAAATAAAGTTAATGTCTCCATAAAATAATAACCATAAAGCACTTGTGGCTTCTAGATTGACCATGGTGTTCAATCACTGTGAATACTAAGGCTAGACATATTCAATTGATCTGAGTTAATGCTTCAAACACATTAATTATTCAACAAGGTCCAGGCCTACGTGTTTTTTAAAAGGGAAATATTATCAGAAAATGACCTGTTTAAATCAGGTTTTGTGTTCCATATACAGTATTGAAATAAACACTTGGCAATGGTTTTTTCATGATCTTTGTTTCATTATGAGTTTTCAATCTGCCTCATATCAGCAGAGGCAGGATTCCAAACTATATATATAATTGCGAAGTGGCATCTGTCATCACCTCCTGTTTCCGGTTGTCCTCTGTTTCCTGTTTCCGGTTGTCCCCATATCACAATGTCCTCTTATCACCATTTGGCTCAGCCTTGATTATTAATGGGCTAATGGAGTCCAGTCCCCTCCCTCTGGTTCCACATCTGAATTGCCATCAACAAGTCTGCTTCAGCACCTAATCATCATGTTGATTTTGTCTTTTCCTACAGGTATGTGTGCTTCTATTCCCATGCACCCAGCTTTCCTGCTCAACTGATCTATTTTTCATGCTGCAAAATATCCTATTCTATTATGAATGCAACTATCTATTCCACTGGCCTCCCAGATACCCCTGTTTATGACCCTTTGGTGTGAACCACCATTTGGCTCAGCCTTGATTGTTAATAGGCTAATGGAGTCCAGTTGCCTTCCACTTGTTCCACACCTGAATTACCTTTTATGAGCGTATCTTACAAGCTAGAAATATGCTTCAGACATGTCCGCTTTTGTGTCTCAAATAAGTGTCTCATACGTTTCAAGAAAAGAAATACACCAGAAAGTGACAGGAATTGACTGGATTTTACTGGAAGGTAATGGGATACTAAGCCACTGAAAACAATGTGTATACTTCTTTTCACTTTCAATCTTTTCTATGTCTTTTATTTAATTATCTGTTTTCCTATGCACTTTTGCTACCCACTTTCATCACCCCACCCCCCTCCATCACCAATCATTCACATCTGCCCCTGTCTCCTTCCATCCCCTATGTACAGCTCCTATGCTATCTTCACTTTACTAAATAATCTCAGTCCATCATATTCCAGAGTATTGCATCATAATCCATGTCACTAATCCAAAAACTATTTGCTCTTTCTCTTTTTTACTGCTGCTCCTGTCAGGTGATAACTCTCCTAACCCTGGTCCACCATCTGCCAACTTCACTCCCTCCCCCACCTCACAAAGAAACCCTACTAACCTTATTAATATTACCTGCACAACTTCATCTCCCTCTTTTAATTGCGTGCTCTGGAATCCAGGATCTGTATGCAACAAGCTTCCCTTCATTCACAATTACTTTCTTACCAACTCTCTTAATCTGCTGGCCCTCACTGAAACCTGGATCCAGGATTCAGACACTGTTTCCCTTGCTGCTATTTCGCATGGCAGCTTACATTTCTCCCATTCCCTGAGACCTGGAGACAGACATGGTGGTGGATTTTGCATACTCCTTTAAATCACAATGTACTTTCCAGGTCATCCCCCCAGCTCCATTACTCTCATTCCCTTATTTTGAGGTCCATACAATTAGGCTCTTCCATCCCCTCCTCCTCAAAGTAGCAGTTGTATACCACCCCCCAGATTTATCCACCCAGTTCCTCAACCATTTTTCCGCGTGGTTGCCGCACTTCATGTCCTCAAGATTACCAAACCGCATTCTGTGAGACTTCAACATCCCCATAAGCAACCCTGCCACCCCATCTGCATCACAGCTTCTATCTTTAACCACTTCTCTTGGCCTCTCACAGCTCTCCACCTCTGAGACACACAAGGATGGTAACACCCTTGACATGGTCTTTACCTGGCTGTGTTCAACTTCCTTCCTACATAACTTGCCTCTTCCGCTCTCTGATCACAACATTCTCTTCTTCACATACACAAATCCTCGCCCACCTCCACACACTCCTACCTATCACACATCCAGAAATCTACAGGCCATTAACCCTCATACACTCACAGACTCTCTACACTCATCATTGTTCCCAATCTTTTTCTTCTCCTGTTATGATCTGACTGTGAATCACTTCAATGATGCTCTCAGAAGCACCCTGAACCAAGTAGAGCCCCTCACCCTCAGAACTTCCAAACATAGAAGAAAACAGCCCTGGCTCACATCTCAAACCCGATTCCTCCAGTAATGCTCTAGGAGTGCTGAACACCTATGGAGAAAAACACGCTCACCAGAAAACTTTATCCATTAAAATTCATGTTAAGAACCTACAACTCTGCCCTTCACCTTGCCAAACACACCTACTTCACCACTCTGATCTCCTCACTATCCAACAACCCAAGGAAACTCTGACACCTTTCACTCCCTCCTCAATCCTAAAGTGCAGGCCCTAATCACTGACATCTGTGCTGATGACAAGGCTTCTTACTTTACAGAGAAAATAGAAAATAGTCGAGAGGAAATCATCTACCGGCCTCCAAGCACCGTTACTCTCATTCTTCCCCACATTTCCTCCGGCTCACTCTTCATATTTGACCCAGTGAGAGAAGAAGAAGTCTGCAGGCTCCTCTCTTCCTCTCGTCCTACTACATGCACCACTGACCGCATTGCCTCACACCTACTCCAGTCTCTCTCTCCGGTCATCACTACTCACCTAACCAAAAATCTCTCTTCTGGTAAATTCCCCTCCTCTTTCAAACACTCTATCCTTACTCCATTATTAAAGAAATCTTCTCTTGACCCATCTTGCACAAATAACTACAGGACAGTCTCCAACCTCCCTTTCATCTATAAACTCTTGGAGCGTGTGGTCCACACCTGCCTCACCTGTTACCTCTCCACTCTCTCTCTTCTAGAACCATTACAGTATGGTTTCCGCCCCCTCTAAAGAAACTGCCATCATCAAAGTGACCAATGACCTTCTGACGGCAAAACGTAATGGTGACCACTCTTTGCTTATTCTTCTTGACCTCTCTGCAGCCTTTGACACAGTTGATCACCATTTCCTACTCTCTATGCTGCACTCCATGGGCATAAAGGACACTGCTCTCTCCTGGTCTTTTTGACCGCTCTTTCAGTGTATCATTTACTGATTCCTCTTACTCTCCTCTTCCTCCCACTATTGGGGTCCCTCAGGGTTCAGCCCTTGGCCCTCTTCTCTTTTATCTCTACACAGCCCCTATTGGACAGACTATAAGCAGAATTGGCTTCTAGTACCATCTCTATGCTGATGACAAACAACTATACACTTCAGCCCCTGACATTACCCGGCACTAAAGAATGCCTGTGACTGTCTAACTGCAGTTTCCAACATCATGTCAACTCTCTATCTGAAAGTTCCAAAACTGAACTTCTTCTACTCCCGCCCTCCACTAACCTCCCTAAATCTGACATTTCCCTCTCCATGTATGGCACCACAATAACACCTAGGCAGCAGGGATGCTGTCTGGGTATTATGTTTGACACCAATCTCTCCTTCACCTCCTATATACAATCTCTCGCCTGCTCTTGTCACTTGCGCCTGAAGAACATCTCTAGGATCCGCCCCTTTCTCATCATGGAAATAACAAGAACCCTCACTGTGGCTCTGATCCATTCCCACCTTGATTACTGCAATTCTCTATTAATTAGCCTCCCCCTCACTAGACTTTCCCCTCTCCAATCCATCCTTAATGCAGCACAAGGATCACCTATCTGGCCAATCGTTTCTCAGACACCTACCGTCTCTGCCAGTTACTGCTCTAGCTTCCTATACACTACAGGATCCATCTTTTTAAGGCAGCCTATCATGCTCCCTAGTAGAAGTCCTTTATACTGTATATAGCCCATTCCCTATTTCTCTGGACATAATTTTCCTTTAAACTCCATCAAACCCAAAAGCTTTACACAGATTGGCTTGTGACCATTCATGTAATTTTATCTATCCCCTACTTCCTCAAGATGCCTGGACCATCACTGTAATAAACCTCTATACTTTGTGTAACCCCCATCTCATTGTAGATTGTAAGCTCTTTTGAGCAGTGTCCCCTTTATTTTTGCTTTAATTATTGTATTGTATTTTTTACGTGTTTCTCTTTCATTATTGTATTGTATTTTTTATAATGGTCACTTATGACTGTTTTTATATGATCCTCTGAATTGTAAAATATGTTGGCGCTATATAAATAACAATTATTATTATTAATAGTATTAATAATGATGAATTATGACCTCACAATGGGATATTATGACATCAAAGTGAGGTATAATTACATCATAGTGGGGAGTTATGACATCATAGGGGGGAATTATGACATCACAATGGCAGCGGTGTAACTAGGTTTTCTGGCACCCGGGGCAAGATTTATTTTGGCGCCCCATCCACATGGAGCACAGCCCGTGTAATCACCGGAACGCGGCGCCCTCCTTGGTACCTGTCCTGGGCTCAGGGATGCAGGTGATCTGCCTGCTGAAGAACCTATGGAGGAGACCCGCTGCTCCTAGGATGGTCTCCGGTGCCTGGTGAGCACAATCCCCCGGGCAGCTGAGTGCCCTCGCCCGGTGCAGCCCGCCATGGTCTTCTATGTCCGACTTCAATGTACGCGCGCGCTCACTGCATGCGGCGCGCCAGGTGACATCAGCCGCAGTGCGATGTGACCCGTGGTGGGAACTGCTGCCAGGGGGCGGACCAGCAGGGGTTCAATTGTGCACGCACGGCGCCGGCCGTGCACAATTTGCAGGGCGGAGCGGAGGAGCTTGCGCCCCCTCTGAGTTGCGCCCGGGGCAAAGGATCCGGCTGCACCCCCTTAGATACGCGACTGCACAATGGGGTATTATGATATCATATCACTGTGCTAAGTCCAATACTATATACAGTACATGGATCAGGATGTCTCATCTAGACTTCTGCAGTTGGTTTGTGTGGCACACTTCTCAATTCTAGGTGTGTTGCTCTGTAGCCATTATACATACAACATTGAATCACAGGCAGGTTTTGTGTTCACAGACAACAGATGTTTGCAAATTACATGAAATTTCTTTTCTTTAGGAAAAGCACCTAAGGAGACTGATGACATCAGCTTTTTTCAGACATGAAGGGCATTAACCAATATTGCTGAATATGTCCCAAGACGGAGCCAGAACAATGTTTTCAAGTTTAATTAGAGAATCATTTAATTAACCTACAGTAATTGCAGTTATCTCTGACGGTTTCTAAAATCATGGGCTCTTGATTGCTCCCAAAGGTCAAATTTAAAAAATGTCTGCATTGCCCTAATTAACATTTCTTTTAGCAACAAAGTATTTGGATTCTGTATATGTGGCCAACATGTAAAATCATCAACACGATCCCCTGGTCTTTAATAGTATTGGTCTTGTTATAATAACCAAAGGGACCATTAGACCCTCATAGGCTCCATACCCCGGGTGCAACTGCAAACAATAAATCCACCATAGCTAAACCATGACAAAGACATACGGTCCTTGGTGCAAAGGTTGGATTGGCACAAGTTAAATTCAGGTGTAGAGTCTAAAGAATTTATACCTCAAATACCCACTAGGAGGTATGCCCCTAATACTCTCATACACACAAGATTAAAGTTAGCCATATCAACCAATATTACTGAGAATAGTCGACCATCAAATATGTAAGGGGAAACTTCCGACTTTCCCAGACAAAAAATGTCAATATTGAGAAGGATGGGCATGTTTAAATACATCAACCCATCCACAAATGATCAAGGCATGCAGGCATAGAGGGTAACAAGAGATAGCTACCTGCTGAACAGTTGAATGCTGTATGTGAGCAAAGATGTACAGCAACAACCAAGCATGGGGTCATATGTACCACGTCTAGGCAAAAGGTTACTCTGGGGTCTAGAGTCTAGTGCTGGCCTCCAACATTCGATAGCTGACTGAATGGTCATCTGACAGCTGTATGTCCCAATACATAGGAATATGACAAAACCATCTGGCAGTTTCTTATCTCTCTGCAGAACAAAAGGACCCTCAATTGAATTCTCCTGATTCCAAAATAATCTGTCAGCAAATGGTCGAGTGTACCTTATGCCCTTTAGATTAGGGATGCATTACTTTTTGGGTCCAAGAGCTATATTTTAAGATCAAACCACACCTATTATCTGTAATAATACCAAAATATTGCCTATAGAGGCATGTACTGTATATTTAAAGTATGTGCCTTAAATAACTAATAGGTGCTAATAGGAGTTTTTTGAACTCCCACCTGTCATGTACATAGAGTTCCACTTGGAGAAATTAGAACTGGATGGATAGAAGCCACGCTGACCACAATAAGAGTAACAGAGTAACACACACACGAAAAACCAATGCAAAAAACCGTATAAGTGTCACACAAAAGGCGCTCTGCTGTAAAAATTATAAATAGCAAGTGCCGTGACAAAAAACAGGGCCTTTTTGTTTATACGGTTTTGCAAAAAACGTACAGTAAGCTGCCTCACCAACTTCACGGTGGGCCCTGGTAGAGACAGTCCTAACTCTGTCCCTAGATGCTACGTTAAAAACCTGCCTGTGTGTACATACCTCTGGGCAGGGTGTGGGAGAGCACAGGAAAATCTCACCTTGTAAGGCTGTGTGGCTGGCAGCTCTGTGTGCAGACTTCATAGGGGAGGGGCAGGTGCCTCCAATTTCTGCTGAACCAGCAGGGGTGAACATGAAGCCAAAGAATATGAGTCTGCACACATTGGAAGCAGCAATGTGAACTGCGACCAATCCCCACCAAAAACATGAAAAACCAATGCAAAAAACCGTATAAGTGTCACACAAAAGGCGCTCTGCTGTAAAAATTATAAATAGCAAGTGCCGTGACAAAAAACAGGGCCTTTTGGTTTATACGTTTTTGCAAAAAACGTACAGTAAGCTGCCTCACCAACTTCACGGTGGGCCCTGGTAGAGACAGTCCTAACTCTGTCCCTAGATGCTACGTTAAAAACCTGCCTGTGTGTACATACCTCTGGGCAGGGTGCGGGAGAGCACAGGAAAATCTCACCTTGTAAGGCTGTGTGGCTGGCAGCTCTGTGTGCAGACTTCATAGGGGAGGGGCAGGTGCCTCCAATTTCTGCTGAACCAGCAGGGGTGAACATGAAGCCAAAGAATATGAGTCTGCACACATTGGAAGCAGCAGTGTGAACTGCAACCAATCCCCACCAAAAACATGAAAAACCAATGCAAAAACCGTATAAGTGTCACACAAAAGGCGCTCTGCTGTAAAAATTATAAATAGCAAGTGCCGTGACAAAAAACAGGGCCTTTTGGTTTATACGTTTTTGCAAAAAACATACAGTAAGCTGCCTCACCAACTTCACGGTGGGCCCTGGTAGAGACAGTCCTAACTCTGTCCCTAGATGCTACGTTAAAAACCTGCCTGTGTGTACATACCTCTGGGCAGGGTGCAGGAGAGCACAGGAAAATCTCACCTTGTAAGGCTGTGTGGCTGGCAGCTCTGTGTGCAGACTTCATAGGGGAGGGGCAGGTGCCTCCAATTTCTGCTGAACCAGCAGGGGTGAACATGAAGCCAAAGAATATGAGTCTGCACACATTGGAAGCAGCAATGTGAACTGTGACCAATCCCCACCAAAAACATGAAAAACCAATGCAAAAACCGTATAAGTGTCACACAAAAGGCGCTCTGCTGTAAAAATTATAAATAGCAAGTGCCGTGACAAAAAACAGGGCCTTTTGGTTTATACGTTTTTGCAAAAAATGTACAGTAAGCTGCCTCACCAACTTCACGGTGGGCCCTGGTAGAGACAGTCCTAACTCTGTCCCTAGATGCTACGTTAAAAACCTGCCTGTGTGTACATACCTCTGGGCAGGGTGCGGGAGAGCACAGGAAAATCTCACCTTGTAAGGCTGTGTGGCTGGCAGCTCTGTGTGCAGACTTCATAGGGGAGGGGCAGGTGCCTCCAATTTCTGCTGAACCAGTGCTAACACACACACTCTGTTTATTCAGCCTACGCGTTTCGTGGCGAACAGGCCACTTCATCAGGGCAACTGATGAAGTGGCCTGTTCACCACAAAACGCGTAGGCTGAATAAACAGAGTGTGTGTTACTCTGTTACTCTTATTGTGGTCAGCGGGGCTTCTCTCCATCCGGTTCTAATTTCTCCAAGTGGATCCTTACTTCTCGCCGGGAGCCTGCTTCGACCATAAGTGCTTGTCCAAGGGAGTTGTGACCATTCACAACCAGACCAGATGAATCTGTATTGTGGGAGTCCGTGTGACCATCAAACCCGAAGGTATTACTCCATGTGCGCTTCTTTTCCTTCTTATATGTACATAGAGTTACCATTCTCAATGGGTTTGCAATGCAGAATGAAAGAAAACATACTTTCAGCTGTCTACATTGCAGTGTATGCCAGTTGCTGAAACAGTTGAGTATTCTCCTGTGAACTATGGATATATCTAATACAAATACAAGACCACATTTTACCTCATACATTTCTTTCTATCTTTCTATGCTATAGGAGTCAAACTTTACCCATTCTGCCAAAATAATGGCTGTCCCAAAAATGAGCACGAAGCACCCTATTCATAATGATCCAACACTATGGCACTATGCAACTCTTTTCTTCACCATAACATGGAAACTACCAGTGACCAGAAAAGATACAAAAGATGTTTGAGGGCTGCTCAGAAGAGTATCATAGACTGCATTTGACCCCTGGAATGTAGGTTGGTCACCCATGTAATGTAACACCTTTGTCCCCGGAGCAAGGTTCCCAACTGCCATGGCTGGACTGCGTGCCTCCTCCAACCTGCACAGCTATACACATGCTTCTCTGCTGATTCTCGCTCCCAAGTACTGTGCACATCACACAGGTCTCCTGGTCGTGCTCTTAGTGTACATGCCCGTGATCCTGCCCTGCTCTTACACGACCAGCACGCTGTTAATCAGAAGAGTCCTTCAGCTGAGAGGCATTGGGTATATAAGGCATCCTATCAGGAGAGATGCCTGATCAACACTTTTAGTTAGCTAGTGTTCTGTCCAGGCAGCTAGATGTCAGGTCTCATGTACCTGCCTTGAACAATATCCCTACCTGCATCAACCCAAGACTGTTTGTGTGTCTGTCCCTGTGTTTCTGCCTACTGTGATATAGTGATCACGGAGCAGGCAGGGGTACACTCACTTAGCAGCACAAAACCATAAACACAGCAACAGTCTCTTCTATGAAATAGGTCCAGCTGGTTTATTTAGGACAGCATAAATTGCACAGTGCAAATTAAGTATGAGCCTTCCTTCGGCTTTACCAAAAACATACAGTCCTTTACCTCACACACAGCCTGTAGTCAGTCCACACAGGGCCTCTGAGAGACTGCTTCTTCAGAAAGGTCCTAATGGAGCACTCTCACTGACCTCTTATCACAGTACCCTCTGTTGTCCAGTGGGTCCACTTCCCCACACTCGCCTCATCATGCATTACAGTCAACCAATCCCTAAGAAATTGTCAGGTTTAGCTAATTTATGTAAAACCCTTAAAGGAGCTCAGATATTTACTTTAAATCCCTATGAGGAGGTCTTCATGTGTGGACACCATACACTTATCATTAAAGTTAGTAGAAGCCACTAATTTTAGTGCGACCGGTTAACTGTGCAATGATTTTTGGGTCTCCTGACTTGGGAAAAAAGGAATAGGATATTACATTAAAACAATAAATCTCTTTTGTTTCCCTGGGAATTAAGCTACCATTAGCAGCTTATGTTATGCTCCTTTCTGAAACACATCTCCTCTGCTTTTCTTTGAAAACACAGCTACTATTTAAAGTCTACGGGCATCTTTGTTGAAGAATCTCATTATGTCTCAGTTTTCAAAACAGTTTATGGTTGGTGGTGAGATTATAATTTGATTAAAACTAATGAAAGCAGTGGAGCAGCAGATAAAAATTATGGTTAGCACTGGAAAGCACCCTGCACCTCCCAACAAGGTGCTAGGTCTTGCCAACCTGGACATAAGGTTCTGTTGTTTGTTCCTCTCCCATGCATTTTCCTTGACTTGGGGCCAGTTTCCCACCTTTTACTTATGTTATGTACCTGTCTCGGCTTGCCGAAATAGGACATTAAACTCTGAAAAAACTCACCAAAAAATCAGCCAGGTAAATATCCATTGCAACCAGCAGGAGGCTGCCAGCTCCACTGGGAGGAAATACAGATATCTGAATACCGGTGCACAATACCCTGCAACCCAGGCAGGGGGGCGGCTGTGGCACCTGCATTTGGCCATGCCGACTAGGAGGAGACTGGTGGTATCTATAGACACCAGGTCACCAAAGGAGCATCAGTCACACACGTACATGTGAAGCACAGTGTCAGAGCCAAACCTGTTGGTCACACCCATGCTATAAAGTCAGGTGGGCAGCTCTGCACCAATACATGCATCAAAAATGACAGACGCCAGCCAGTGGGCTCAGCCTCAAACTGCAAAAGGATAAAATGGTGCTGGTTTCCTCCCAGTGGAGCTGGCAGCCTCCTAATGGTTGCAATGGATATTTACCTGGCTGATTTTTTGGTGAGTTTTTTCCTGTCTCGGCTTGGCAGGGCTCTGACTCCTTCCTCTATGGCCATTGCCCTCTGCTGAACTCCACATCAGGTTTTACAAATGGCCCAACATCCCTCAATGACAACATCACCTTTGACCTTATAAGGCCCATTTAAAAACACCCCTATATCTGAGCATTAATATAGAAGTGTACTAAAAATGTGTGTTTTAAGTCTGACTTTTACCCAAGTCATTGTTCTGATTATTACTTCAGATTTCTGTAAACTCTACATTATACCAGCAAGTTAATTCATTCATGGCAAATGCTTCTTGAACTATTATTGAAGTCTGTTTGCAATACCTACAACTGTGTCCCTGTTTAAAAACTTATCATGGGAAACTCAGTAGTCTTCTAGTGTGGAGCAAAGACATGACTGTGACTTAGTGTTCAGGTGAATAGTCTGTATTTACACACGAGGCAGTGGAAGAATGAAAAGTTCAGCGAAGAAAACAAGGTTCAATACACACTCTATAACAGTTCTTGAATAAGCCCAATGGAAAAAAGTCTCTAGAATAACTCAAAAGAAAGATGTAAATAGCAGTACAGTCAATGAGCACTGTTCACACAGGGAGATGCCTTGGCAAGCCAAATAGTCTATGAACACAGTACTCTCTCAGAGAGGCCTGGAAATGGAAGACTCTGAAATAAGTCCAGAACTTGATGCAGTGCAACTTAAAAAGAACCTGTCACCCCCCCTGGTGCTTTGCAAATTGATTGCATGTATGCTGCATTCAGGGAAGGTATCTCCCATGTCTCTACCCCTCTGTAACAAAAAAATCACTTTTGAAAGTTATGGGTTAAGAGGTCTGGAGGGACTTATCTTATTTAGCAGTCCTCGCTGCTCACGGGTGCTCCCTGCCTCCTGCCTCTCTGTTCCACCTCCTTCCTCTCTGTGCCGCCTGCTTGTGTGGGTTTTCTCCTACTCACCTGCGCCTGCGCCTCAGCGTGTCAATTCATGCAGACGCATAGCGAGGAATTGGTAGGAGCAGGTCCCAGGTGCTGGAATGGCGCATGTGCGGGAACGCCTGTTAGCCAAATCCTCATTGTACCTGATAGGCTAGGGTCAGACTCGAGCCACGCATCCACCAAACGGATGCATTTTTTTCATGTGCAAATGTGTAAAAACGGATCCGTTAATGCACCCATAGACTCCAATGCAAAAAATGCATTGCCAAATTGCAATGTGTTTGGCACTATGCGTTTTTTGCAGCGGACATCATAACGTAGCATTTTTTGGCCTGTTGTGGAAAACGGGTGTGTTTTTTTAACATGGGAGTCTATGGGAAATGCACCCTTTAACGCATGGTACATGTATGTACCATGCGTTAACAGATGCGTTAACACATGGTAGATACATGTACCATGCTTTAATGCATCCGTTAATTTAGGCAACGTAAATGCACACGTCATGTAAACGCAAGGACAAAAAAAATGCATCCTTCAACACATCCTTCAAGCGGGTGCCACAACCCAAGTGTGACCCTAGCCATAACCTGCCGTGCCGATGCTCAGGGTTCATGTTTACACCTTGAACCGCAGCTGAGATCCTCGGTATAAAGGGCTCCTGCACATTTGGACTCAAGGATGGAATCAAGCAACAAACTGAACCTTTTCAGAATAGAAATTATTGGCATATTGCAACCTCTGCTGCTCACAATGTGACCACACCAGTTTATTAGCACTGCAGACACTTTTTTCAGACATTCAGGCTAGAGTTACACTTGGGCTGTCAACCACATTTCACGGATCCGCTTAAAACTTAGAAAATTTAGCAGAAGCACATAGCGTTAACGGCAAGCCCTTCCCGGCAATGCATCCTCATAGAAACCCACTGTTTACCTTAGCAGCAGCTCCACGGTAAGCATCAGGTAAACAGTGTATTTCTATGGGGCTGCGTTGCCGGGCAAAGCTTGCCGTTAACGCTATGCGCTTCTGCTAAATTTTCTAAGTTTTAAGTGGATCCATGAAACATGGGTGACAGTCTAAGGGTGACCCTAGCCTTATAGTCACAAAGATCTAACGCCTTTCAGATATTGGCAGATCATAAAAGTATGCCAAAAAGACTATTCTGTTTAAGGCTTGGGTCACATTTGCGTTATGACCCTAGCACGACATAACCATTAAAAACTTACAATCTTTCCCCGCTATGTGCTGCCAGACAACGGAGACCCATAGTAACACAGTGTGTACCTTAGCAGCCGGCCACACACAAAGCCCCAGGGTGTGCACTATACAACAGTGCACAGGAAACCGCTGCAGACAGCGTTTCCTGTGCGCTCAGCTAAAGCGCACATCCTGGGGCTTTGTGTGTGGCAAGCTCCTAAGGTAAACATCGGGTTTTTAATGGTGCCGTTGTGCTAGGGTCACAACGCAAATGTGACCCTAGCCTAATTCGGTTTTATCATATACATAAGGTTCATATTGGGAACCCAAGAATACAGAAGATCATGGTGATCAGAGAAAGGTGGATGAAGTCCTACTGCAAGCGTTATAAACAATGATGTAATGAGTTAATCATATTTATCTGAAAATTCCTTCTACGTATTGTTCCAAAATTATCATTTGTCCAACAGTCTATCTTTTGTTCATTAATGTAGAATAATTCAATACACAGATGTTTTCTCCACTTTAGGCTGTTGACAATTGTTGAATTAAAAACAAAAATAAAATTTTATGATAAATGTTTTCATTGGAGTTTTGACTAATTTGGTGGAGCAAAATAATGACACTGCCACCAATTACAGAGAGAATGTCACTTTCTTTGCACTTGAAAGACTGTAAACAAGGAGATGGCTGTCATCTATTTATTACATCCAACTGCATTCTGGGTAAGCTATTTAAAATTTTACTTTGAGTTAGTTTGTTAAGTAGACACATTATTAGCCTAAATGACTTAATGTTTTAATTGCCAAATAAATAAGTTCCTTTCATATCAGTAGTTTATTGCTGTACTTCCCTACCGTAATATGAACGCTAAAGCAATGTGGTACAAAACTGCAAAATTGTTATGAGGGACAATATCTGAAACTAATAACAGATCTATATAGACTGGGGTACTCTTTATACATTTCAAAGCAGGAATGTGCGGATCTTTCGTGCATCCTGTACACAACTAAAAGTACCCCAGATACTGTTTAATTAGAATAATACATAGTTGACCCTGGTTCATCAAGACAACTGTTTTTCACAGCTATCTTGATGACAGGGCATCCTGGAGTCATTACTTCTAAAATAGCCAGCATATCTGAAAAGTGCCATACACCTCTGGTTGCCTCACTATAAATCCTACACCAGTCAAGGACTAGAGTAATATTTTGGCATTAAGTATGCAACAGCTCCTCATGAATTTGATGAGCAGGTGTTACCACACCCATTCGCGCCTACAACCTGCTCCAACTCTGGCCTTTTCGGAGACGCTGGTCAGAATTGGTCAAAAGTCCACATTTTTGTGCAACTGTGCATTTTTCCAAAATGTGCCTTTTCAAAGCATTTGACTTGTAATCGCTGTGAAGAATCAGGTGCATAGTCTAGCTAAGCAATCCACTTTTGACAACTTTTGACTTCAATGGCCAATCCCTCATCTGGTGAATCGTCAGATCTAAAATAATCAGTGAGACAATGCATCTACAGTAAAAGTGAACACAGAATAGTGAAATGTAGTGATTAATAGGTGAATTCCTCTAACTGTAGTCATTCAATTTAGAGATGAGCAAACTCCTGAACATGTTCGCCAATTTCAAATTCGGCGCGAGCACTGGAGATTCTGTCTGGGTTCGGAAACCTGAGTGATTTGCCAAATAAATCTAAATTTAAAATAGCCCAAAAACTTTCCCTGATTATTTGGGGTCCAAACGCTCGCCGGAAGACCTGGTGGCTGGGAACAACACCTAATCATATGGTTAGGAGTGTCCCAGCCATTGGGTCTACCATTTTCAACTTGTGGTATTTTTTTGAGCATTAAAATAAGCTTTATATATATATTTTTTTTTATATTTTTGGTCATTTTTATATTTTTTTATTATTATTATTATTATGTTTTTTTTGGATAGCAAACCATTATTATTGCAGAGGGTCAATAACGTGCGAGGCCATCTCTTCTACACTTATGTGATAGCAATTCATATGAAAATAACATACCGTATGTCCATTAAAAGCTTCATATTTAGTTGCATCTCAATTAGAATATCATCAAAAAGTTAATTTTTTTCAGTAATTCTATACAAAGAGTGAAACACATATATTATATAGAGTAATTACAAACAGAGTGATCTATTTCAAGTGTTTATCTATGTTAATGTTGATGATTATGGCTTATAGCCAATGAAAACCCAAAGGACATTACCTCAGTAAGTTAAATTAGAGAAGATGAAGGGTTAAAAACTGCATTGCCGTATTCCACGAGACAGCAAATGGTGACTATAATATTGAATTATTAGTCAACGTGTTACAGGGCTCACTGAAGTGCCGTGAAACACTGAGAATGCCATGTGGGGACCCCTACTGCCACCAAGCAACTATTCGACACAGTATGAACCACCTTGACCTGTCTCCTTTCTTGAGGAGTTCAGCGCGTAGATGCCATCGCCCAAGAGTGGTCGCATGGGATTAAGGCCACTGAGTGACCAATGAACCCAAGGCCAGGTGGTGGCATTCATCTGAAATAGGCAGTTTAGCTTCATAGTCGAACTAAGTAATGGTCATCAGCGCTATGTCAACGTGTCCACCCTGCTGTGGGACAGACGCCACACAATCTATGTTGGAGAGGAAATACCCTTCATGAAGGTGATGGGCAGCAAGAGGTGGTTCACAGTTGGTGTAAGTCATAATGCCACCAAAAAGTGGCATCAGAAGAGACTGTAGCATTGGGTGGAGGCTAGGTGTGTCTTAGTAAGCCAGCCAGCTGCACCCAAACCCATTGGGCCATCAATCCTGCAGGACGTGTCAATGTTGACCTAGTTGCTCCCATCTCACTTAGGGTACCTTCACATGCGGCAATATTGCTAGGCAATTTTACTGGCAATTTGCTGGTTGCAGTGAAATCATGGACACATTGTTCTATTTTGTTGCTGTGTACAAATGGAACAATGTGTCCATGATTTCACTGCAACCAGCAAATTGCCAGTGAAATTGCCTAGCAATATTGCCGCGTGTGATGGTACCCTTAGAGGGGGCGGTTGTCCCCTAATTCCTCAGTACTCTCCTCCAGTGGTAGCCATGAAGGGGTGTGCTAGATGGTACGTGGTGGCGGAGAATTCCCCTGGAGGAGTTGCCCCTGTGATTCCCAGAGAGCATCCTGCACCGTGGTACCATGAGCAATATCGACCTCCATCCCGGGCAGCGATGAGAAAGCTGCTAGACAGTTATTACTCTAATTAAAGTAGAATTCACTAACAAAAGGCATGTTGTTGGGTCGCATCCCTTAGTTGGCATTTTGTCCAGAGAAGGACTTACGAGTATTTTAGTTGGTTTTAAGCTCTTTGAAGAAACAGTTTTTTTGTCAAATTGGGAATGGGAAAAACAAAACTTAGTGCCAGTTGCGCTTCCCCCTGCTGGATTAGCGGGCATGCGTGCATCCTTAGGGCTACACCTCAAAACCCTTATGGTGGGTTTACACACACCAATCATTGTATCCAATATCTGAACCAATCTCTGGTTGCTGTGAAATCATGGACAGATTGCTCCATGTTGTACACAGCCACAAAATGGAACTATGTGTCCATGATTTCACTGCAACCAGAGATCTGTTTAGATATTGGATACAATGATTGGTGTGTGTAAACCCACCATTAATGTACTCTGCCTTTAATGGACTTTGAACCATAGTAATGTAATGAGTCTGCTGATTTCTATGGAACTTTCCTTATATATACTGTGTATATTCATTTATGTGTACTTGAGACTTATTATAGTCTTTGCTACAGTAAAGATTTTTTACTTCACTCCTTGTGTGGTGCTGGACTACAAAGAGGTGCCAGAGAGGTGCTTTGATACGGCCCTCCAGAGACTGGTGAACAAACTGCAGTCTTCTGGCCTGATTGACTGAGTTATGGAAATGCAAGATACTACAGTCATGGCCAAAGGTTTTGAGAATGACACCAAAATGATATTTCCACATGATCTGCTGCCCTCTGGTTTTTATTTGTGTTTGTCTGATGTTTATATCACATACAGAAATATAATTACAATCATATTATGAGTACCAAAAGGTTATATTGACAGTTAGAATGAGTTCATGCAGCAAGTCAATATTTGCAGTGTTGACCCTTCTTCTTCAGGACCTCTGCAATTCTCCCTGGCTGCTCTCAATCAACTTCTGGACCAAATCCTGACTGATAGCCGTCCATTCTTGCATAATCAATGCTTGCATTTTGCCAGATGTTGCTGGTTTTTGTTTGTCCACCCGTCTCTTGATGATTGACCACAAGTTCTCAATGGGATTAAGATCTGGGGAGTTTCCAGGCCATGGACCTAAAATCTCTATGTTTTGTTCCCTGAGCCATTTAGTTATCACCTTTGCTTTATGGCAAGGTGCTCCATCATGCTGGAAAAGGCATTGTTGGGTGCTAAGCTGCTCTTGGACGGTTGGGGGAAGTTGCTCTTGGAGGACATTCTGGTACCATTCTTTATTCATGGCTGTGTTTTTAGGCAAGACTCTGAGTGAGCCGATTCCCTTGGCTGAGAAGCAACACCACACATGAATGGTTTCAGGATGCTTTACAGCTGGCATGAGACAAGACTAGTGGTAGCGCTCACCTCTTCTTCTCCGAATAAGCTGTTTTCCAGATGTCCCAATCGAAAAGGGGATTCATCAGAGAAAATGACTTTACCCCAGTCCTCAGCAGTCCACTCCCTGTACCTTTTGCAGAATATCAGTCGGTCGCTGATGTTTTTTCTGGAGAGAAGTGGCTTCTTTGCTGCCCTCCTTGAAACCAGGCTTTGCTCAAAGAGTCTCCGTCTCAAAGTGCGTGCAGAAGCACTCACACCAGCCTGCTGCCATTCCTGAGCAAGCTTGAAACTGCTGGTAGTCCGATCCCGCAGCTGAAACAGTTTTAAGATACGGTCCTGGCGCTTGCTGGTCTTTCTTGGGCGCCCTGGAGCCTTTTTGACAACAATGGAAGCTCTCTCCTTGAAGTTCTTCATGATGCGATAGATTGTTGACTGAGGTGCAATCTTTCTAGCTGCGATACTCTTCCCTGTTAGGCCATTTTTGTGCAGTGCAATGATGGCTGCACGTGTTTCTTTAGAGATAACCATGGTTAACTGAAGAGAACAATGATACCAAGCACCAGCCTCCTTTTAAAGAGTCCAGTGGTGTCATTCTTACTTAATCATGACTGACTGATCGCCAGCCCTGTCCTCATCAACACCCACACCTGTGTTAATGGAACAATCACTAAAACGATGTTAGCTGCTCCTTTTAAGGCAGGACTGCAATGATGTTGAAATGTGTTTTGGGGGTTAAAGTTCATTTTCTAGGCAAATATCGATTTAGCAAGTAATTGCTGTTAAGCTGATCACTCTTTATGACATTCTGGAGTATATGCAAATTGCCATTAGAAAAACTGAAGCAGTAGACTTTGTTAAAATTAATATTTGTATCATTCTCAAAACTTTTGGCCATGACTGTACATACATTCTAGTAGAACAGGGCTGGCCAAGTGCAATCCTCAAGGTAAAAAAAAGTGCATGTTTTCAGAATTTCCTCAGTGTTGCAGAAGGTGCTGGAATCATCACCTCTGCAGGTGATGAAATTACCACCAGTGCAATGCTAAGGAAATCCTGAAACTTGCACTGTTATCAATCTTTGAGTACTGTAGTTGGCCACTCCTGCCCTAGAAGTTTCTGTGGAGGTAGCCAATGGGCAAGAAGAATGATCGAGTCCATTCACCACAACTGCGGTTCCCCTGGGCCCTCTTAGGCCTTGTGCCCAGACTGCATTGTTTGATGTTTTTTATGGATGCAGATTTTGAGAATCTGCATCAAAGTTTGCATGTCTGTCTTGATGCCAGCAACGTTTATGACAGGTAACCCATGTTGCTTGGAAAAAAACACATTGACACAGCACTTCTGAACTCTCATAGGATACCTGTACACGCGGGGATAAATATTGATGGCGATATGTCGCCCTGGAACCATCGCCGCCAAATTGCCTCCCAATTGCGGCGTGTAATTTGGGAATTTGGCAGCGATATGTCGCCTCGCTCCGGTCGCCTGATTTCAGAGCACTGCACTGAAATCAGGCGACCAGAGCGAGGCAACATATCGCCGCCAAATTCCTAAAATACACGCCGCAATTAGGAGGCAATTTGGAGGTGATGGTTCCTGGGCGACATATCGCCGTCAATATTTATTGCTGCGTTAGTGGCGTGTAAAGGTACCCATAGATATTGCTGGCTTCAAGATAGACATGCAGATTTAAATGCAGGCTCTCAAAACCTGCTTCAAAAAAAGCATCAAACAACGCACCATGCACCATAGGCACTGGACCTTGCAACAATATTGTGAGGTCACGTTCACAGAGAGCTTTCGCCATATGCTGTGAGAGCAGGCAATGGTGGGAGTATGACAAGCGGAGCCATCACAACATTACTGTAGTTCAGACTCGAGGGGTCACACAGGTGCTATCCCACCAGTTTGAACTGCGCTGCACTCCCTGATATCACCGATCCTCACATGATACTGGTGAACTATATCCACTACGTCTCGTGGGATATTGCAGCTTTCACGAGACAGAAGCGAGTATTACGAGTTCTGATGCCACTGAGGGTATCTTAGGTCACAACCTCAGGGAAGCACTCACTGATCTCAGGGAGACCAGTCAAGGGAAACACTGCGGGCAGCCGGCTAAAGTGCTCAAGCACAGTGAAATCCATGATGCATTGCCCCCTGGAAACTTGAATATGCAAATGGAGTCCGAGGAGCCTCAATTAAGAGTCTCAAACACGGGACTAGCCAGTTGTCCCTCCAGGGAAGGACCTAGCCCTGGGGTGGAATCCTTGCGGAGACCACCATAACCACCATATTAAGTGGCCCTTTTAGTCAATATCCCACTCAGTTAACACTCGAGTTAAGGATATGACAAGGGAATTAACAGAGCCAGGTATCCATCCACAGACAGCTGTTTCGGGGTATTGCCCCTCATCAGTGTGGAGTAGGATTCTGGCTAGGTGGGAGTAATGCCTGGTAGACCAACATCAGAAAACACTCACAAATGGAGTCATTAACTAGTAACTGAGTGGGATATTGACTAAAAGGGCCACTTGAAATGGTGGTTATGGTGGTCTCCGCAAGGATTCCACCCCAGGGCTAGGTCCTTCCCTGGAGGGATATCTGGCTAGTCCCATGTTTGAGACTCTTAATTGAGGCTCCCCGGACTCCATTTGCATATACAACCTCAGGGAAGTCATGAGGATGTCTGAGGTTAATGAGCATGGTGACAGCGGCACTGAAGCTTGCTAAGTAAAAGTGGTGGAAAGTAATGTTTGTGACAAAACAGCAGGGCTCCACTGTAAAACAGTTTTAGCTGTGTTTGGCAGCTATTTTGCCCATTTGAAAGTGTGTTCTAGGCCCTTGATGTTACCTCCTATTGATTTGAATGGGGTGCCGACGTTCGGCGAACTGTTTGCCTATCTATTCGCAGACATATCCCAGTTTGGTGACCAAACTGAATCTGAACTTCAAAAGATTCGCTCATCTCTACTCTGCACTACTTGTTTGCATACTTATCTCCTACCGCTCTAATAATGTGAAATTTCTTGTGGTCTACTAGAATGAATGGCGAGCAGAAAGCAGAAAGCTCCTTGCTCCACAATGCAAAAAAATCAAAATAGATGGTTGCACCACACTGCAAATTTAGGGATATAAATTCCCGTTACACTGTACGTTTCACTCACCTAAGTTGGTTGTGCCCTCTGCACAACTAGATTAGCCGCAAGTAGGTGAGATTTTTTATGCAGGATCCCTGTCTTCATCTATTGCCTGTCTCCCCATTTCACCCAGGTCTGTGCTCC
This sequence comes from Allobates femoralis, assembly GCA_033576535.1. Taxonomy (NCBI): domain Eukaryota; kingdom Metazoa; phylum Chordata; class Amphibia; order Anura; family Aromobatidae; genus Allobates; species Allobates femoralis. Next base: position 105,254,910 of record JARQOC010000004.1, read on the forward strand.
GTCTCTCACATTTCTATATACCACATTTATTATTGCATTACCTTGCTCCACAGTAGCATTTAAAGTGAATTTGTCAACAGGTTTTTGCTACCTCATCTGAGAGCAGCATAATGTAGGCAAAGAGACCTTGAATCCAAGAAGGTATCTGTTAAGGTACCGTTACACGCTTCAATGTTGTTGTTGCTCACAGCCTCCTTAGTCTGACTAATGATAAAGTTATTGAAACTTAAACTAATATAGCAGGTAAACAAAAGCACACTGTGATAAAAGACACATGGCTGAAATTTCTGTGTTAGCCCCTACAGCATACTATCTTTCATAAAAATGTGTGAACTTTGCTCAAACATGTTCGCCTGCTTCAAATCCGGACTGAATTTGGCAATGTTCATTCTGCCCCTTGAACAAGAATGTTTTGCTTAAAAGTCTGAAATTCGGGTTTTGTTTGCTAATTGTTCATATGTGTGTGTTGCTTAACTAGGAAAGGATCTTTAGTGCAAATGCACTAATGCTTGTGTGCTACGTTATGCTACATATACAGACAGACAGACACAGATCATCTTACCTGTCTTCCGCTGCTTGCTTGCTTCCATGTCAGCTCTCCTGCACTCTCGCTCGCTTACTTCATTACTATTTACTTGAAATTCTTAATGGCCAGGTCTAACTTAGCCTGACATTAAGAATTTCAGGCTTAATGCCAACTGGCAATACAGCTGGCAATACAAAGTTGGAACTAACCCCTTACTACCCAGCATACCACTGCACCAGGGCCGCTGGATAAGCCGAATAAAGCCGAATAAAGCACCTGGAAATGAATATGCCATTTTAAGGAGTGGCTTTGGGCTGCTATTCCTTACCGTGGGGGAGTCCTCAAGTGATGGCTTCTCATCCTGCTTAGAATACCAGCCCTCAGCTACTTAGTTTTAACTTGGCTGGCAATTAAAAATAGGGTGGAGCCTTATGCATTTTTTTGCCAGCCAAGGAAAAAATAGGCAGCTGAGGGTGTCAGCTCATAGCTGCCATCTTTATCTGTGTTGAGACTGAAAAATTCAGTGGACCCCTACGCATTTTTTCCCATTAATTACTTTACACCCTATGACTCTAGGTTGGTTGCCACACACAAATGTGTGCGACAACCAAGAACAGACACCTTCCAGATTGTGAAAATGATTTCTAATTGCTACAGCCAATTATAGATGCTCTCACAAAGCTTGAGCATCTGTGATTGGATGTTGTGGAATCAGTGAAATGAAAATGCAGAAAGGTTAATGGGCAGGACTGGAAGTGAGTGAGAGGGAGTGCAAGAGAGCGGACCTGGAAGCAAGCAACAGCGGGAGACAGGAAAGATGATATGTGTGTTTGTCTGTGTTTGGCAGGTTTTGGACCCTTTTGGATTCAGCTTTTGATTTTATGTGCTGTTCCTCTTATGTTTTGTTTTTTGCTTTGCTTTGGTGTGTTTGGCCTACCAGCTGCCGTGTCTGGTCACCAGCCACGCTCTCTTCACCACCGGGGAAGGGCTCTGCCGAAGTTCCCCCTCGCCAGGACCAGGAAGCAGGTGAAGAGTGTCCCCAGCCCTCAAGGTTGTGCAGCAGTGGGACGGCTTGCACCAAGTGTGATCAATGTGCTGTGCTTGCTGGCATGCAGCTGGTCACATATCCCCTAATGTTACAAAGAACTTGTAGAATTACAAATGCAGAACCGCCTTGTTAGAGGAATAAATGTTATACCTAGGTCCTTGGTCAAAGTTTGGATTTTGGTGTAGTTTGAAGTTTTGAGTACTCATTAACTGAGAGGAGTTTTCTGTCATTATGATGTAGGAACATAAGACGAGTCCAAGAGACATATGGGTTGAAGTTCCTGCATACCCTATAGGGGTACCAGCTAGAATACCCACATTGAGAGCTGTCCTGAACCAAAGTGAATGAAGAAGGGAAGAAAATTACTGTAAGGCTACGTTCACACACAGTTTATTGCTGCGTTTTGCCAAGATCCGTTTTTGGTGCAAAAACTGCACCAAGAACGGATCCTCACAAAGCGCAGTGTTCTGTGTGTGAACGCCGCTGTACTATTTGCCTGCACTTACTCACCTCGCCGCACTCCTTCAGCGACCATCGGTGATCTCTTCTCATCCCGGAGGCCGCAGAGAGTGCAGCCTCTAGGACCCTGCAGCACCATGTGACCGGGTGACATCGCTTAGTCACTTGGTACAGTCCCAGTTCCTACAGAATCGGGATGAAGAAAGATCAGCATGGAAGCGTGGTGAGGTGAGTAAAAAGCGCAGCGAAAAAATGCCCAATAATTAACAAGTGACTTCTTTTTACGGACCCGCTTTGCAGCCCAAAAGCGGATGCATAAAAAGCGCAGCAAGTCAATGCAAAACAGTGAAATGCATTGACTTGGCTGTGACGGCTAATGCCAATGCATTTCACTGCATTCCACTTCAATAGCGGATCCGCAATTAGCGGATCAATAGCGCAGCAATTGCGCAGTGTGTGAACAGACCCTAAGGAAGAAGACTTGTCTGGATATTGAAGTTAATGGAAGGAGATGCCATATTGAGAGTAGAAGATGCAGCTGTAATGGCAAGGAAATGATGTAAATACAGAGAATAGTAGGAGATGCAGAGTCTGAGGTCTGTTCTTGCAGGCACTGTCTATGCAGGAACACAATCATCATCCCATCAACCAATAAAGATGAGTTCTCTGTCCTACAATTACTCTCTCTTCTGTTCTCCTTTTTATTTCATACCAAATCTTACAACACACAAATACAGCAGCCAATGTGAACACTACAACCAAGTGTCCTCTCAACACATAAACAAGTTTATCATTGTATCAGTAGACATTGGCCATGGCCACCACCCATGTTAAGCATATAAGCAATCGCTTCTTTGCCTGTTGTACTCTGTATATGTATTGCAATATAATTACACATTTACTCAAAGTTTTGTGATGTATAAATATGGTGTAAGGTATTTAAGGGTAGAAAAAATCTTAGGATTAGGATCACAGTTTCATTTTGGGTGAAAGAATAGAAGCTTTACTATGGCCAGGGTCACATCTACATTTTTTTTTAAGAATCCTGATCCGGTTTTGAGCTTGCAAAAAGCTCAAAACCGGACCAGGAAACGCTCCTCATAGGAGCCAATGCAAAACACCGGATGGCTTCACAAGCCATCGCGTGGCCGTGTCCGGCACTGCTGCCTGCGTTAAAAATCATGCAGGCGGCAGTTTTCGCAGCGGTTCTCTGAACCGCTGTGCAGTAACCGGATGGCTCAGGATGTGTAATCCTGAGCCATCCGGCAACTGCATAGTTTGCACATCCCGGCTTTTGCCGGGATCAGCAAACTGTCCTATCTCTAGTAAAGTGTTAAATTTACTCACTAAAGTAAAGTTTGAGGTCACTAGGGGGGGCTTAGACCCCCCTAGAGACCGGCCGCCCACTCCGGTGGGCTTCTACTATAATGTCCCCCATGGCACGGGCTCCTCCGAGCTCTGTGCAAGTCCCCAAAACTCCTGCCCCCCGTATCACTATACAGGGGTGCCTGCACCCCTCTTGTATAGTGATTCCTATATGTGCCCATAACGAATGAATACAGTATACATGTAAGCTCATACTTACATGTTCTCGTTGGCTGTGTTATTGTAAATCCATGGGCGGGGCTGTTTGCTGCAGCCTCCGCCCCTCATTCATTATGGCCGCCCCCTCCGGCCTTCATCCAGTGTTGTGAGGGCGGCCGCGTCATGAAAGGGGCGGGACTAACGGTGTGCCGCAGTTAGCCCCGCCCCTTTCATGACGCGGCCGCCCTCACAACACTGGATGAAGGCCGGAGGGGGTGGCCATAATGAATGAGGGGGCGGAGGCTGCAGCAAACAGCCCCGCCCATGGATTTCCAACACCACTGCCGAGTGCCGACGAGAACAAGTAAATATGACTTAACATCTATAATTTAATAAATCATTGTGCCCACATACAGGAATTACTATACAAGAGGGGTGCAGGCACCCCTGTATAGTGATACGGGGGGCGGGAGTTTTGGGGACTTGCACGGAGCTCGGAGGAGCCCGTGCCATTGGGGATATTGTAGAAGAAGCCCACCGGAGTGGGCGGCCGGTCTCTAGGGGGTCTAAGCCCCCCCTAGAGACCTCAAACATTACTTAAGGTAGTAAATTTAACTCTTTAATAGGCATAGGACAGTTTGCTCATCCCGGCAATAGCCGGGATCAGCAAACTATGCAGTTGCCGGATGGCTCAGGATTACACATCCTGAGCCATCCGGTTACTGCTGTGCGGTATTCAGCACACATTTTTGGAGAAAAATGTGTGAGACCGGCATTGCGTTGAATGCAATTCATGTTTTAAATGTGGCCCTAGCCTATGTCCTTTGTTTCCTAGGTACTTGCAATTTTACTTTTTCTTTTTTTTTTAAAGGAAAGTCTTTCAGGGACTGAGTGCACCCTTGGTGTAGCCAAACACTTCAAGAAGGTTTACTGAACTTGTTTCTGGCATGCCCCTCCAGGGCCTTAGGATACTCGGAACCGGGCTTTGGGCTTGAAGCTTCTTCACGGGAGTCACAGGGGTCAAGACCTGGCTCCATGACCCTGGCGGTGTCATTGAAGGTTCGGTGTGGGTGGCTCTCTTCTCTTGGCAATGTCATGAGGCTAAGAGGGCTCTTTAGAGATAACCAGACCTGGGGACAACCAGATAACCAGACCCCGGGATAACTGTTTTACATGACGCCACCCGCAGGTTGCGGCTATAGATGACCGCCGCTGCATGAAAGTTCCTCTGGGGGCCGATGGTACAGAGGTAGAAGTGATGTAAAGCCCTCTACAGGCAGGGTTGACTCCGAGGGCAGCAGAAGGGGAACTGAGTGAGTTGGAAGTTATGTTTCTGGCACTCACAACGCGTCAAGAAAGTTCACATACACAGTGGGAAGCAGTCTTCAGGTCTTTTACACACAGTCACTTTTACACATAGTCACTTTGCAGCACTGAGTTCTCGGAGGCAGGGATCCACCTAGTCCCGGACAGTAGGATGGCACGTAACTAGTACCCCTTCTCTTTCCATCCTCAGTCATCTCACACTGTGCTTGCTTCGCCCTCCTCACCATACAGAGCTCTGAGTCAGTAGTTGTGGGTTTTCATTAGGGTCAATCTGCAGTATCTCCCCTTAACCCTCTCTTTGCCACCTTTTCAGCCGATGTGTGCAGTTGTCGACTAAGTAACCATGGGAGTACCACAGCCTCCAGGTTGCTAGCTGAGCCTGGTCTGTCTTCTCCACTAGTCTTGGGGTCCTGGTGCCCTTATTCTGCGGCCTGATCCCTCCACTGCCTTGTGCCTGACAATGGATATGAGCCTCACGGGTAAATTGTTCCCTGCCCATGCCTCGGGGGCCCTCTCTTCCTCCTGGAGACACCTGGTTCGCTTTCTCTGCTCCTCAGTCGGGCCTCAGGATGAGCTCCCATTTGCTCCAGTCCTCTGGACACCTGTCTCAAGTTCTTTTTTCCAGTGACAGGCTTCCTTTCTTTAGCTTCCCTCCAACTCAACTCTAACTGTTTGACTCTCCTTCTCTTCTACTGTTCAACGGTCTTTCCTATGCTGTTTAACTGTCTCTCCTCCTTTCTGGATCTTTCCCACTCTATTTATACCCTCTGTCACGTGTCCCACGTCATTTATGTGTGTGCTTCCCAACTTCACTCCTCCCAGGTGCTCCCTCTAACTACTTCCTATCCACTCATCCCCACTACCCTGGTTCCTCCTTCCAGACAGGATCAGGGACTCTGCTCTCCCGTAGGAGCGATTTTGCTCTAACCCTGACCTGGACCTAATGTAGTGTGTGGTCTGGGGGTCCCAGCACCGGTCTGTGCCCCTCTTACCCGAGAGTGGGATACTACACCCTCTCAGAGGTGCAGTACCTCTGTGGCGAATGAATACACAGGGGCGCCACATTTCATCAAGTCACACCTGCATTTGGTTTGAACAGTCATTAGGTGCTGAGGACTCTCTATAAATCCATACCAGGCAATGCACTCAAAATTGCATTAAATTCTGTATGTGTGATTTCAAAATCTATACAATGAGGCATTCAGTGTTGACTAAATCACAGTCTAATATTCCATAGATAGAAAAATGTATGCTATATAAAGGCATTATTAGAATTGCCTTCTTAGAATGCATTGAAGTTATATAAGATAATTGCTAATTATACAATCCTCTTTCATCATGAAACCTACATTTTATTATGTGTTTCCACCTTCTTAGCTATAATAATTCACAAAAAATAGTGGAGCAACGTTAAATAACTGCATGTGTGTGCTCCAGTTTTTAATGTAATCTAATTTTGCCCAAGGCCTTTTCAATCAAGGTTGTTAGTGTTAAAATGGAGAATTGCAATATCACCAAAATACATACGCCTGACGGCTGCAGTTTTTCAAGGAGATTTCCAATAAAGGAAGTCGTTTTAGGTGATATTCCTAGATTTGTTCTGTACACATATTTCTGCATGTGGAAATGTACACTCGTAGTGCATGCTTCAAAAATTATATTGACCAGAAACGAGACCAAAATGTGACGCGAGTCACTACAGGAGCAAAAACAGACACAGAAAGTCACAACAAAGAAGAGTCACAACAAAAAGTCTGAGATGACACAGTGACTACTTACTGGGATAGACAGAGTGGTCAGACAATCCGGGGTCAGTTCAGGAAGTGGGTGTAGTACAAAAGAAGCCAGAGACATAAATCAAAATACGAGCCAATGCCAGTTACTCAAGGGTGTATGGTAAGGCAGAGGGTGATGCAGTATCCAGGAAAAAGGCAAAAGCATAAACAAATCACAGGCAAGGGTACAGAATATCAGGCAAATAAAAACTAAGTTCAGACCAGGTCAGATAGTAGAGCTAGGAAACACCAGAGTCCACACAGCACATGCAAGTGAACAATTTACACAAAATAGAGAATACTGCATACTTAAACAGCACAAAATAGTTCAACGACATATCACACCACAATTTACTACTTATTTTCATGGTCACTTATAGACTACCATAATGATGTGCATGTACAGACTCTATATCAGACACACACCAGGATCAATTTTAATGAGTGAAACCACTAATGAGTTACTGTATTATATAATCGCGAATCGCAAAAGCGCCCCTCTCGGCGCTACTTCCGGCGTGGTCATGTGGATACGCGCGAAGCATTGGCCGCGAAGCGGCCATTGCGAGCCGTTTTAACTCGACTCGCAATGGCCGCCAATGCCACCTCTGCTCCCCGCTACCCACAGACCACCTCCGACTATGGAGCTGCCCCCTGTGCCTCCCCCCCAGCCCCGATCCACAGCCCAGCAATGATCCCCAGACCCGCACCGCCCTCCAGCACCGCACACCCCCAACGCCGCACACACCCCCCCCTCACTGCCCGCACACCTCCACCGCCAGCCCCCATCCACAGTCTAGCACAGCCCCCCCGCAATGTCCGCACAGCACATCCCCCAATGTCCGCACAGCACCCCCCCCAATGTCCGCACAGCCCCTTCCCCCCAATGTCTGCACAGCCCCTCCCCCCCAATGTCCCCCTCACTGCCCGCACACCTCTGCCGCCAGGCCCCATCCACAGTCTACCACAGCCCCCCCCAATGTCCGCACAGCCCCTCCCCCCCAATGTCCGCACGGCCCCTCCCCCCAATGTCCGCACGGCCCCTCCCCCCAATGTCCGCACAGCCCCTCCCCCCCAATGTCCGCACACCCCCTCCCCCCCAATGTCCGCACAGCCCCTCCCCCCAATGTCCGCACAGCCCCACCCCCCAATGTCCGCACAGCCCCCCCCCCGCCAATGTCCGCACAGCCCCCCCCCGCCAATGTCCGCACAGCCCCCCCCGCCAATGTCCGCACAGCCCCCCCCCGGCCAATGTCCGCACAGCCCCCCGCCCAATGTCCGCACAGCCCCCCCAATGTCCGCACAGCCCCCCTGCCAATGTCCACACAGCCCCCCCCGCCAATGTCCGCACAGCCCCCCCCCGCCAATGTCCGCACAGCCCCCCTCGCCAATGTCCGCACAGCCCCTCCCCCCCAATGTCCGCACAGCCCCCCCCGCCAATGTCCGCACAGCCCCCCCCCCTGCCAATGTCCGCACAGCCCCCGCCGCCAATGTCCGCACAGCCCCCCCGCCAATGTCCGCACAGCCGCCCCCCCCCCTGCCAATGTCCGCACAGCCCCCCCCCACCAATGTCCGCACAGTCCCCCCCAAAATGTCCGCACAGCCCCCCCCCCCAAAAATGTCCGCACAGCTTCCCCCCACCCCACGCCGTAGATCACTTACCTGTCTTCATGACATCTGCTTCCTCAGGTCCACGTACACTCCTCCCTCCGGCCCAGACATCCTCTTCCTTCAGCCCGGCTAACGACTCTTCCATCTGCCGCTCTTCTCTCTTCCTCCACCGAGCTCCGGCTCGCAGTCTCCATTCTGCTCCGCTGAAAGGCCTCATTGACTTACATCGCGGATAATCCTGGACGCTGATTGGTCGCTTTTTCCCATAGACAAACATGCCCATGTTTCTCTATGGGAAAACGCGACCAATCAGCGTCCAGGATTATCCGCCATGTATCTCTATGAGGGGTTCGAGCGGACCTGAAGGAGAACTGTGTCTGCTCACTTAAAATAACAAATAATTAATTAATTTAATAATAAAAAAATTAATAAAAAAATATTAAAAAAATAATAAATAAATAATTAAAAAATAATAAAAAAATAAATACAAAATAATAATAAAAAAAAATATAATATGCTAATAATATGAGCCCTTTGAGCGGACCTGAAGGAGAACTGTGTCTCAGGCTCAGGCTCACTTAAAATAACAAATAATAAATTAATTTAATAATAAAAAAAAAAAATAATAATAATTAAAAAATAATACAAAAATAAATAAAAAATAATAAAAAATTAATAAAAAATAATAATAAAAAAACAAAAATGCTAATAATATGAGCCCTTTGAGCGGACCTGAAGGAGAACTGTGTCTCAGGCTCAGGCTCACTTAAAATAACAAATAATAAATTAATTTTAATAAAAAAAATAATTAAAAAAAAAATAAAAAAAAAATAAAAAATTATACATAATAACATAAAAAATAAGAATAAAAAAAAAATGCTAATAATAATGATATTACTGCTAATAATAATGCTATTAATGCTAATAATTATGCTATTAATGCTAATAATAATGCTATTAATGCTAATAATTATGCTATTAATGCTAATATTTATGTTATTAATGCTAATAATTATGCTATTAATGCTAATAATTATGGTATTAATGGTAATAATAATGCTATTAATGCAAATAATATTGCTATTAATTCTATTGTTAATGCTATTAATACTAATAATTATGCTATTAATGCTAATAATTATGCTATTAATGGTAATAATAATGCTATTAATGCAAATAATATTGCTATTAATTCTATTATTAATGCTATTAATGCTAATAATAATGCTATTAATGCTAATAATTATGCTATTAATGCTAATAATAATGCTATTAATGCTAATAATTATGCTATTAATGCTAATATTTATGTTATTAATGCTAATAATTATGCTATTAATGCTAATAATTATGGTATTAATGGTAATAATAATGCTATTAATGCAAATAATATTGCTATTAATTCTATTATTAATGCTATTAATGCTAATAATTATGCTATTAATGCTAATAATTATGCTATTAATGGTAATAATAATGCTATTAATGCAAATAATATTGCTATTAATTCTATTATTAATGCTATTAATGCTAATAATAATGCTATTAATGCTAATAATTATGCTATTAATGCTAATAATAATGCTATTAATGCTAATATTTATGCTATTAATGCTAATAATTATGCTATTAATGCTAATATTTATGTTATTAATGCTAATAATTATGCTATTAATGCTAATAATTATGGTATTAATGGTAATAATAATGCTATTAATGCAAATAATATTGCTATTAATTCTATTATTAATGCTATTAATGCTAATATCTATGCTATTAATGCCAATATTTATGCTATTAATGCTAATAATTATGCTATTAATGCTAATATTTATGCTATTAATGCTAATAATTATGCTATTAATGGTAATCATAATGGTATTAATGCTAATAATAATGCTATTAATGCAAATAATGTTGCTATTAATGCTATTATTAATGCTATTCATGCTAATAATTATGCTATTAATGGTAATATAATTATGCTATAAATGGTAATAATAATGCTATTAATGCAAATAATATTGCTATTAATGCTATTATTAATGCTATTAATGGTAATAATAATGCTATTAATGTAAATAATATTGCTATTAATTCTATTATTAATGCTATTAATGCTAATAATTATGCTATTAATGCAATATTTATGCTATTAATGCTAATAATTATGCTATTAATGCTAATATTTATGTTATTAATGCTATAATTATGCTATTAATGCTAATAATTATGGTATTAATGGTAATAATAACTGCTATTAATTGCAAATTATATATTGCTATTAATTCTATTATTATATGCTATTAATGCTAATAATTATGCTATTAATGCTAATATATTATGCTATTAATGGTAATAATAATGCTATTAATGCAAATAATATTGCTATTAATTCTATTATTAATGCTATTAATGCTAATAATAATGCTATTAATGCTAATAATTATGCTATTAATGCTAATAATAATGCTATTAATGCTAATATTTATGCTATTAATGCTAATAATTATGCTATTAATGTAATATTTATGTTATTAATGCTAATAATATATGCTATTAATGCTAATAATTATGGTATTAATGGTAATAATAATGCTATTAATGCAAATAATATTGCTATTAATTCTATTATTAATGCTATTAATGCTAATAATTATGCTATTAATGCCAATATTTTGCTATTAATGCTAATAATTATGCTATTAATGCTAATATTATGCTATTAATGCTAATAATTATGCTATTAATGGTAATCATAATGGTATTAATGCTAATAATAATGCTATTAATGCAAATAATGTTGCTATTAATGCTATTATTAATGCTATTCATGCTAATAATTATGCTATTAATGGTAATAATTATGCTATTAATGGTAATAATAATGCTATTAATGCAAATAATATATGCTATTAATGCTATTATTAATGCTATTAATGGTAATAATAATGCTATTAATGCAAATAATATTGCTATTAATTCTATTATTAATGCTATTAATGCTAATAATTATGCTATTAATGCCAATATTTATGCTATTAATGCTAATAATTATGCTATTAATGCTAATATTTATGCTATTAATGCTAATAATTATGCTATTAATGGTAATCATAATGGTATTAATGCTAATAATTATGCTATTAATGCTATTATTAATGCTATTAATGCTAATAATTATGCTATTAATGCTAATATTTATGCTATTAATGCTAATAATTATGCTATTAATGCTAATATTTATGCTATTAATGGTAATAATAATGCTATTAATGCAAATAATATTGCTATTAATTCTATTATTAATGCTATTAATGCTAATAATTATGCTATTAATGCTAATAATTATGCTATTAATGGTAATAATAATGCTATTAATGCAAATAATGTTGCTATTACTGCTATTATTAATGGTATTAATGCTAATAATTATGCTATTAATGCTAATAATTATGCTATTAATGGTAATAATAATGCTATTAATGCAAATAATATTGCTATTAATGCTATTATTAATGCTATTAATGCTAATAATTATGCTATTAATGCTAATAATTATGCTATTAATGGTAATATTAATGCAAATAATATTGCTATTAATGCTATTATTACTGCTATTAATGCTAATAATTATGCTATTAATGCTAATAATTATGCTATTAATGGTAATAATAATGCTATTAATGCAAATAATATTGCTATTAATGCTATTATTAATGCTATTAATGCTAATAATTATGCTATTAATGCAAATATATATTGCTATTAATACTATTATTAATGCTATTAATGCTAATAATTATGCTATTAATGCTAATATTAATGCTAATTATGCTAATAATAATCATATTAACGATATTAATAATGCTATTAAGGCTAATAATCATGCTATTTATGCTATTCAAAATGCTATTAATGCTAATAATATTGCTATTAATGCTCTTTATGCTAATAGTAATGCTATTAATGCAATTATTTATGCTATCAATTCTATTATTTATGCTATTAATGCTATTAATAATGCTATTAATGCTATTAATAATGTTATTCATGCTATTAATAATACTATTAATGCTATTAATGCTAATATGAATGCTATTAATTGTATTATTAATGCTATTAATGCTAATAATAATGCTATTAATGCTAATAATTATGCTATTAATGCTAATATTAATGCTAATAATGCTAATAATAATGATATTAACGCTATTAATAATGCTATTTATGCTATTCAAAATTCAAAATTCTATTAATGCTAATAATATTGCTATTAATGCTCTTTATGCTAATACTCATGCTATTAATGCGATTATTTATGCTATTAATTCTATTATTTAGGCTATTAATGCTATTAATAATGGTATTAATGTTATTAATAATGCTATTAATGCTATTCATGCTAATATTAATGCTATTAATTCTAATAATCATGCTATTAATCCTATTAATAATGCTATTAATGCTATTTTTAATTCTATTAATGCTATTAATAATTTTATTAATGCTAATAATGCTATTACTCCTAATAATAATGCTATTAACGCTATTATTAATGCTATTTATGGTCATAATGCTATTAATACTAAGAACAATACTATTAATAGTACTATTATTGCTGTTAATAATGCTATTAATGCTAATAATAATGCTGTTAATGCTAATAATTATGCTATTAATGGTAATAATAATGCTATTAATGCAAATAATATTGCCACGTTCTAGAATCCCGATGCATTTGCATCGGGCTCACAGCTAGTGTTTTATAAAAAGATACACCTTTATGTACTATATAATTGTCTAATTCTGTCTGTTTGTCTTTGACAGAAATCCTGCGTCGCTGATTGGTCGCGCCAGCCGCCCGCAGCCCGCAGCCAATCAGCGTCAGGCGCAGTCCAGCCACGAATTGGCATGTGATTTAAATCCCGCTTCGCTGATTGGTCACAGCCAGCCGTGGCGACCAATCAGCGAAGCGGCGCGCTGCTTGGTGGGAGATCTGAATCTCGCTTTGCTCATTGGCTAAGCGGCGTGGGATTTAAATCGACCAACGACCAATCAGCGAAGTGAGATTTAAATCGCACGCCAAGGGCGCTGATTGGTCGCCGTACTCAACAGTGACCAATCAGCCCTCTTGGTGCGTTATTTAAATCCCGCTTTGCTGATTAGTCGCCGCAGCTGGTGGCGACCAATCAGCGAAGCGGGATTTAAATCACGCTCCAAGAGCGCGTCGCTTCGCTTATTGGTTGCCACGCTCAGCAGTGACCAATCAGCGCTGAATGGACGCCACGGTTGATTTGAATCCTGCGCCGCTCAGCCAATGAGTGAAGTGAGAGTCAAATCCCCCGCCAAGCCGCGCGCCCCTTCGCTGATTGGTCGCCGCGCTCAGCGGAACGGGAAACGGGATTTAAAACCCCCAGCAAGCCACGTGCCGCTTCACTGATTGGTCCCCGCTAAGCGCGGCAACCAATCAGAGCTCTTGGCACCTGATTTAAATCCCACTTCGCTGATTGGTTGCTGCGGCTGGCGGCGACCAATCAGCGAAGCGGCGCGGTATTGGCGGGAGATTTAAAGCTGGCTCAGCTCAGTGGTTAGCACTATACGGTGGCTCAGTGGTTAGCACTGTATATGGTGGCTCAGTGGTTAGCACTGCATGGTGGCTCAGTGGTAAGCATTGTATACGGTGGCTCAGTGTTAGCACTGTATATGGTGGCACAGTTAGCACTGTATATGGTGGCTCAGTAGTTAGCACTGTATGGTGGCTCAGTGGTTAGCACTGTATATGGTGGCTCAGTGGTTAACATTGTATGGTGGCTCAAAGGTAAGCACTGTATGGTGGCTCAGTGGTTAGCACTGTATGGTGGCTCAGTGGTTAGTACTGTATATGGTGGCTCAGTGGTTAGCACCGCATGGTGGCTCAGTGGTAAGCATTGTATACGGTGGCTCAGTGTTAGCATTGTATATGGTGGCTCAGTTAGCACTGTATATGGTGGCTCAGTAGTTAGCACTGTATGGTGGCTCAGTGGTTAGCACTGTATATGGTGGCTCAGTGGTTAACATTGTATGGTGGCTCAAAGGTAAGCACTGTATGGTGGCTCAGTGGTTAGCACTGTATGGTGGCTCAGTGGTTAGTACTGTATATGGTGGCTCAGTGGTTAGCATAGTATATGGTGGCTCAGTGGTTAGCACTGTATATGGTGGGACAGTGGTTAGCATTGCATGTTGGCTCAGTGGTTAGCACTGTATGGTCGCTCAGTTTTTAGTACTGAATATGGTGCCTCAGTGGTTAGCACTGTATATCTGTTATCATCCCAGCCCTAACTGTTCTTTTCAACCTATCACTTACCACTGGCACTTTCCCCTCAGCCTTCAAACACGCCTTGATCACACCCATCCTCAAAAAACCCTCCCTCGACCCCACAACTGTCTGCAACTACCGCCCTATATCTCTCCTCCCTTTCACCTCTAAACTACTTGAACAGCATGTCCACTCTGAGCTGTCCTCTCACCTCTCCTCCTGCTCTTTCTTTGACCTCCTGCAATCTGGCTTCCAACCACTCCACTCCACTGAAACAGCCCTAACCAAAGTCACCAATGACCTACTGACTGCCAAAAGCAAGCGCCACTACTCTGTTCTCCTCCTCCTCGACCTGTCCGCCAGGTTCGACACTGTTGACCACTCCCTTCTAGTTCAGATCCTTGAATCTCTTGGCATCACGGACCTTGCTCTCTCTTGGATCTCCTCATATTTAACGGACCGGACCTTCAGTGTCACCCACTCCCACACATCCTCCTAGCCCTACCCCCTATCTGTCGGGGTCCCCCAGGGCTCTGTTCTTGGACTGTTACTGTTCTCAATCTACACTTTCGGCCTAGGGAAACTCATTGAGTCCCATGGCCTCCAGTACCACCTCTACACCGATGACACCCAAATCTACCTGTCTGGTCCTGACATCGCCTCCCTTCTATCCAAAATTCCACACTGCCTGTCCGCCATCTCATCCTTCTTCTCTGCTCGCTTCCTTAAGCTGAACATGGCCAAAACCGAGTTCATAGTCTTCCCCCAAGACGCTCCCCCTCACTACCTGACCTATCCATTGTCGTCAACGATTGCTTTCTCCCCCCAGTCCCCCACGCCAAGTGCCTCGGGGTTATCCTTGATTCTTCACTTCAAGCCCCACATACAGGCCCTCGCCACCTCCTGCTGACTCCAGCCCAAAACATCTATAGGATTCGCACTTTCCTTGACCACGACACTGCTAAAACCCTTATTCACGCTCTCATCATCTCCCGCCTCGACTACTGCAACCTCCTGCTCACCGGCCTCCCCAATACCTCCCTTGCACCTCTCCAATCTATCCTGACCTCCGCTGCCCGCCTAATCCATCTGTCCTACCGCTACTCCCCTGTCTTCCCCTCTGCCAAGCCCTTCTCTGGCTGCCTACTTCCCAGAGATCCTGGTATAAAACATTAACCATGACATACAAAGCCATTCACAAACCTGTCCCCTCCATACATCTCTGACACGATCTCCCGATACCTACCCTCACTCAACCTGCGATCCTCCCAAGAGCTCCTCCTCTACTCCCCCCTCATCTCCTCTTCGCACAACCGCATACAGGATTTCTCCCGTGCTTCACCCATACTCTGGAACTCACTGCTCCAACACATCAGACATTCTCCTACCCTGGGAACCTTCAAAAGAAGCCTGAAGACCCACCTGTTCCACCAAGCCTACCACCTGTAATAAGACCCGGTCCAACAAACCGCCTCACGACTGGAACTTCCCCCTCCCACTGTATCCCCACCCGCCCCACGTAGACTGTGAGCCCTCGCGGACAGGATTTCTCCCCTCTTGTATCTGTACGACCAAATTGTCCACATTTATTTTTACTTATATTGTTACTGTGTTACTTGTCTTAGTCTGACTTTTTTAACATGTAAAGCACCATGGAATGTAATGGCGCTATATAATTATATAATAATAATAATAAAAGTATATGTTGGCTCAGTGGTTAGCACTGTATATGGTGGCTCAGTGGTTAGCATTGTATACGGTGGCTCAGTAGTTAAACCTATACTGTGGCTCAGTGGTTAGCACTATATGGTGGCTCATTGGTTAGCACTATATGGTGGCTCAGTGGTTAGGGTGGTATGGTGGCTCAGTGGTTAGCACTGTATATGATGGTTCAGTGGTTAGCATTGTATGGTGGCTCAGTGGTAAGCATTGTATCAAGTGGCTGAGTGGTTAGCACAGTATATCGTGGCTCAGTGGTTAGCACTGAATGGTGGCTCAGTGGTTAGTACTGTATATGGTGGCTCAGTGGTTAACACTGTATATGGTGGCTCAGTGGTTAGGTGGCTCAGTGGTTAGCACGGAATGTTGGCCCAGTGGTTAGCACTGTATGGTGGCTCAGTGGTTAGCACTGTATGGTGGCTCAGTGGTTAGCACTGTATGGTGGCTCAGTGGTTAGCACTGTATGGTGGCTCAGTGGTTAGCACTGTATATGGTGGTTCGGTGCTTAGCATTGTATGGTGGCTCAGTGGTAAGCAATGTATACAGTGGCTGAGTGGTTAGCACTGTATATGGTGGTTCATTGATTAGCACTGTACATGGTGGCTCAGTGGTTAGCACTGGATGGTGGCTCAGTGGTTAGTACTGTATATGGTGGCTCAGTGGTTAGCACTGTATATGGTGACTCAGTGGTTAGGTGACTCAGTGGTTAGCATGGAATGGTGGCCCAGTGGTTAGCACTGTATGGTGGCTCAGTGGTTAGCACTGTATGGTGGCTCAGTGGTTAGCACTGTATATGGTGTCTCAGTGGTTAGCACTGTATATGGTGGCTTAGTGGTTAGCACTGTATGGTGGCTCAGTGGTTAGCATTCTATATGGCAGCTCAGTGGTTAGCACTGTATGGTGGCTCAGTGGTTAGTACTGTATATGATGGTTCAGTGGTTAGCATTGTATGGTGACTCAGTGGTAAGCATTGTATCCAGTGGCTGAGTGGTTAGCACTGTATATGGTGGCTCAGTGGTTAGCACTGTATGGTGGCTCAGTGGTTAGTACTGTATATGGTGGCTCAGTGGTTAACACTGTATATGGTGGCTCAGTGGTTAGGTGGCTCAGTGGTTAGCATGGAATGGTGGCCCAGTGGTTAGCACTGTATGGTGGCTCAGTGGTTAGCACTGTATGGTGGCTCAGTGGTTAGCACTGTATGGTGGCTCATTGGTTAGCACTGTATGGTGGCTCAGTGGTTAGCACTGTATGGTGGCTCAGTGGTTAGCACTGTATGGTGGCTCAGTGGTTAGCATGGAATGGTGGCCCAGTGGTTAGCACTGTATGGTGGCTCAGTGGTTAGCACTGTATGGTGGCTCAGTGGTTAGCACTGTATGGTGGATCATTGGTTAGCACTGTATGGTGGCTCAGTGGTTAGCACTGTATGGTGGCTCAGTGGTTAGCACTGTATGGTGGCTCAGTGGTTAGCATTGTACGGTGGCTCAGTGGTTAGCACTGTATGGTGGTTCAGTGGTTAGTACTGTATATGGTGGCTCAGTGGCTAGCACTGTATATGGTGGTTCAGTGGTTAGCACTGTATGTGGTGGCTAAGCACTTAAAACTATATGGTGGCTCAGTGGTTAGGACTATATGGTGGCTCAGTGGTTAGCACCGTATGGTGGCTCAGTGGTTAGCACTGTATGGTGGCTCAGTGGTTAGTACTGTATATGATGGCTCAGTGGTTAGCACTGTATATGTTGGCTCAGTGGTTAGCATTGTTTATGGTGGCTCAGTGGTTAGGGCGGTATGGTGGCTCAGTGGTTAGCACTGTATATGGTGGTTCAGTGGTTAGCATTGTATGGTGGCTCTGTGGTAAGCATTGTATACAGTGGCTGAGTGGTTAGCACTGTATATGGTGGTTCAGTGATTAGCACTGTATATGGTGGCTCAGTGGTTAGCACTACATGGTGGCTCAGTGGTTAGTACTGTATATGGTGGCTCAGTGGTTAGCACTGTATATAATGGCTCAGTGGTTAGGTGGCTCAGTGGTTAGCATGGAATGGTGGCCCAGTGGTTAGCACTGTATGGTGGCTCAGTGGTTAGCACTGTATGGTGGCTCAGTGGTTAGCACTGTATGGTGGCTCAGTGGTTAGAACTGTATGGTGGCTCAGTGGTTAGCATTGTATATGGTGGCTCAGTGGTTAGCAATGTATATGGTGGCCCAGTGGTTAGCACTGTATGGTGGCTCAGTGGTTAGCACTGTGTATGGTGGCTCGGTGGTTAGCACTGTATGGTGGCTCAGCGGTTAGCACTGTATATGGTGGCTCAGTGGTTAGCATTGTATATGGTGGCTCAGTGGTTAGCACTGTATATGGTGGCTCAGTGGTTAGCACTGTATGCTGGCTCAGTGGTTAGCACTGTATGGTGGCTCAGTGGTGAGCATTGTATGGTGGCTCAGTGATGGGAGGCAAGCACATGGGAGGCAGAAGGCACAGAGGAGGCAGGGGCATAGGGGAGGGAGAAGGCACATGGGAGGCAGAGGCACGGGGGAAGGCAGAGTCATAGGGAGAGACAGCACACACTGGGAGAGACAGTGCACACAGGGGCTGAGAGCACACAGAGTGGAGAGAAAAGCACAAGTAATACAGAGCGCACAGGAGAAGAGACAGCACAGACAGGAGAGAGCGGACACAGGCACATAGGCTGCCCTCCCAATGCAATAGCATTGGGCCTATTTCTATATTCTAAAATACCCGATGCATTAGAATCGGGCCACCATCTAGTGAAATATAAAAGCACTGACAATACACAGTTACACAATGAAATAAATTTAGGAGATCCCAGTAATGGCCACTCCAGGTGGTCACACTGCAGGCATAGCGGTGGGGAACAGTACCACAGGTATCTCAAAAGTTACAAGATGAATTCCACATCCATATGGTTAAAATCTAGTGGGGAACCACCAATTCATCCACACACCACTCACCCATATGATGTTCCTGTGTTGGACCTCCACCACTCTCCTGACAATGTCTTGGTATGTGGTGCTGCCCTACATATGTTTTTTCAAGGGGTGAGGCTAAGGAGCGCAATTTTCCGCTAGCTATTTCATACCCCCGGTATTAATTAAGTAGCCTCATCGGTGTGCATATAAAATATCACCAATCAACTCCCCCATGTTGTGGTAGGTTGAGAGTGATTGCTGCACTTGTGTTGCCTTTATCACTAGGCCTACTGAGTTCTGCTGAGTGAAATGGATATCAGACTTTTGGTAAGTTTTTTGGTTAACTTTTTTAAGCTTTTTTGTTTAATCTTTTTCTATTTCCCTATAAATTGTCTAAATATCCTGTAAACTTCACACTTCTTTCCTTCATTTCTCACCAAAGCATTGGAGAAATGGTAGGAATGACTGGAACTTTTATTAGTAAAAATAGAATAAATCATAACTATAACTCCATATGTATTAACGAAAAAAGTTGCTCATTAGAAATTATCCAATTCTAGACACTTCAAAAAGATGTCCTGCTGTTTCTGTTCTTCGTTTGTAATTTGCAGGGTGGACGCTTTAAAATTAGTTTTGAAAGTGTCATAGGAAGAATCAGTGCTAAAAAGAGAAAAGAAGTGATGGCTTCTGGTGCTTTGCAATGCTGATAGAGGCTGAACGCTTTTCTTTCACTAGCTAAGACATAACAATTTACTTAGTTTATTATATACGGTAGTTCATTTTTATATTCTTCTTTTATAAATTATTGGGGATTTTTATATTTTCAGTTTAATTTGGAGAGTACAAGAAAGAATGTAAATGCTGCTTCAGAAAGACAACTTCTCCCTGTATTGAACCAATCTGTCAATCAGCTGATCCACCATTATAAACAATGTGCCATTAGTCCTAATATCTGGTCCTCTGGAAATGTAGTATTACATTTTAAATTGTCATTTCAGTGAGGAAGTGGACGAACTCTATTGCCTCCCAATAAAGGTAGCAAAGTGCAGACGCCGGGTTTCGGGGTGACTGCCCCTCATCAGTGTAGTGTGTGGGAATTCTGACCTGGCTGTATGAGAAGGTAAACAAACTGTAAGCGGTCTAATTGGAGGCGCTCAGGCACAAAGGCAGCAGGCACTGGGATGGTTTTTCAACAGACCTTTATTCAGACTCCCTTCCTACTCCACGGCATGTTTCGATAGATTCTCTATCTTCCTCAGGTGGTCTCAGGAAGATAGAGAATCTATCGAAACATGTTGTGGAGTAGGAGGGGAGTCTGAATAAAGGTCTGTTAAAAAACCATCCCAGTGCCTGCTGCCTTTGTGCCTGAGCGCCTCAAATTAGACCGCTTACAGTTTTTTTACCTTCTAATATAAATCCCTCTCTGAGGGTAAAGCGGCAGGGAGCAGCTAGGTGCAGAGTGCAGCTTAACGTGAGGACCTGGCGTCGCCTGGCAACAGGAGCTTTAACTTAAGGACCTGCGGTGACGTGACCGGATGCTCGGAGCCCCCGGAGCACGCAGTGTGCGGATGAGCTAGAGCCTTGAAGGGCGCCTTATCAAGAGTATTACGGACATCACAACCCGATAAGGTGAGTGGCCACCTATTAGTACGCCACGCTAAATAAAGCCCCCCTGGTAACCGCACTATTGCGTCCCTTTCTCTCTCTTTTCTCTTGCTGGCTGTATGAGAAGCTGAGACGAGGTCTGGGGGACTACCTATTCTCCTCACGTAGAGGAATCTACCTGCCGGCATAAGGAGGCAGATAAGGAGACTTATAGCAGCAATATTCCTCTGGGAAATATGCAAATTGTCACCTCAGTGAGGAAGTGAAAAATTCTAACGCCAGCTTCACACCACAGCAAGATCCGATCCAGGGCTGTCAGAAGTGAACCTGACAGCCCCACACCGGATCTGGACACAGAACCAGAAGGCCAATTATGCCCTGACAGGCTCGGATCGGATTTCACCGTGGTGTGAAGCCGGCCTTATGCCACCCAATAAATTACATTTTAGAATTTACATTTTAGTTACCTAAATTAGAAGCCATCCACTAGTTGCCTGAACACAGCACTAACTGCTCAATGTAACAGTACAACAGAGTCAGTCTAACAATGACATCTGTACCTCTCTTCATTCAAAGCCAAAGTGTTCACTCTTCCCCATTCAATCTACACTTACCACTGCTCAGCCTGTACTCATCCCCTCAGCCCACCCTTGCTCAGCCCACACTCACCCCCGCTCAACCTGCACTCACCCACCTAAGCCCATATTCAGACTGCACTCACCCCACTCAGCCCACACTCACTGCACTCAGCCCACACTCCCCGCACTCAGCCTGCATTCATCCCACTCAGCTCATACTCAGTCCACACTAATCCCACTCAGCCCAAACTCAGCGCAAACTCACCCATGCTCAGCTCACACCACTCCTCTCAGCCTGTACTCACCCCTCCTCAGCTCGCGCTCACCCAGGATAAGCCTGCACTTACCATGCAATTAATCCCGCTCAGCTCGCACTCACCCTGCACTTACCCTGTTCAGCCCACTCTCATATCATTCAACCCGTACTCATCCAACTCAGCCTGCACTCTCTCCACTCAGCCCGCACTGAACCCATGCTCACACCACACTCACCCCGCATGGATGCCTCCCAGCCCGCACTCACCTCTCTCACCCCACACTCACCTCACACTTACCCCTCTCACTCCGCACTCAGCCCACAGTCAGCCCCCACTCAGCACACATTCACCCCCACTCAGCTTGCACTCATCCCCCTCAGTTAACACTCAGCCCACAGCCCACATTCAGTCCACACTCAGCCCACACTCACCCCCTTGAGCCCGTGCTCACCTCCTGAGCCTGCACTGACATCCTTGAGCCCTCACTCAGCCTCGCTCAGCCTGCACTCAGCTCACTCAGCCTGCATTCACCCAGTTCAGCCTGCACTCACACCGCTTAAGCCACACTCAACTCACTGAGCCTGCACTAAGCCCATACTCAGCCTGTGCTCACCCACAGTAACCTTCTCAGCCCACGCTCATCCCGCTCAGCCCGCGCTCACGCTTGTTCAAACCGCTTGGCTTGCTCACTTTGCTCATCACTCAGCCTGCTCACATCACTCACTGCTTGGCCCGTTGACGACTCAGCTCACTCATCGCCGGGCCCTCTCGGCCCTGCTCATTACTCGGCCCGCTCAACCCTGCAACCCACTCCTCCTGCAGCCCACTCACCCCACAGTCCACCGAATGAGGAACTACTCCAGTTCCTCATGCCACTGTCATCTTCCTCATGCCACCGTCACATGAGAGCGAGCACATGTGGGGCAGAGAGCAACCACAGGGGGGCAGTGAGTGACCACAGAGATGGCAGCAAGGCACCACGTGGGGCCAGAGAGGAACCAAGGGGGGGCAGAGAGGAACCACAGTGGGGGGAAAAGAGCAACCACAGGGGGGCAGAGAGTGACCACAGTGTGGACAGACAGGCAGCACAAAAGAGGGTGGAGAGTGAAGGGTAAAAAACAGCAGACAGGAGAGAGACCGCACGGGGGTTGGCAGCCGCCACCCCAGCACTGAAGAACCTGCCCCCATTGTGATGGCTCATTTGATGCGAGAGCATGGTGCTTCCAATTAGTGTGATATATTTGGATATCTTGTCAAGTAGAAAATACTCTGTACACAGAATTATTAGGCAAATGAGTATTTTGATCACATGATGCTTTTTATACATGTTGTCCTACTCCAAGCTGCATAGGCTTGAGAGCCAACTACCAATTAAGTAAATCAGGTGATGTGCATCTCTGTAATGAGGAGGGGTGTGGTGTAATGACATCAACACCCTATATAAGGTGTGCTTAATTATTAGGTAAATGCCTTTGCTTAGGCAAAATGGGTCAGAAGAAAGATTTGATGGGCTCTGAAAAGTCCATAATTGTGAGATGTCTTGCAGAGGGATGCAGGAGTCTTGAAATTGACAAATTTTTGAAGCGTGATCACCGAACAATCAAGCGTTTCATGACAATAAGCCAACAGGGTCACAAGAAGTGTGTTGGGTAAAAAAGGTGCAAAATAACTGCCATTTGCCACCAGTTTTGCCATATTTCAGAGCTGCAACGTTACTGGAGTATCAAAAAGCACAAGGTGTGCTATACTCAGGGACATGGCCAAGGTAAGAAAGGCTGATAAACTACCACCTTTGAACAAGAAACATAAGAAAAAATGTCAAGACTGGGTGAAGAAATATCTTTCAAAGGTTTTATGGACTGATGAAATGAGAGTGACTCTTGATGGGTCAGATGGATGGGCCAGAGGCTGGATCAGTAAAGGGCAGAGAGCTCCACTCCGACTCAGACGTCAGCAAGGTGGAGGTGGGGTACTGGTATGGGCTGGTATCATCAAAGATGAACTTGTGGGACCTTTTCGGGTTGAGGATGGACTGAAGCTCAACTTCCGGACCAACTGCCAGTTTCTGGAAAACAACTTCTTCAAGCAGTGGTACAGGAAGAAGTCGGTATCGTTCAAGAAAAACATGATTTTTATGCAGGATAATGCTCCATCGCATGCATCCAACTACTCCACAGCGTGGCTGGCCAGTAAAGGTGAGATCTACAGGGAGGGAAAACAGTACACCTCTCGGAACAGTGTCTGGGAGACTGTGGTGGCAGCAGCACGCAATGTTGATAGTAAACAGATCAAGCAACTGACAGAATCTATGGATGGAAGGCTGTTGGGTGTCATCATAAAGAAAGGTGGCTATATTGGTCACTCATTTTTTTGGGTTTTGTTTTTGCATGTCAGAAATGTTTTTTTTTTTATTTTGTGCAGTTATATTAGTTTACCTGGGGAAAATAAACAAGTGAGATGGGAATATATTTGGTTTTTATTAAGTTGCCTAATAATTCTGCACAGTAATAGTTACCTGCACAAACAGATATCCTCCTAAGATAGCCAAATCTAAAAAAAAACACTCCAACTTCCAAAAATATTAAGCTTTGATATTTGAGTCTTTTGGGTGGATTGAGAACATACCGTATATACTCGTGTATAAGCCGAGTTTTTCAGCCCAAAAATTGGGCTGAAAAGCACCCCCCTCGGCTTATACACGGGTCATACGGTATGCTGTGGGGGGGGGGGCTGTGACCGGGGGCTGGAGGAGGCAGGAGGGGGCCGCGGTGACCGCAGGCGGTCACGTGGGGCCGCCTCATTAGTGCAATGAATATGCACGGCATCCCCCCGTCCATCAGCGGCGGGGGGATGCCGTGCATATTGCACTACACAGCCCCCCCTCCTTATCATGTCTTCCCCAGTAGTAATAAACAGCCCCCCTCCTTATCACGTCCCCCCAGGCTGCGGCAGCTCTCAAAATAACAAACAGTTTATACATTACCTTCCGGCGCAGCTACTCCGCTCCTCCGGTCCACCGCTCGCCGGCTTCTTCTTCCTTGATGTGCCGGTGTCATGTGACCGGGCGCAGGAGATGACGTCATTTCCTGCGCGCGGTCACAGAAGTCGGCACATCAAGGAAGAAGAAGCCGGCGAGCGGTGGACCGGAGGAGCGGAGTAGCTGCGCCGGAAGGTAATGTATAAACTGTTTGTTATTTTGAGAGCTGCCGCAGCCTGGGGGGGACGTGATAAGGAGGGGGGCTGTTTATTACTACTGGGGCTGCTGGATACTACACAGGGGCTGTATACTACCACTGGGGCTGCTGGATACTACACTGGGGCTGTTTATTACTACTGGGGCTGCTGGATACTACACAGGGGCTGTATACTACCACTGGGGCCGCTGGATACTACACTGGGGCTGTATACTACCACTGGGGCTGCTGGATACTACTCTGGGGCTGTTTATTACTACTGGGGCTGCTGGATACTACACAGGGGCTGTATACTACCACTGGGGCTGCTGGATACTACACTGGGGCTGTATACTACCACTGGGGCTGCTGGATACTACACTGGGGCTGTTTATTACTACTGGGGCTGCTGGATACTACACAGGGGCTGTATACTACCACTGGGGCTGCTGGATACTACACTGGGGCTGTATACTACCACTGGGGCTGCTGGATACTACACTGGGGCTGTATATACCTCTGGGGCTGCTGTATACTACCACTGGGGCTGTATATACCTGTGGGGCTGCTGTATACTACACTGGGGCTGTATATACCTGTGGGGCTGCTGTATACTACCACTGGGGCTGTATATACCTGTGGGGCTGCTGTATACTACACTGGGGCTGTATATACCTGTGGGGCTGCTGTATACTACCACTGGGGCTGTATATACCTCTGGGGCTGCTGTATACTACCAATGGGGCTGTATATACCTCTGAGGCTGCTGTATACTACCTCTGGGGCTGTATACTACCTCTGGGGCTGCTGTATACTACCACTGGGGCTGCTGTATATACCTTTGGGGCTGCTGTATATACCTTTGGGGCTGCTGTATACTACCTCTGGGACTGCTGTATACTACCTCTGGGGCTGCTGTATACTACCTCTGGGGATGCTGTATACTACCACCGGGGCTGTATATACCTCTGGGGATGCTGTATACTACCACTGGGGCTGTATATACCTCTGAGGCTGCTGTCTACTACCTCTGGGCTGTATACTACCTCTGGGGCTGCTGTATACTACCACTGGGGCTGCTGTATATACCTTTGGGGCTGCTGTATATACCTTTGGGCTGCTGTATACTACCTCTGGGGCTGCTGTATACTACCTCTGGGGATGCTGTATACTACCACCGGGGCTGTATATACCTCTGGGGATGCTGTATACTACCACTGGGGCTGTATATACCTCTGGGGCTGCTGTATACTAACTACTGGAGCTGCTGCTGTATATACCACTGGGGCTGCTGCTGTATACTACCACTGGGGAGGCTGCTGTATACTACCATTGGGGGGCCTGTATACCACACTGCTGGGGGCTGTATACCTGTGCTGGAGTCCACCCTCGGCTTATACACGAGTCAATAGGTTTTCCCAGGTTTTGGGGGCAAAAGTAGGGGGGTCGGCTTATACACGGGTCGGCTTATACACGAGTATATACGGTAGTTGTTGATCAATAATAAAAATAATCCTCTATAATACAACTTGCCTAATAATTCCGCACACAGTGTATTAGTTTCTGTTTTAACATAAGATTATGTGAAGCTGATAATCCAAAGTTGTTTTGCTTGCTTATATACTGTACGCCTTGTGAATATCACTTAACATAGTGTTGATAATCAGTTCACATTGATTATTGTCAGTATTTTTAAAGAAAACATATTTCCACTGACAATTTTACAAGTAAAACCATATGTGTAGAACATAGACTTACAACCAAGAGGACGCATAAATGTGGAGTCTGGTTAATAAACAGCCTAGCACAAAAGCTTAAAAACGAAAAAGCTGGTGTATAAAAAAAAGAATAAGTACCGTATATACTCGTGAATAAGCCGAGTTTTTCAGTGTTTCAGCATGCACCAGTACACAAAGGTTATGTGCCACAGCCTTTTCTTGTTTAGAATATGGGGTCATGCACTATGTAGCTCACCTTCCCCCACTAACCATATGGTAGCTACTGGGTGGTTGTATGCATGGCCATATGTACTAGCTAAGATGTCTCCATTTTCATAGTTCACTAGCTGTAAAGCATTTCTAGATTCAAATAGCATGACCTAGTGCTGAGGGCAGCTGACTTTTTGTTACTTTGAAGTCACATAGAGTGACTGCAGAATCATCAGTTTCAGAACGGCCAACTCCTTTAAGTCCGTGTATGACTGCACAGGTTGCACCAATGATATGTCCACCCCTGGTAGCATTTTCTGATCAGTTCGGGTATAACAATAAGACCATAGGGCCGCCTTACAGCTATAATCTTGAGTAAGGCTAAAAAATGCTGTGCGGAGCACCTTTATTTTTCCATTGTTTGAGAGAAGTGAATGGAACTCCACTGACATAAACTTTTGGCACGTTTCTATAATATATAAAGCGATTAAAAGGGCTGTGTCAAGACAACAAGCATATGCATCAGTGTTTGTCTGAACATTCTAATCCCACACCAATCTAGAAAACAAAAATGGTACCAGTGTTAGGGAAACACCATAACTCCTAATGGCTCCATTTTGGAATCTATATGGCTGATCATTGTAATATTTTGTAGGTATGAGACATCCAAATACATCAAAATAAAAGCAGCAGCTAAAAACATCCAACTTTTATTTGTAGAACGGTTATAGAGAGAAATGCGGTGCGTCAGTGACAACAGACTGTTTCACACCACCTGGAGCTTCTACTGTTCTCACCTACTTACCTTGTAATTGGGACCAGTAGAAGCACCAAGTGGTACAAAACAGTCTGTCATCCCTTACACACTACATCTCTCCCTTAGTATGTTTTTATCTTTCTACAAATAAAAGTTAGATGTTATTAAGGACCCAGAGTGCTGCTGTTTCTATTTTCCTCTATTTGGATGTGATCTACCATGCTGGGGTAAGCTGGCACCCGGAGTCCGTGGTTTAAAGCCTGGAGCTCCTTTGGTAGATCCAAGAAGTCTTCTCTCTGCTAATAGCGTAAATACTGCCAAAGAACCTTTCCTATATTGACTCTTCTATAAGTATGTGGTCCATGGAGAATGCCAAGAAAACAAGAGGATACAAAATGCCAGCATTTCCACTTGGTCAGATCCACGCCGATTGAACACCGATGCTTTATCCAAATTACATCGACTCCTTCAACATTCTGCCAGGACATGAAATGGATCCTCACGCCTTAGTATTTTTTTAGAATCTGTTTATTTTTGAACTTACAAGAATAAATTTCCAGCACCAGACCAATCTTCAAATATTCGGTGTCTTCATTGGTGCATCATGAATAAAATAACATTCTGGGGGACGCAGCCCCCTCCTAAACGCCCTCCTTATTTTTGAACGACAATTTTCCCTGTGTTACAGAAGAAATACGGTAAATTGTATTTAAAAATGAGTTTATCTCAATAGAATAAATTATAATGAAGTAGCAGCAAAATAAACTAGAATAAGGGCCCTTTCACATCAGCGGTATTTTCAAATCGCGGCAGATGCGGTGAAAAAACCGCATCTGCCGCGATTACCGCATAACCACGACACTTGCGGCACACTTGCGGCAAGCCCCATGCAATGTCTATGGGGCTTGCGGTAAGGGTGCGGCAGGTGCGGCAAGTGCGGTTCCGGCACTTGCGGCAGGTGCGGCCGCGAAAAAAACGCTGCTTGAAGCGTTTTTTTTCGCGGCCGCACCTGCCGCAAGTGCCAAAACCGCACTTGCCGCACCTGCCGCACCCTTACCGCAAGCCCCATAGACATTGCATGGAGCTTGCCGCAAGTGTGCTGCAAGTGTCGCGGTTATGCGGTAATCGCGGCAGATGCGTTTTTTTCACCACATCTGCCGCGATTTGAAAATACCGCTGATGTGAAAGGGCCCTAAGGCTGTGGTCACACTTGCCAAAACGTTTTTCATAGTGTTCCTTTTATGAAATCGGGGAGGGGGGGGTTGGTGCTTTTGGAGGCTCCTGTGCTCCCAAACGTTTTTGGGATTTTTTTTTCTTGTGCCGAAAACGGATCGTTAACCGATGGTGCCAAAATGTGCCATTTAAAAAATGGACCGTTTTTCTATAGGGCCCCATGCTATCAAATGGTCGGATTATTTCCAGCACCCAAAAAGTGTTGTTTGCAAAGCTTTTTGGACCCTGGGAAAAGTTCTTCAAAAACGGAATGACACAGAAAGTGCCCCATCCATTAACGGTCCGTTTTTTGGACTTAGAAATAAAAATGACAACATTTTTCCCAAAAACGTTCCCAAAGCAAAAACGGATTGGCATGTGTGACCACAGCCTAAGGCTGAGCCAGGAGCTACTTGGTGACATGTTGGACGACAGCAATACTTAGAAAGTTGTGCGACCAAAAATAATTGTGCAACTTGTCTGTAACTTGATGTCGCTTGACAATTTCAGTGCTGCCACGCGACTGTAAAAAACATACACTGAAGCTGCAGTAGGAGCAAAGGAGGCCGATGCTGCAGCAAAACCTGTTACTCACATGTTGCATTTTCTGGACTGTGCTCCACTCCTTTCGTCTATGGCCACCACTCTTTATTGTGTGGCCCAGCATTCCTCAGTCACATCATCTCTCAATACCTCTTACAGCCCACTTTGACATGTCTCTGTATTTGAGTATTTCGACTGTAAGGCTCCTTTCTCATTGCAATTTTCTTCCATCCGTGGCTGCACGATGTAAATCGGACAGCCACGGATCCGATTTGGCCCCCATGTTATCCTATGGGGGTCGGATCGGATCAAATTTGGCCTAATTGCTATCCGATTTTGTGGGATCCGATTGTGTTCCGATTTTTGCTGTACCCACAATTGGAGACTGCTCCAATTTTGAGCACAGAAAAAAATCAAATCCCACAAAATCGGATGGCAATTAGGCCAAATCCGATCCGATCCTTGGGATTTAACATGAGGCCTATGAGCGCAGGTCCGAGGAAACAGCTGATCATTCCCTGGACCCAATTTAAGTGTACTGAGCATGCTCAGTACACTAAAATTGCTCCTAACCCTCTAATTTCACTTCTGCAATGTATATACATACATTGCAGAAGTGAAATTAAGTACAAGAAAAAGTTAAAAATAAAAAATTAGTATTCTCACCTATCCGCAATCCACCGCTGCCTCCAGCAACGTCCAGGCGCTTACAGGACCTGCAGTGATGTCACAACCTGTCAGCGTCATCAGGTCACATGACCGAAGTTACTGCGGTAACTGCGGTCATGTGACCCAATCAGCTGATCGGGTTGTGACGTCACCACAGGTCCGATAAGCACCTGGACCTTGCTGGAGGCAGCGGTGGATTGCGGATAGGTGAGAATACTGATTTTTTTATTTTTAACTCTTTCTTTTATACTATATGTCACTTCCGCAATGTACATTATACATCGCGGATGTGAAAGTGCCCCGCTGTATCCGGATCCGTGATAATCATGGACTCGGACACAGAATAGGTCACCCCCTGTGGTGTCCTTTCCTGTCCATGGGGTCCTACACAAAGCAGGATCCCATGGACAGGAAAAAATATGTGATGTGAAAGCAGCCTAACGTGTTCAGTGGTCTTTTGTTTGGAAATTACTACCATCCAGTTTTAATCTGTTGCGATCATCTGCAGCTTCTTTGACCTGCTGGATAATCCATTGTTTGCGTTAAGCATCATAATCTGTTTACATATCGCTACAATCTGTTGTTGATTGTACAAACTACATATAAACTCTGCTTCAGACCTACCATTTTCCTCTTTATCTGCCTTGTTCTTTGGCTTCTAATGTGTCCTGCCTTGCTTGTATTTCAGCCGTCCAGCATAGCCTGTTGTTCAAGTCTGTACTACCCATGTACCTTCCATCCTGCTGTGCCAACACACAAGGTCTTTGTGCCAGGGGCGGACATATCATTGGTGCAACAGGTGTCCAAGAGGTAAGGGGGGATATTTCCACCTCTGAAACAGGTGGTATTGCGCATTCTCCTGAGCTATTTCACTACAAAGGGCCCATATATTGTTCTTGTACAGAGGCCTTCCTCTGCCTGTGTCCTCCAGTGCTTTGTGCCCACCCCGACCTGTGGCTTTTTGACTGCACCTCATCATATGAACCTAACAGAAATCACACAAATGTCAGCATTTCTTTAAAATTGACTGATGATAAAGGGAGTTTAATTGCTGATAGACATATGAATTGGCAGTTTAAGGCTTGTACCAGACATTGTGGCCTCGGCGTATTTGCACAAATAAATGCAGTATTCCCACAATGTATGAGCAAGGCTTAATAATGAAACCAGCTTATTTAATGACCCAGAAAGAGCCATTACAAAAGCTTCTGCATTCATAGGAGTCTGTAGAATAATTTGTGGTTTAATGTATTGTCTTGTGTCACTGCGTCAAATTAAATGTTAGTTGTTTCTGTGAAATACCAGTGGAGAACACCAGGTGGTGGTATATGAGTTGGCAGTTGAAACAAGCCTAGTGAGAGGTGATGAGTAGCATTACAAGGGTGGCTAATGTCACGTACCTGCAATACAGTCATTTTAGAGTCCACCGCAGTTAAAGATTTGCCACAACAGAGAATCTATCCAGTTGCCATCCAGCCAGAACCTTTATGTAGTCCAGTGGTGCAGCTAAATGCTGAAAAAGATGTAAACCATTTGTGCTATCCAGTAAACAGATTGAACTTTTCATACCAAGGTCTGGTCTGACTTTTTCCTACCTACCTCAACATGACGTACCCTGAGATTGGGTCTGGAGCACCAGGAACCAGGTAGGAGCACCATGACACCCCAAACTGTACAACACCGCAGAAAAGCCACACCATCGCTCGGCACCTACATCTGGGCCCAATGGTGCCTCCTGCTCCTGCTACCCGGCTTTGATGTGTGTTATTCTTATATTATCCCAACCCTCTTCTATAGTATTGGAAAGTGAGTGAGCAGAAGGACATATCTGCAGAAACATAGATCTAAACTTGTCTTTGTATTCACAAAGAAGTCAAGATATAAGAAATGTCGATGGGATATTTTCTGGGGAGATATCTAACGTCAATGTCCCATTTTAAACTCAAATCTGAATTATGGATATGATGGAAGCCGTATCTTGTCCTGACGGTCCTCTTAAATTAGTAATATCAAGAAGCTGAGGTTATTAACCTTCAAAACACGGACTGCATGACATTCATTCAAAATATTTCAGAAAATTACAATTTTATTTTTCAGATTTTTATGGGAAAAAAATGAAACTAAAGACCTGGAGATTTTGTAGTGAAGTTCTAAGTTAATTGAATCATTTTCAAACCCTACAAAAGCAGAAAATTGCAGATTTCTCTTTCTTTCTTCCAAAAAAAAAGGACATATAATAAAAAAGCACATTAAATTCCACAGATCCTATCTGCTAGTTATTCCACTGGCAGCCTATTAACCATGGAAAGCTTGAAAGTTCCTTCATTTTAAGTATAAGTTGGCTGGTCTAATTGCACTCGCTCACTGTAGATCTGAAGAGAATTGCTCCAGTAATTTTGTGCCCTGAGGGGCGTCTGACTGTCGCCCTCCTCCTGTTCGCCCTGTCACGTTCTCCTTGGTGAAAGGACCTTTATGTCAGACAGGAGCCATCATCAAGGTGAGCTTCTTCCCTCTTAATTGAGCTGCAAATCACTTTACGCTTTAGAGGTTAATATCTTACCTTAATTTCATTAACATGTTCAATGCTTCTGTCCTGTCGATGGCAAATATGTAAAGCAGCAAGACAGATGAACATGTGCTGGAAAATATGGATGTGTAACAGAAAGCTGGAGGTGCTGGAGTGTGAAGAAAGTCGGGGAATAAACTATAAAACGTCTTTATAATACTTCACATCTCCTGTATTGTTTTACAAGGCCAAATGATAATGTAAGTGTAAGAGACGAGCACCGGACTTGTAAAAGGTCCATCTAAATGAAGCTGAAAGGGCACATCCACCATTACTACTAAGTATGCCTTACCGCTCTAGTTTGCAAGAAATTAAAAATAAATTGAAGCAAATACCCTTAATTAAAAGTATATTATAAGCTATTATGCAGACATGCATTTCTATGGTTACAGACGAGCAATAATCTTAATGTAGTCTGATCCTGCAGTCCCGATACTCCCGACCTTCTGCCCCTTTACTCTCTGAATATGCATGGCGGGAAGAAGATGGATGGAAGAACCTATGGCAGCATGGTTTGATATTGGCAGAGTGTACAGAGGATAAAACCTGCATTGACTTACCTTAGTCACCAGGGGTACTCCTGCGCAGCCCATATAAAAGTCTCTGCCCCGGCGCGTCCGGCGCAGAGAGCGGAAACAACCAGTGACTAGTGGACTTGTGGCGGCAGACTTTCGGTCCAGTGGTCATCACTGGCAGAGTTAATAGAGACTGTGTGATAGGTATTTCAATTGAGAAGAAAGGTGCCGTGCTTACCTGGTGAAGATGAGACTCGTAGGGATCTGATTTTCCTTTGCATTGCACCAGAAATAGTAAGTACTGAGCTCATGCCCCGCGTACGCAACATTTTGGCATTTAAAGTGTACACACTGTTTTTCATGCAAAAATTTGCCAAAGGCTGCAGCTGGTTTCACAGGCCTGTGTTAGAGTGTTATATAGCCAGGTATCACTTCTGCTAGGGTGTATATATGAGAATAGTCTTATTGGGAAATATAGG
The DNA here is from genome assembly GCA_033576535.1 of Allobates femoralis. Lineage (NCBI taxonomy): Eukaryota > Metazoa > Chordata > Amphibia > Anura > Aromobatidae > Allobates > Allobates femoralis. The sequence goes on from JARQOC010000004.1 coordinate 105,288,401, forward strand.
TTTTGTGATAAGTAGCCAAATAAAATTGTACTACCATCTTTGTTTCTCCTATCTGTTAAGTGCCCAGACAAGACCACATGTTTTTCGCTATCCTTTAGTCCACAGTTTGCCTGCCACGGACCTATGGTCGAGGCAGCCAACAGACAGGGAGTCATCACCAGCTGACACTATTCTTGTGTATGGTCTGCACAACCAGGCAAGGTGAGCAACTCCACTACCTTGCATTCAGTTTCTCTCTCCTCTCTACCATTCCACACATGGAGCACTTCTCTCATTTTATATTCCTTTGCAGTAGAAGGATATTCTAGTATTAGTTTTGTTGCACAATTCTTCATATACTTCAAAAAGTTTTCAAAAGGAGCTGAAAACATTTTTTAATGTCATAATAAAAATTCTGTTCCTCCTGGTGTTATAATTAAATTATAATACCATACCATTTTAACATCTCTGCCTGTTGCCAGTGAATGGAAGAAATGTTAATCTTAATTACAGTGTTACATAGATTTCATTATTTTATGAAGAAACTTTATTTACATACATACGGAATCCCAAGGGAATCTGTCAGCAGGTTTTTGCTACCTCAACTGAGAGCAGCATAATGTAGGGGCAGAGACCCTGATTCTAGCGATGTATCACTCAGTTTACTATGTGCTCTGAATGGTAACCCCGCCACACTGCTCATTGACAGTTGTCTGTGTGTGTAGCAACCTGCCATTACAGGTAGCCACAGAACCACCTAAGGCATGGATGGATATCCACAACAGGTAACCTATATACACACAACACCTTCCACCACAGAACAGTAGGGGGAGCTCCATTTGCTGCCTTTAAGCAAGGTCTCCTATAAATACTGGTGCTGGGGGCGGAGTTAGCCAGAGTGTACAGTCGCTAGAAGAACTGTGAAGACGTCTTGGTGTGTCGGAGCCGTGCTAGGCCCGAGCCAGTTGACCAGCCTAGCCAGTGTGGGGGCCTGAAAGTGAGATCGAAGGCAAGGCTTAAAGAGTAGAGGAGCAGACTGGGGGCAGAGGAGCCATACTGGTTCACCCCAGGATGCAACACCAGAGTCTGAGTCTGCAGGAGAGCATCAAGCCCAGCAGAAATACTGGTTCACCGAGGAGACCCCAGTCTTCCGGACATCTGTTATGCAAGTAATAGAGGACCACAGGAGAAGTCATAGCGGTAGCCCACACAGAAGTTCTCGACACTACAAGATGGGTGAGAGAAAGACACAGAGGAGGTCAGGCTTAGTTTCACACGGTTCAGAGACTTCAATGAGGGAAAAGAGACAAGGAGGCCTTATCCATCACTCACTGTGGAACTCCAGAAGTGTCTCCCGACCACCTGGAACGTACCCTGGAAAGTGCCTGTAATACCATCAGTAAAGGTACAGAAATGATTCACAGTGTGGGTGACAGTTTGTTCATCCCTGAACCAGTCCAGTCTAGAGTCTGTCGCAGTGGCACAGCTACCTAACCACCTCCCTGTGCAAATCTCCGTCACCTCATCACTGCCCCGGGGACCCTGCTGCACCTGTGGGGAGCTATACCACCTAAGCTGCCCGTCCATCATCCCAGGAGGTCTGAAGCAGTACTGATGCCTTCACCAGAATCTACAGGTGGCGTCACAAGACTTTTATTGTTTTTCCCTTTATTCAGCTGACCCGAGGTCAACGGACCTGGGCACCATCCACCGAGACATCACCCCCATATCAACGCCCGGGTACCGAGTTCCCATAGACCCCTGGGCGGGTCATGTGCACTGTATATTGATTGAAACTGTCAATAATTAATGGAGAAAAGGTTACAAAGACCTGTTGACTAGGTTGCATGCTACATTTAGTCCTCTAGTGATACTATCTTGCTGGTAAAACACTAATTTTGTTAAAAACACATAGCCCAGTAAGTGACACTTCACTGGAATGAGGCTCCCAGCCCTTATATCATGCTGCTCTCAGATTACATATCAAAATCTGCTGACAGCTTCCTTTTAACATGATTTCCAATGAGAACATCGTCCATATGTGTCGCACTATGACTTCAAATTGACAGGCATAAGAACAGGTTTGATCAGGTACTAAAGTGACTGTAAAAATGCCATAAACTGTTCCTGTTGCAAATATCTATCAACATTCTGAAATTCCCAAAGCAAAACAATTTCAGATTTGCTCAGTGTGCTGTGTAAAATATCAAAGCCGCAGCTCTATGAATGATGCATACTCCTCTACATGGAAATTCAAAGAAAGCATCTGTATACTGTGCACACCATTGTATGGATAGAGCACATATAATAAGAGCCAAGAAAGAGAAAAGCCATCCGAGCTGCAAATCAATGATGTAAGAAAATATAAAAGACACCTTCAATGTCTAGCTAGACATATGGATTGTGTCTCCATTATATCAGACTAATGATCAATGAAGAACTATTTTGTATTTCTTACACCATTGGTTGCATTTCTCTCTTTCTTATTTATGTACGCTGTAGTTAAACCATTTTGTAAAGGTTTATTACCAACATAGAAATTATCTCCTATTCTTTACTGGATAGATCAGTGGGAGTGGGTCTTAAGGTACCGTTACACGCTTCAATGTTGATAAGATATCACTAACGATCTCGGGGACGCGCGGTTGTTAGGACATCTTTTTGACATCGGTGAGATGTCACATGTGTAGATATCATGGATGACGCACCATCGATGTGGCGAGCAGCGATCGTTCGCACAACCCAGCGAACGATACTTGTTCATTGATGTGAATAGGCGAAGTCATTAACGACATCGTTATCGCGGAGTCACACATAACGATGCAGCAGGTTGGCTGATCGATGATCATTTGATTTGAGAACATGTTCTCAAATCTGCGATCAACGATCCAACGACTTATCGTTGTCGTATCTCGGTGTCACACGCAACGACGTCCTAACGATGGTGTTTCAACGTCTCCAATCCTGTGACTTTTTAGCGATATCGTTCATGATATCGTACCGTGTAACGGGGCCTTTAGAAATATACTTGTCTATACTTAACTTGAGACTTGAGTGTTCCAACTCATGCAGATTTTACAGAGAAATTTAACTTGTAGTGAAGTAATTCTCGATGAATTCTGTATTGGCTATTATGTTCTGCAGTCTATCCCTACCGTGGAGCATGATCAAACATAACATATATAAATTAGGGTATAATATAAAAAAAACTGATACTCAACTGTCCACTCATCAGTCCTGGCACCCGGCTGCTTCTCGTAATTAGTTCCTGACAATCCGTTCCTTTGGACCTTTTTTTCCCACAAATGAATTCCAATGTTTTCACTCTGGAACAGTACATCTGACCACCATAAGGCCTCAGAGGACATGGGACATTGTAATATTGTCACATTATGATGCATGTGACCTCTACGTCCTGCCATCTTGACATAAGAACAGGTCTTTAGAACATGACCATGCCTCGCGTCAATCAATGGAAGCTTTTCCTCACCAAGGTAATTCTCTCTGGTGCTAGGTTAGTAGTCCCTATGCATGTGTTACTGCTTAACTAGAAGTTAAAGGGATCCTGTCACCCCCAAAACACCTGTAAACCTATTAAAACCTGTCCCTAGAGCATATTAACACTTTCCCTACACTCTTTTTACCTCCTAAATGCAGTAAATGACATTGCATAAAAACGTTTTATAAGTACCTGATTACTGATGATAATGAGTGACTATGCTATTCATAGTCACTCATCAAGACTGCCCCTCTGCTTCATAGCAGGCCTGAATAGGCGTGATCTTCATAGCAGATTCAAATTGCCGCCTCCCTGCTGTGCCCTGTGTCGTCCGAGGCTGCTGTGTGGCTGGGTGACGCGATCCGCGTCATTCCCGGCGCCGGGTGACGTATTTACACCGGCGCCGCACTGTCAGCTTCAAAATGCACACTGCGCATGCCCATGCGCATGCGCAGTGCGCATTTTGAAGCTGACAGCGCGGCGCCGGTGTAAATACGTCACCCGGCGCCGGGAATGACGCGGATCGCGTCACCCAGCCACACAGCAGCCTCGGACGACACAGGGCACAGCAGGGAGGCGGCAATTTGAATCTGCTATGAAGATCACGCCTATTCAGGCGTGCTATGAAGCAGAGGGGCAGTCTTGATGAGTGACTATGAATAGCATAGTCACTCATTATCATCAGTAATCAGGTACTTATAAAACGTTTTTATGCAATGTCATTTACTGCATTTAGGAGGTAAAAAGAGTGTAGGGAAAGTGTTAATATGCTCTAGGGACAGGTTTTAATAGGTTTACAGGTGTTTTGGGGGTGACAGGATCCCTTTAATGATACCCAAACATAATATAAACGTAATCAATGGTAACACTTATTAGATTAGATGCAGTGATCTGTTGGCTCAGTCCACTCCACTGCCCCAACACACGTTTCATGTAGTCACTTCCTCAGAAGGCGTGTGTTGGGGAGGAGGGGGACTATATTTCTAGGAGCCAATCAGGGGATAGAAAAAGTGAGTACTCAATTAACTAATGATATGATAGGTCTCAGCCCATAGTCGGCGCATGCCCACAGCGTCCACCGCACTAATCAGGAAGTTAAGAATCACCATCTGTGGACCACAAGCAACAGATGCCACAATGTAGACGGCGGCTGCACATACCAGCCCTCTGGCCATGATCCAGATTACTGGGAGCCAATCAAAGGATTGAAAGCAAGTGATTACTAAATTAAATAATGTTTTAATAGATCAGCAAACGTGGAGGCTGCAGCAAAAAAAAGTTATATTTTGAAGAATACAATTTTTTTAAACTTGAACATTGAATTCCACTGTAATATATTCACTCATCTGTAATAGCGATGAGCAAGTAGTGAAATATTCGGACTCGCTATACTCATAACGGGAAGGTCCTAATACTCGGGTACTCATTACGAGTAGCGAGTCCAATGTAAGTCAATGGGAAATGCAAGTACTTTCACAGTGAATCTAGATACACTGTGAAAGTTAAATAAAAGTTAATAAAAGGTGTTAGAAATAAAAAAATAACATACTCACCTATCCGACGTCTGTCCCTGGACTTGAAAAGAACACATCCGATGGCCTGCCAGGACCTTAAGTCTGATGGGCCAATCAGATGGCGGGTAGCAATCAGGTGGTCTGTGATGTCACACACCACCAGATTGCTATCGGCCATCTGATTGGCCATCAGACTTAAAGTCCTGACTGGCCAGCAGATATGTTAGAACATCGGATGGCCAAACACATCTGCTGGCCTGCCAGGACCTTAAGTGTGATGGCCAATCAGATGGCCGTTAGCGATCAGGTGGTGTGTGATGTCACCTGATTGGCCATCAGACTTAAGGTCCTGGCAGGTCAGCAGATATGTTAGAACATCTGATGGCCAAATACATCTGCTGGCCTGCCAGGACCTTAAGTGTGAGGGCCAATCAGATGGCCGGTAGTGATCAGTTGGTGTGTGACGTTACCTAATTGGCCATCAGACTTAAGGTCCTGGCACTTAAGATGTGTTAGAACATTTGATGGCCAATCAGATGGCTGGTAGCGATCAGGTGGTGTGTGATGTCACACACCACCTGATCGCTACCAGCCATCTGATTGGCCATCAGACGTAAGATCCTGGCAGGCCAGCAGATGTGTTCTTTTCGGTTAGGTTAATATGTTATTTTTTTATTTTAACAACTTTTATTAACTTTTATTTCACTTTCGCAGTGTATATAGATACGCTGTGAATGAATGTACTACACTACTCTAATGAGTAATGCAAGAAACTCGCGGAGTAGCGAGTAGCTCATACGTACTTCGGTGAGTACCAATAGTTACAAGTATATCAATCCAGTCTTAATAAAAGTATCGCATCAAAGTACTTTCTCAGCGACCTAAAACATTGTAATATAAAGGGGGGCCCAAGAGGCGCATAGTGCACTTCACTAGTACATATTGTATGTGGCGTGAGCCGCTCACTGCCAGTTGTGATCCCAATGTTTAGCGTTCGGATCATGTTCAGCTGCTGGACCTCACCTACATGGATAGTGTATGTCAAGAAAAATGATGGATGATGGTGTGCCCGTCGCGTGTCAGGGTTCAAAACTCATCAGACCATAACTTCATCCTCTTTATCTCAGGTTCAACGCACCGGTGCCTTCCAGATATCAAACCTGAGGAAGCGCGTGTGCATTGAAGCGTAGGAGATAAAGAGGATGAAAGGTTATGGCTCTTTGTGATTTTCTGAACCCTGAGCAGCCGGACGTGCATACCATCATCCATCATTTCTGACCTAAACATTGACCCACACTGTCTATGTGTGATGTGTTGGATGTAACCTAAGCAAATCCCCAAAAATACACCTTTAAATATGAGCCTATAAAATGAGCAAATTTACTTTCTCCCCTTCGAAGAAGATTTTGGAATTGCTGAGGCTGCCCGAGCAGAGTTTTATGTGTACTAACTCCCGAATCTGGATGGAGTGATAGTCTCCTTTTGATTTGAAAGAATTATATAGAGATAGGTTTATTATATTTCCCAAGTGCAGAGTGCGTGCAGTTCTTGCATCTTCACTTCCTATATTTTATGACTAAAAGTTCAGTATTTCGATTTAACGGGACACATAAAAGAAATGAACACTCTGCTAAACCCCAAGGTCGCGTGACACACAACTTGTCCTCCGCTCGACTGTCATCAGATGGATTATGGTTTTCTGAATCGCCAGCCGTCAGAGACAACAAATACTAAAAACTGCCCATTGGAAAAAGAAGTCTTGTACCCAACACATCAGTTTTATATCTTTTGGCAGATGCAATGTTTTTTAACCTTTCCTGCATTGGGTAAAGTGTGTGTGTGCCGAGATTGGGTCCTGCTTCTGAAACAAAGTAAAACAATAAGGCCATAAATATTCCTCAAGTTCTTTGGGAGAAGAATTATTAGCATGGAGCGGAGTATTCTATAACAGCGGAGGGATCTGAAAATGTTCTAAAAACGTCTTGAGGGAAAGTCTTTATAGCTTATTTATTTATAATGTAGTAAAGCCCTTTGTTTTCTGTACATTCTTAAGAAAATAGACATTTTTATATCTGTTCTTTAAAGTAAGTACACCAAGCAATCTGTTTTCCAATAACGAGATGTAAGCTAGTTGGTCATTACAAGACACAATCACAAAGCACAGAATAAATTGGGACAATAATGACTGTTTACAAGGGTATAGGTTTTTTTTTTTGAAGAACAAATTCCAAATATGATTTATCAAGAAAAACAAATAATAGTTCTGGCTGCCCGTCGTGTTGTTGGATGTCTGAAAGGTAATTAGCAGAAGTGTAATGATAGTGATCGCAGAGTGTGCAACCATGACCAGACTAGTGCTGGAGAGAAGCCAACTAGCTCCTATTTCAGCTGGATTGGCCTTCACCACATTACGCATCAATGGCCAATCAGAGGCCAGACACTAACGTTGTGCCAGTTATTGCCATTGCATGGTAATGACATCATGCTTCGCCCATAGCAGGTACTTTAATATCAGGTGCCAGCTACAGAAGAGGACACTGCACATCTTGGGACAAGGGATATTGGGAAGGCGAAAATATTGGGGAAGGTTTATGCATTCGAGAACAGAGGCAGAACAGGGGACATATATACCAAGGAGGGGCACCAGATGGAGGACATATATACAAGGTTGGAAAAAATACAAGAAGGGAAAGGGGCCCAGGGTGGGGACATATATATTAAGAAGGGGCACAAGACGGGGGACATATACACCAGGATGTGAGACATATAGTGGCATGTAAATGTTTGGTCACCCCTGATCAAAATTACTGTATTTGTGAACAGTTAAAGGGGTTTTCCAATAAACAAAGTTAATTTTAAAGTTCATTTTAGTCAATGGATCTTTGAATAATAATACGTTTTACAACTTAATGTGTTTAAAAAAGTCCCTGTGCTGAGATAATCTTATATATGTGTCCTGCTATGTACTGTATATGGATGTGTCTGACCGTACAGGAACATGGTCTGATCATACATATTCCTGTGTGAGATAATCTTATATATGTCCTGCTATGTACTGTGTAATGGAGGTGTTTGATTGTACAGGACATGGTCTGATCATACCATATCTCCTGGCTGAGATAATCTTATATATGTGTCCTGCTATGTACTGTGTAATGAAGGTGTTTGACTGTACAGGGACATGGTCTGATCATACCATATCTCCTGTGCTGAGATAATCTTATATTGTCCTGCTATGTACTTTGTAATGATGTGTTGATTACACATCTCCTTGCTAGATAATCTTATAATGTGCCTGCTGTACTGTGTAATGGATGTGTCTGACCTTACAGGGACATGGTCTGATTATACTACATCTCCTTTACTAAGATAATCTTATATATGTGTCCCTACTATGTGCTGTGTAATAGCTGTGTCTGACCATACAGGGACAGGATCTGATCATTCCACATACCATCATACCGTCTCCTGGGTAGAGGAAGACTCAAGAGTAGTTATTAGCAGAAAACGTCAATGATGATTAAAGAGGAACAACAAAGCAAATTTCGTCATCAATTGTATCAATTTAATTTATAGAACAGCAACATTGCAACCATGTTTTCACTTTACATTACAAAATCATGTGGACAGGTTCTCTTTAAGCCATTGCTACGTGAAGAAAGGAAAAGTAATAATTATATTGTTTTTAACAAACATAGTCTGAAAATATTTTTTTTTTAAAGGAGGATCATTCAACAACCAATGTGCTATTCATCCACATATTTTATACTCAGGAATTTTATTGCTACCCAAACTACCTTAAATGAATAATGACTTGAACTGGTAGGGGAGGAATATTTATTCATTTAATTATTTTATGTTTAAGGATTGTAATAAGTGTGGATCACATTACAGCACTTTATTTTAACGTGGACATTAAAGAGAGTTTATTTGCTGATCAGTGTGGAAAACCTAGATGAATACACTGTGATTCAATGTTGCTACCCTGTAAAGAAAATCCTAACTACTGTGGGGGGTAAATACATATTAAACATTGCATGCTTTAATTGCTTTTTCTTTATAATTCCTAAAGGAATTGGCAGAATACAGTAATAACAATTATACTAATAATAACCTTCATTCATATAGTGGCACCATATTTGGCTGCAGTTTACAGTAAGGAAAACATAAACTAGGTCAAATAATGAGTACTGGGAATATCAACAATCAATGAGACAAAATAAGAAAACACTGTGCTCGCAAGAGCTCACAATCTAAAGGGCAATAGGGTGAGAGAAACTGAGCTATTGGCTTTGTTGATGTCCAAATGCTGATGGTTCCTATGGTCTTTGTTCTCCCTTCTTTATTCAGGTGTTTCTCATTTCCCCATTTTGATCTGCTATATCACAATTCTGGGTTGGGTTAGATATGTTCTCCTTTTACTGCACTTCCTTGTTGGCTTTACCTCTAAGTGGACTTGTTTCTAGGATTTCTAGCCTTCAGCTTAGGGGTTTATCTTTGGGTGAACACCAGTTGAATTTCTGCTGTGATTTGGTTTGTTTTCCTTCCCTGCACACATTCCTTTCACTGTATATGAATGTTTTTTGTTTTTTTTTCTCTCTCTAGATAGTTGTGTCTTCTTGTACCCCTTCATCCCCCCTTGTAGGTAGTGTGTTGCAGCCTCCCCTTTGGTCCATCAGGAGGTACAAGAAATCCCTCAATGGCCTTTTAGGGAGTCTGGTCCAAGATGGTGTTTTTAGTTGTTCAGCAGGGTCTTTCTAGTCTACATTGGTACTAGTTGGGCTCATCTTCTCCTGTAGCAGGTCCTCCCCCTACTGTTACCTGTGTGTGAAAGTGATTATGTTCATAACACCCGCATGAAAAAAATATGCTAGTTTTGCAATGGTTTTAGTACCTTTATAGTTCTCTCGATTCTTGTAGGCCATCAAACCTCTTTATGTAACATACAATGGCAGAGCAATGTGCAGAAGACTGTGCATATGTACAAGACGTCCTCTGCGAGATGCCTGTGTAGTTTTTCGCGACTCACTATTGCAAAGTTAATCAACCCTAGAAGTCTAAGAGTATATATATATATATATATATATATATATATATAGTAAAGAATTGTGTGCCTTTTCCTAATCAGTGTGAAATAAGAGGCATCTGGAGCATGAGCCAGCGCTTGCTGAGTGTGTTGGGGGACACTTGCTTACTGTGCAATATTCAGAGACACAGCAGCAGCTCTTGTAAAAGATAGTCCATGATGGTACCTTTAAATGCCACTACAGGATGGTGGAAACAACTGGGTGCTTCACGTGCACGAGCACGCAGAAACGGTTGAAAACGGTACCCGCACCACCTTTACACGCCGCAACAAGGTGCGTTACAGTAGGTTACATCTATCTCTGGATACACCGCCGGGTGCCACAAGTTACCTTCTGTAGCTCACCTTATCTCATTAACACGCCGCTATAACAAGGTAATATGGGCGGAACAAAGGCAGCAGGGACAACACATAGGCGTGCCAGAATTGTGGATTACGAGAATTTCGTACGCTGATAGGACAAAGAAATAGCATCATGATTGGGTAGCCAGCACAGGAGGCTGACTAATACATGACGCTCGAGCAATTGTGTAGTGTGACTGGTCAGCTCCTTAAATATGCCGCCCTATGCAGCGACTACCAATCGTAACGCAGGAGCTTCCTCCAATGATCGCTGATGGGGCGCGGTATCCCGAAGCCTGTGTCACGCCCCAGGTAGATAGCAAGGTGTCAAAACAACCCTCCTGTTCCTTATTTACACGCCGATACAGGCCGTAACCATCGCCTTGAAATCAACCTGTTTTTGAGCTCTGCTCTGAAACAGGTGCCTCAAGTGACGGGTGGCAACAACCGTCTTTACACGCCGCGACCGCGGGTTGATTTGGCGGTGCAAGATACATTTGTCTCATCTACCCGGTTGTTTCCACCATCCTGTAGCAGCGTGTAAAGGTACCATTACAGTTTATTATCAGTCATAAACCACTTGGTGCAAACTAAACCATACGCCAACATTCGGCACTTATAACATGAACAACATACAGTTCATTATCTTCAGCGGGTATATCGCACACATTAGGGAAATGATTGTGATCACTAGTTTGTTTCAATCGTGGGTATACCGCACCGTTCATTTACTTAGCAGTATTCACTGATTCCTGCCAGTCTTGCCATCCAGGATGTTGCACTCAAAGATCACCCACCAGGTCCTTGGACTTGCTATGTGTTGGCACCTGTCGTGAGTCCAGATCCACTGGGCCTCAATTACCACCTGGATTTACAGGAGCCATTGTCAGCTATACTCTCATGGTGGGTTTACACGTCCCGATATCGGGGCGATATCGGAGGCAACGGCGCGGGAGCGCGCATTTTTTGAGCGCTTTTCCCGATATCGCATCGGCGGTTTACACGCTGCGATATCGGGAAACAACGTCACTACGATGTGTACGCCCACCAACCCAGTAACGACCATTTAACATGGGAGTTAATGGGTGAGTTGCGAGTACACATCGTAGTTGGATGTTTACACGCAACGATCCTGCTACAACGGCCATGCGATATCGGGCGGTTGAAGAGCATGCTCATTCAACCCCGATATCGTTTTGGCATCGTTCCAGGATCGCGTTGTACGTTCAAACCGTACAACGCGCGAGCGATATCGGGTCCAACTCCCGAACCACGTGACTTTTTGTCGGAGTTGGGTCGGAGTTGGACGCCGATATCGCGGCGTGTAAACCCGCCATCAGACTGCTTTTCTGCCTTGTGGTTCACAAACAAGAACTGCATGACCTTGCTGACATCACAGAACACCTAATCCCATTAACACAGAGATTATATTTCCTCTGACACCCAGGTGTGAGGAATCAGCTTTAGCCAGACACTCCCCTGATTTTTCAGCTCACCTGCAGTCCAGCACTTGCACTGCATTACCTGAACCTGTGGAACCTCAAGTCCCAGCATAATGCATTACTTAAACTTGCTGAACTATAAGTCCCAGCATACATTCTGGATTTAGATTGCAACGGATCTCTGTCTGTGTGATACATACCTCACAGGAGGTACCGCAGATTCTCAAAGTAGTCTCCGGAAGACAAATAAAGGTTTCGTACATATCACTACTACATTACTTAAAAGGAATACTCAAAATAAAAACTTATGCTATGATTTTGCAGAACATGTAAATGTATAATTAGATCTAGGTCCCATCAAAGGGACCTGTACCACTGTCAGTTGCAAGGCAGTCAGAAGCGACATCTATTTGTATGGAAATGTTGACGGCCTAGACCTAGACAGAGCAAGACTTTCTTGAGATAGATGCAAGTGTCATTGGTGGAATTCACATTATACCATACATTTACAGCAAGCTCAATTGATATACCAAAAATGTCTGAAGCTAGAATATCCCTTTAACTATTACTGTCTATCAATTAATTTTTGTTTGGATTTTTCTAACTCAGTACTAATCCATCTTAATCTCGGTAAACTTTCCCTCTCCAATCTAGAATGCAGCAGCCTGTTTAATTCACTGTCTCAAATTAGAGCATTGAAAAAGGAAATACTGTGTAAGCGCCTCAAATCCCCTATTTGAGTGTTGAGTTATTTAAATTAAATGTAGGAAGCCAGCTCATATTCCTTTCCAGCCACTACACTGATGTATCTACAGAGTGCCAGCCATTGCACTGGTTGCCCATCTGCTACAGAATACAATGTAATTTTATTAAACTTACCCACAAATCCCTCCACAGTTCTGAACCACCCTACATGTCCGCACTCACTTCTTTTTATCATTCCATCTGTGCTCTTCATTCAGTAATTGGCGAAACCCCACATCCTCCATAATTCTGTCACACACTTAGATGGCGCTGACATTGCTGGATGCTACTGTGTATGTGTTTGTCTTTAAGAGCTGCATGGTTGATAGTTGTGAAGGTCCTGGCCCTGTGTTGTGCTCCAGAACTGCATTCACTATTAGGTTCAACTGCTGGTTGAGGGGTTAATGTGTGACTCACCTGAACTTCCCTCCCCCTAGTCTTTAAGTAGCTTCTTCTTCCACCAGGTGGTGCTGCTGATAGAAGTTCACGCTATGCCTGGAAGCCGTGCTGTGCTGACCTGTGTGTTTGTGTTGCTGATGTCCTTTCCTTTTGAGTTGCTGTATCCCAATTCTGTGGAGGGAGGTGAGGGGGGAATAGTGCAGGGCTGGTGGAGGAGTTTTAAGGAGAGGCTTGAGGCCCGAACCTTCTCACCTTCAGAGATACCTTTGGGATCAGGGCCATTCAGGGTTTGGCCGCCGGTATAGGTTGACAGGGTTATTGTACCTGCCGCCCTGCTGCAGCCGTGCAGCGGACATCCACATGATCGCTGAGCTTAGTGGAGCAGCAGGCGCCGCCCCCTTCAGCACTATCGCTCCCCCTGTCTCCTTGCCGCCTGAGACTAAGGCTCACATTGTCCAATGGACAGTGCGGCCCTGTTCCCTTTCTATATTTTTCTCAGAATCTGGTCTCTGCTTTCATCTGTTTTCACCACACTCCATTTATTCACTAACCCAGCATATCTGGACATTTAAAGATCCTGGCTGGTAACAAGTTCATGCAGCTTCATGTGAAAAACCATTTTTTTTATTATTAAAGGGAATCTTTCAGCAGATTTTTGCTATGTTTGCTGAGAACAGCATGCTGTAAGGATTAAACTATAGCAAATTGTGGGGTATTGGTTTGTCTTTTGGTCCAAAACACGTAAGCTTGTGAGCCCTACACGGCTCCCCACATGTCACAAGTCCTATCCACTAAATTCTTATCCAAAGTGAGCAAAGGACACAAATAGAAAATAAATTTTCTTACCACAGCAGATTCTGGTCAGACGACCATTACACTCAGTGCTGTGTGCAGCTTTGCCCAGGTTATAACTGAAGGCATTATGAATGCAAGACACCAGCCCCAATCACTAGCAACCTCCTTTCTCACAGAGGGAGCGACCACTGGTTGTCCTGCACACACAATGGGCTCCATATAGGGCGCAGTTCACACAGGCCTGCACAGTGTATGACCAGCCTCTTAAACTAGCCCCCATCTCAGTGGGCGGGCTGTTATGGCATTCAGCACCGCTACCTGCGCAGGCACAAACGCACCCATATGGCCCAGCTACAACAGCAACAAAAAGAGTGCAAGAAAAAACCACAATGACAGGTGCTGAAATTGTGGAAAATTAATTAGTTTTAAACTATAGCAAATTGTGGGGTATTGGTTTGTCTTTTGGTCCAAAACACGTAAGCTTGTGAGCCCCTACACGGCTCCCCACATGTCACAAGTCCTATCCACTAAATTCTTATCTAAAGTGAGCAAAGGACACAAATAGAAAATAAATTTTCTTACCAAAACAGATTCAGGTCAGACGACCATTACACTCAGTGCTGTGTGCAGCTTTGCCCAGGTTATAACTGAAGGCATCATGAATGCAAGACACCAGCCCCAATCACTAGCAAGCTCCTTTCTCACATAGGGAGTGACCACTGGCTGTCCTGCAGACACAATGGGATCCATATAGAGCGCAGTTCACACAGGTTTGCACAGTGTATGCCCAGCCTCTTACACTAGCCCCCATCTCAGTAGGCGGGCTGTTATGGCATTCAACACCGCTACCTGCGCCGGAGCATGCTGTAAGGATTAAAAAAAAATCAAATATGCCTCTCTTATCAAGCTCTGTCCTAGTGTTTACTTGCACTAAAAGCTTTATCACATGGTAATTACCATTACCGAACTACTTTGTCCCGCTAGTAGCACTCTGACATGTCCCCTGCTATGATTGACAGCTCACAGTCAATGCACAATCCCTATTGAGACCCTTGTGTGTGGGGTGGGGCAGCTCTCCCAGCTCTGCTGTGTTCCTGAAACTATGTTCTTTGATTGTGTTTGAACTGCTGCAGCCAGTAATGTATGTGATACATCATTGGGTTCAGGATTTCTTTCCTACATTATATTGCTGCCAAATGAGGTAGCAAAACCTGCTGACGGATTTCCTTCAAAGATGGTTGGAACATGCAAGACTTTTATGTGACTCCTATGTATACTTCTTAGGCTGCCTTCACATTTGCGTTTGGAGCGCAGCGCACCAAACGCTTACGCACATGCGTTCCTATGTTTAACATGGGAACGCATGTGCCTGCATATGGCTGCGTTTGGCCGCATTTGCGTTCGGATGCGCATAATTTATGCGCCCTCCGACCATGCTCGAAACGCAGCATGCAGCATTTTTTTGTGGGTTCGCGGCGCTTGTTCTATCCGCAAGCGCACAAAAAATGAATTGATCTCAATGGATCCGCAGTGTCCTCTGCATGACACCGCAGGAGAACACTGCGGATCTCATTTAAATCTCTCCCGGTGGCCGCCGGTGATCACCAGCGGCCACCGGGAGATCATGCAGAGCCGCCGCTGATCTCCTGCCGGTGTCAGCGGGGAGATACAGCTGATCTGACAGCTGTTTAAATCTCCCGCGCTGACACCGAATAGGGTGAGGTCAGCGCAGGAGATTTAAAGCAGCGATCGGCTGTTTCTTATCTCCCACGCTGATATTACCCCATTCGGTGTCAGAGCGGGAGATTTAAACAGCTGTCAGATCAGCTGTATCTCCCCGCTGACACCGGCGGGAGATCAGCTGTGTTGGGAGGAGGAGATCTCTGCTGCTGATCTCCTCCTCCTGGCCGCCCCCAGAGGCAGCAGATTGGCTGCCGGGGCACCATACTAATGTGAACGCATGCAGAGATTCTCTGCTGAGTTCATATTATTATGGACTACTTTTGCCTGCGTTTGCGTCTGCATGCCCTTGCATGCAGACACAAACGCAAGTGTGAAGCCAGCCTTAGATTGTGAGCTCTTATGAGTAAGCCATCTCTCCTCTTTTTCGAATATTGTGTTGCTCTGTATTATTCAATATTGTTTGTACATGTCCACTCTGAATTGTAAGGGCTATGGAAAATGATGTCACTGTATAAATAAAATAATAGTAATGCTAACAAAATAAAAATAATAATAATATATTATTCTGCTTCTTTTGCGAAACCTATGATGAATTAGGGTAGGGTCACATTGCAAACATGAATTGCATTCACCGCATCCGGATCCGGATGCGGTGAATGCAATTCCGGTCACACACATTTTTTGTCAAAAATGTGTGCAGAATACCGCACTGCGGTCACCGGATGGCTCAGGATGTGTAATCCTGAGCCATCCGGTAACTGCATAGTTTGCGGATCCCGGCTATTGCCGGGATCAGCAAACTGTCCTCTGCCTATTCAAGAGTTAAATTTAGTAAGTAAAGTACTGTTTGAGGTCTGTAGGGGGGCTAAGACCCCCCTACAGACCAGCCGCCCACTCCGGTGGGCTTCGACTACAATTTGCTATGGCTCGGGGCTCGGATGAGCCCGTGCATGTCTCCAAACCTCCCGCCCCCCGTATCACTATACAGGGGTGCCTGCACCCCTCTTGTATAGCGATTCCTGCATGTGGCCCTAAAGTTAGAATACAGAACACATGTAAGCTCATACTTACATGTCATCGTCGGCAGTGTAGTGTGTAATCCCTGGGCGGGGCTGTTTGCTGCAGCCTCCGCCCCCTCATTCCTTATGGCCACCCCCTCTGTGCCTCATCCAGTGATGTGAGGGCGGCCACGTCATGAAAGGGGCGGGGCTAACCGCGGCACATATTTAGCCCCGCCCCTTTCATGACGTGCCGCCCTCACATCACTGGATGAGGCACAGAGGGGGCGGCCATAAGGAATGAGGGGGCGGAGGCTGCAGCAAACAGCCCCGCCCAGGGATTACACACTACACTGCCGACGATGACATGTAAGTATGAGCTTACATGTGTTCTGTATTCTAACTTTAGGGCCACATGCAGGAATCGCTATACAAGAGGGGTGCAGGCACCCCTGTATAGTGATACGGGGGGGCGGGAGGTTTGGAGACATGCACGGGGCTCATCCGAGCCCCGAGCCATAGCAAATTGTAGTCGAAGCCCACCGGAGTGGGCGGCTGGTCTGTAGGGGGGTCTTAGCCCCCCCTACAGACCTCAAACAGTACTTTACTTACTAAATTTAACTCTTGAATAGGCAGAGGACAGTTTGCTGATCCCGGCAATAGCCGGGATCCGCAAACTATGCAGTTACCGGATGGCTCAGGATTACACATCCTGAGCCATCCGGTTACCGCAGTGCGGTCCCAGAAACGCTGCGAAAACTGCTGCCTGCATGATTTAAAACGCAGGCAGCAGTGCCGGATCCGGCCACCGGATGGCTTGTGAAGCCATCCGGTGTTTTGCATAGGCTCCTATGAGGAGCGTTTCCTGGTCCGGTTTGGAGCTTTTTGAAAGCTCCAAACCGGATCAGGATTTATAAAACAAAACGCAGATGTGACCCTAGCCTTAGTCTGTGACTGTGCAGCAATTTTTCCAGCTTGTAATTTATGAACAACACAAATATCGTTTCATACTTCAGTCTTATATCATTTATTTCCATTAGTTGTTGGTTCACAGAGACTGGAAATGTCGTAGGCAAACTGTTGGAATATTTTGTTATTGAGTTTTCAAACAATTGGAAAACTTTTTAATAATCACATCTACTTGGTCACGTTCTGATTACATTTTTACTATCTACCTTATACTTTGGTTTTCATTTTGGCTATTGCTACAATGGTTATAGGAGTTGCTTCACAATGAAAGTGTTGTGTTGCATTGCAACATTGCATCTGCTGAGGCCTCATTGGGACCTAGTGTGACTCTGACAGCTAAAAGACAAATATTAGCTCACCAATTCAGATCTCCACAACCAAATTTACTTTGATACTGGGCAGCCAGTTGGCTTATCCAGGCAAACAATGTCTATAAAGGTGGAAACACACTATGCAAGACGCCTGCGAAATACTGGTATAAGTCTTGCATGACTCACCTGGCTGGCTTCCCCCTCTCTGAACCAGAGTGCATCAGCTGCTCGTGTCTCTATAGAGCTGACTCGCTCCCATTCAGAGAGGTGGGGGCCGTTCCAGTTAAGGCATGCGAGACTCATGCAAGTATCTCACATAATGTGCTTCCCCCCTAGAAGAAATAGCCAGAAAATCCAATTAAAAAAGACATACATATGTCGCCACTCTAACTGTTTATATGTTTAATGGATTTCTAATGAATTAATTTAATTATTTTTTAACTAGATTTTCCAGCTATTTCTTCTTGCGGACATTGTTACCATCTTGGTGACACAGAGTGGTAACTTTTTACAAATGTGTTAAGGTCCAGTCACACATAACGATCACTCCAATGATCCCGACAGCGATAACGACCTGCCGGGATCACTGGAGCAACGTTACCTGATCGTTGGGGATCTGTCAAACAGGCAGATCTCCCCAGCGATCAGGGACCTGGGAGCACCTCCCACATCACTAAAGGTGATGTCAGCGTCCTCCTGCTAGCGCTGCTTATAGGCAGCCTAAGCAGGGAGAACACTGGTAACTATGATAAACAGCAGGTATCCAAGCAGCGTGCGCTGCCTGGATACCCAGTGTTTATCATAGTTACCCGAATTCTCCCTGCTTAGAGCTGCCTGTAAGCAGGGAGAACGCTGGTAAACCATGGTAAAGCCGGCGGTAATTCTAGGCAGCGCGCACTGCCTGGATACCCAGTGTTTACCATAGTAACCAGCCCTGTGAGGTCACAGATCGCTGGTTTCTCGCGGTCACACACAGCGATGCGTGCTGACCAGCGGGAAGCCAATGATCAAAAAATGACCCGCAGCACTTTGCAACGATCAGCAACCTCACAGCAGGGGCCTGATCGCTGCAAAGTGTCACACAGAACGACATAGCTGCAGAGATTGTTGTAACATCGCAGTTACAATGATGTCTCTAACGATATCGTTATGTGTGACTGGGGCTTTAGACTTCCTGCTGCATACGCCTCTCTTGTCATAGATGTTAATACTGTAATGCAAGTCACTACAGAAATAACTAGTCCCAGAAGTGGGAGAAAGACTACAATTACAGGTAGTAATTATAAAATAATACTACTTACTGGATAAGTAAAGGGAGGTCAAATGATCCAAGGTCAGGTCCAGAAAATGGCACAATATAACAAGGGGTAGTCAGAGACGAAATCCAATTCACGAGCTGGGCAAAAGCAGAAAGACAAGACAGTTTACAGGGAGCAGGCAAAAGAGTAGTCAGGTCACAGGCAAAGGGTCAAAGTCCATGTAACAAAATAAAGTCAGGCTAAGCTGTTTTCACTTACCTGACCAGGTCTAATTTTACAATTCTGACCAGTGTCAATTTGTGCAGTAACAACTCTGTAACACGTCAATGGATTCCAATGATTCTGAGAATCTGTATTTCATGTAAGTTATAAATTTGGTAAATTTAGGTCAAAACGTTTCAAATTTTGAAAACATCAGAATTTTGTTAAACATTTTGAAAATGCCACAGTTTTCAAATTTTTAATTTTTATGCCCTTAAACCAGAAAGTTATATCACATTAAATAGTTAATAAATAAAATTTTGTGCATGCCTTCTTTACATCAGCATCACCTTTAAAACATAATGTTTTTTTTTAAAGTTACAAGCGTTAAGAATTGCCAGAAAATACCCCAAAGTGAACGCCATTTAAAAAAAACTGTACCCCTAAAAGTGCTGAAAACCATAATCAAGATATTTATTAGCTCTTTAGGTGCGTCACAGGAATTAAAGCAATGTGAAAGGGAAAAATGAAAATGTTCTTTTTCCCACAAGAATATTGCTTTACCCTCAAATGTGCATTTTAATAAGAGTAGCCGAAGAAAATGGACCCCACCATTTGTTGTGCCAATACCCCAAATGTGTTGGAAACTACTGTTTGGGTGTATGGCAGTGCTCAAAAGGGAGGGAGCGCAATTCCCTTTTTGGAGTGCTGGAATCATTACTGAATGCTATGTTGGGTTTGAAGAGCCCCATGCTGTGCCTACACAATAGAAACCTCTGCAAGTGACCCCATTTAAGAAACCCTTCAAGGAATATGTATAGGTGTGGTGAGCCCATTGAAACCAATAATGTGAACAATGAAAATGATAAAACACATTCTTCCACAAATTTTGGTTTGGGACAAAAGTTTTAATTTCGCTATAGTAATAGGAGAAAATAGACCATAAAATGTGCTGTGCAATGTCTCTTGAGTACACCGATACCTCAAATGTGGTGGAAAACGCTGCTTGTTTGGGCGCAGATCAGAGCTCAGAAGGGAAGAAGCGCAATTCACCCTTTGGAGCTGAAAATTGGCTGGAATAGATAGTGGATGCCATATCACGTTTGCCAAGCCCCTGATATGCCTAAAAAGTAGAATGACCCCCACAAGTGAGCCAATTTTGGAAACTACAACCCTGAAGGAAGTTATTTAGAGGTATAGTGATCACCTAGAACTAATAGGTGCTTCATAGAATTTATAACGATGAGCCGTGAAAATGAAAAAAATACATTTTTCAAACAAACATGTTGCTTTTGAGCCAATTTGTTTTATTTTCACAAGAGTAATAAAAGAAATGTGTTGTGCAATTTCCCCTGTGTACATTGAGACACCATATGTGATGGAAAACAACTTTTGGGTGCATGACAGGGTTCAGAAGAAAAAGAGCGCTATTTGAATTTTGTAGCTCCATTTTGGCTGAAATAGATTGCATACGCTATGTTACATATTTGAAAGAGCAGAAATCCCCAAAGGTTACCCCATTTTGGGATCTATGCCTCTTGAGGAATTGACACCGTTCAATAGAGCCGCTGGCTCAGTGTTGCACTTGGCGAGAGCTGGCGGCTATGAGCTGAGTTGAAGTCATTTCAACAGCTGTACTTTACTGCTAATCACAGCCGCTGGAGCTGCAGTCGTGGATTTCAGAGTATGTCCAAAGTTCATGGGAAAATTTTTGATAATAAATTGGTGAATGAGAAAAAGTTAGGAATCCTTACACAAATAACTATTTTTTTCCTGAAGTGTTTGATAGATGCCTATCCATTACTAAATCCCCTGGCTTGATGCCAGCTGACAATTCAAAGCTGACATGAACCCAATTATGCTGGTATGCTAATTTCCACAATACCAGGGAAAAGCTGGGGTGAAGTGCCAGAATTGTCACATCTAATGTGATGCGCCTACTCTAGGTAAGCTGTGGGCTGTAAGTTTTAGGTTGGGAAGGGCCATATAACCATGGCCTTCCCAGCCTGATAAAGGACAGCACACATCAAAAGTTCTCAGTTAAAAATGGGACTGCCACACTTTTTTTTCATTGTGAAATTTACACTTTCCAGCAGTAACCTGCAGTGAGAGATTCACCCAGGCATTTTCCCCATACTTTACCAATTCATTTCAGTGCTATTTCCATCTATTTCAGCAATTTTCAGGCTATCCTCAGCCCTCTTAGGGGGCTTGCTGGAACCTGTGAGATGCTGTATTTAATTTTTCTTTAACTTTTAGTAGTATGATCGCCGGTGTAATGCTCTGAAATGTACACACATTGTAATACATTACACCTGTCAGTGCGACACTAACAGAACACCTGTTAGAACATGCTCCTTGCATGGTCTAATAGCCCACCATAGCTAACAGATCATGAAGTTATTATATGAACTCCTGTTGTCATGGCAACCATCAAGCCACCATGATTGCGTTGCAGAGGTCCCGACTGGTTGAGAGAGAGGGAGCCCCCTTCTCTCTCAAGATTTTAAATGCTGTGATCTCTGTTGATTGTGGAACCTAGAGGGTTAGACAGGCAGAATAGGTGCAGGCACCAGCCCTGGTTGTGTCAGCTAGAGCTCAGCTATCACTTAGGCTAGGGTCAGATTAATGTTTTTTGCAGCGCCCCGGGGGGTCGCGCTAAAAACATAGGATTTGGCAGCAATTACACGGTTTCTAGCGCCATGTTATCACCGCAATAACGCTGCTAATGTTAATTTATGGAGATCTCGTTGTTAATGTGGCTTCAACGCCGGCATCTGATGGAAATCTTGAGTTATTTCTGAACGCGAGCAAAGACGCTTCCGGAAGTGTCTTTGATCGCATTAGGAAATAACACGAGATTTCACTAAGATGTTGGCGTGGGAGCTGCGTTAACGGCGGGATCTCCATAGGTAAGTATTGGCAGTGGTAATGTGGTGCTGACAAGGCATTAGCATGGCTTTATTGCTGACAAAGTCTAAGTTTTTAGCGCGACCCCACAGGGCACGTCTAAAAACGGTGATCTGACCCTAGCCCTAGGCCGCGCTTTCAGTGGCGATCTTATGTTATTAACCTAATTTTGGCCACAACATTAATGCGGCTAATTCACAGGTCAGGTGTTCTCAAACTCCTGGTAAAAGAGACACCCAGCTTCATTCAGGACACAACTGACCTATTGAATAAACTGTCAGCAATAGGTCCTCTACCAGAAGGAACCATCCTCGCCACCATGGATGTGGAATCTCTGTACAGCAACATCCCACACCAGGGTGGATTAAATGCCTGCAAAACCTTCCTGGATAACACAGGGATTGATGCTGACTCGGTAGAACACACAAAATTCATCCTCACGCACAACTACTTTACATTTGATGACAACATATATTTACAGGAGACAGACACAGCAATGGGAAGCAAAATGGCACCACAATATGCAAATCTTTTCATGGCCAAGCTTGAAGGTGACTTTTTATCCTCTTGCCCTATCAGGCTTCTGGCCTACTACCGTTATTTGATGTCAATTTGATCATCTGGACGGAGTCGGAGCAACAGCTGAAGACGTTCCATGAACACTTTAAAGTGATCCTAAACCCACAAACTGACCCCCCCGTATCTTTAGACCTGTCCCTGCACCCCCTCTTATCATTTCTAGCCATCCCTTTAGCAGAAAAAATCATTTTGTAAAGTAGAGAAAAAGTTATATTTACTTTGTCCTGTGTGAGTTCTCTCTTTCTGAGGAACCCAAATAGGCGGGCCTGTCTGCTGCCTTGAAATTATGCAGCCCCTCTCAGGCTGCTGCCTCGCATAGAGCCTGGCTGCGTCATGAAAGGGGGCGGGGCTCCGGCATGACGCGGCCAGGGTCTTACCAAGCAGAGAGGGGCGTGCATAATTACAAGGGAGCAGCGGACAGGCCAGCCTATTGTGGCTTCCTCAGAAAGAGAGAACTCACACAGGACAAAGTAAATATAACTTTTTCTCTACTTTACAAAATCGATTTTTTCTGCAAAGGGGATGGCTAGAAATGATAAGAGGGGGTGCAGGGACAGGTCTAAAGATACGGGGGGGTCAGTTTGTGGGTTCAGGATCACTTTAATCAATTTCCCCCACCATTAACTTAACACTCAACTACTCCTGCACTGAAATCAGCATTTTGGACACCATCACTAAGCTACAGAACAATGATATAGAGACATCCTTGTACCGGAAACCAATTGACCGTCCAACATATCTCCGATGGGACAGTTTTCATCCAAAACACATAAAGAACTCTATTGTGTACAGCCAGGCCATCAGATACAACCGGATATGTTCCAACCCTACGGACAGAGGCAATCACCTTGAGGACCTCAGAAAGACCTTTTTGAACCAGGGCTACCATCCAAGAACAATTGAAAATCAGATTACAAGAGACACCAGAATATCAAGGAATCATCTCCTACATTACAAAACTAGAGAAGAAAACAACAGAGTTCCTCTCGTAGTCACCTACAATCCAAGTCTGGAGGTGCTAAGAGGAGCCGCACGGAAACTGCTACAACTCCTAAAAAAAGATGCCAACTAAAATCAATATTTCCGGATCCCTCACTCTTGTGTTTTAGACAACCTCCGAATCTAAAAAACATCATTGTCAGAAGCGCACTGTCCTCTCCAGCAGCTACAGGAACCTTTCCCTGCAACCAGAACAGGTGCAAAACCTGTCCATCTATAATGACAACGACAAGATAAAGATTCCTGGGACAGATCAGGACTACAAGATCCCAGGTAACTTCAGATGCACCACAAGCAATGTGGTGTATTTAATTATTGTACCAAATGCTCAACAGGCAGCATGTACATAGGGGCGCGCGCTGCTTAGCTACCCGGTGTTTACCCTGGTTACCAGTGCCCAGGGTCTAATGTGCGGCTCTGGGCATTGGCTGTGAGGTCGCTGATCATTGGTCTCTCGCTATCACAGACAGCGATGCGTGCTGACCAGCGGGAGACCAAGGATCAAAAAATGGTCCTGAACAATTTGCAGCGATCAGGTCCCTGTTACATCACAAAACCTGTAACATTTCAGCGACATCGCTAGCGATGTTGCAGTGTGTGAAGTACCACTAAGGTGCTAAAAATGGCAATAAAATACAGGCAAATCAGATTAAAACCAATGTCAATCAACCAGTGTATGCTGTAGTGCTAGATAATGGTGCAAACCTGTATCTGTAAAAGGAAGAGTGCTATAGGTTAATCTAAAACAGTGGATAAAATATAACAGAAAACCATGAATCTCAAAGGAGAACTATAATGACATATCTCATGCTGGAAGTATATAGCATCAATTATATCAAAGGAAATATTTGTCAGGTATATAAGACACCTCTGGTTTACTCAGAAGGCAGGCTATACATGACAAACTTTATGAGGTATTAAGTGCCTTTGGGTAACGTGGCTAAACACTGCTCACACTTCCTGCATGTGATATAAAACAACACCTTACAAAAAATCTGGAGGAATTGTAATATAAAAAAGCAGGTATATAGAAGAACTTAAAACAGAGCTCTGGATATATAAGTCACAGAAAGAAGACAGGTAGCTCGATCTAAATACCACCTATACAAAGTCCAATAGCAGGAAGGGGTTAATGAAAGAAAACAGTCCTAAGGGGGGATATGTGGCTCACCCTGACGCTTTTCGCCGTAGCTTCTTCTCCAAGGGTACACAGCTCATGTGCTCGCAGGACCGCCATAAATACCGACGCATCCATTTGTGGGAACATACTGAAATATAGGATGCACCAGAGAGTCCAAAATCAGGAAGGGGTTAAAATCCTACCAGAGTGCAACAGCTAAAACATACCTTTTTGCTAAATAAAGGTATGTAAAAAAAATAATTTTAAAATGTGTATTATTTAATTTAATTATTTACTTCATAACAATTCCTAGAGAACCCCATTAATAAAATTTCAACTCTAAAATAGTTGTGTGTCACAAGTTACCAACATTTACCCCAAATATATCTGTTCTCACAAGCTGTTTGAGAATTGCTGGTATGCATCAAGCTTAGGGCAGGAGTCTCGCGCAAATCCGGCATCGCCGTTCTTTCTTAGGCTGTGGTCACAGTTTTTTAAGTGCCTTTTAAAACGCATGCTTTTTTACATGCGTTTTTCATGTCACATGAGTTTTGTAAGGTGTGTGATGCTCCCTGCGTTTTTGGCTGCGTTTTGAATCTGCACATAAAAAAGTGCTGTTATTTTTTTTGAGCGTTTGAAACGCTGCGTTTTTGTAGAAAACGCATGCGTTTTTATAACATGGTTCCTATGGGAACGCATGCAAAAAGCATGTACAATAGTACCTTTTAGTGCCATTCAAAAACGCATGCGTTTCCCATAGGAGCCATGTTAAAAAAACGCATGCGTTCGAAACGCATGCGTTTTTTTAACATGGGCTCCTATGGCAACGCATGCGTTTTTGAATGGCACTAATTGTACATGCGTTTTTGCATGCGTTTTCCATAAGGCCCCTTATTAAAAACGCATGCGTTTTGGATATGCTCCAAAACGCATGGGACAGTCACACATGCTTTTTGGTATTAGGGCATGCGTTTTTTAACATGGGGCCTATGGTGCGTTTTAATGCGTTTTGAAAACGCAGGTCTCCAAAAATGCATGTGAAAATGTACTGTGACCCCAGCCTTAGATGACGTAACATGGATATGGGAATTCGGCCTGGAATTATGAATGCTAAACATCTCAGAAAAGGCTGTGCCCCTAGAAAGACAATTGGTTACATAATTATCAATGGAAATAAATAACCAGTAGTGAATAGGGTTAATGTTTCTTAGTAATTTATTTTTAGCAAAGAACGACTTGTTCATCTGTCATATTGACGCGTCTAGCAACCTAATTGACTACCTATAACGGAGAGGGGCTTTTCATTTCTGCTTGATATAAAGTATATTGCTTTTTTGCCATGGGGAGCATTTATGCAATTACATTGAGCTGCAATAAAGGAAATGAAGATTTAGCTCTAACCTACAGCTAAATTGCAATTAAGGATCCAGTTTCCTTGACAGGCTGGTAAAAGGAAGGAGCCCCTCTGCTAGCGTTGTATTGAGCAAACGGCATCAGGCTGGATTTTGATGAGAGATTGGGAATGGAAGGTTCATGCATAGGTGATTGTCAGACGTCCCGGCTCCTAATTCCTTTTGTTCTTCTACTTGTTCCCCTTTTCCTCTTAAATTACAAAGAAGCAATCATTTTTTTTCTATTCCTTTATTCAATCTACCATCGTATCCACATAGATTGGTAATGCTCCCGCTCTGAACTTGTTACAGCTCTGAGCTTATTTAGTCAATTTACCAATGTGATGGATTATGTCAGTAGATTCCTCAATGCTTCACTAGTTGCTGAGGCTCAAGTACAATTTTTTACAACCACAAGTTGTGTTTTATGAAAACAGACATACGGTGCCTCTGATTACAGTGGTGTCAAGGTACAGTGCTATATTTTCAACTTACAATGATCTTTCCCGGACCATTATGCCTGGAAAGTATAAATCAACTTGCAGGGCCTCAATGCTAACCTACAGTACTATAAGTACCATACTGCTCTCTACCTGAACTAAATACTGTATACTGTACTGTTCTCTATCATTACTAACCAACTGGTGTTGCTATTTACCTCTGCTGCATATCCTGCACTGTACTCGTACTACACATGTATATAGTTATATATGTATGTATATCTACTATATAATTGCCTAATCTTGTCTGTCTGTGGCCGAATTCGCGCTCCAGTGCTCATTGGTCGCCGCCAGCCGCGGCAACCAATGAGTGAAGCGTATGCAAAACAGCCATGCACATTCAAAACTCGCACCCAGCTGAAACCTGGCGATGGCGACGCATCGGCGTCGCTATCGCCAGGATAAATGCGTCCGGCCGCGGCTATCGTCAGGAGATCCGACGTTAGCTGCGGCTCATCTACTCCCGCACAGAGGTCCACGGCGAGCCAGCCGGGAGATGACCAGCGTCAGCTTGCAGCGGTAGTACCCCGACCGCCATATTGGAATACCCACATTATGGGTATTCCTATATGGCGGCTGGAATTCAAATCACTCGCCAAGCCGCGCTACTTCTCTGATTGGTCGCCGCGGCAACCAATCAGTGAAGCGATGCGGCTTGGCGGGAAATATGAATCCCCGCTGCTGATTGGTTGCCGCTCTCAGCCTGGAGGTGTGTTTGGAGTCATTGTTCTGTTGAAAAATAAATGATGGTCCAACTAAACCCAAACCGGATGGAATAGCATGCCGCTGCAAGATGCTGTGGTAGCCATGCTGGTTCACCATGCCTTCAATTTTGAATAAATCCCCAACAGTGTCACCAGCAAAGCACCCCCACACCATCACACCTCTTCCTCCATGCTACACGGTGGGAACCAGGCATGTAGAGTCCATCCGTTCACCTTTTCTGCATCGCACAAAGACATGGTGGTTGGAACTAAAGATCTCAAATTTGGACTCATGAGACCAAAGCACAGATTTCCACTGGTCTAATGTCCATTCCAGTTCTTTAGCCCAAACAAGTCTCTTCTGCTTGTTGCCTGTCCTTAGCAGTGGTTTCCTAGCAGCTATTTTACCAGGAAGGCTTGCTGCACAAAGTCTCCTCTTAACAGTTGTAGAGATGTGTCTGCTGCTTGAACTCTGTGTGGCATTGACCTGGTCTCTAATCTGAGTTGCTGTTAACCTGTGATTTCTGAGGCTGGTGATTCGGATGAACTTATCCTCCACAGCAGAGGTGACTCTTGGTCTTCCTTTCCTGGGGCGGTCCTCATGTGAGCCAGTTTCTTTGTAGCGCTTGCTTGATAGTTTTTGCAACTGCACTTGGGGACGCTTTCAAAGTTTTCCCAATTTTTCGGACTGACTGACCTTAATTTCTTAAAGTAATGATGGCCACTCGTTTTTCTTTACTTAGCTGCTTTTTTCTTGCCATAATACAACTTCTAACTGTCTATTCAGTAGGACTATCAGCTGTGTATCCATCAGACTTCTGCACGACACAACTGATGGTCCCAACCCCATTTATAAGGCAAGAAATTTCACTTATTAAGCCTGACAGGTCACACCTGTGAAGTGAAAACCATTGCCGGTGACTATCTCTTGAAGCTCAAGAGAATGCCAAGAGTGTGCAAAGCAGTAATCAAAGCAAAAGGTGGCTACTTTGAAGAACCTAGAATATAAGACATATTTTCGGTTGTTTCACACTTTTTTGTTAAGTATATAATTCTGCATGTGTTAATTCATAGTTTTGATGCCTTCGGTGTGAATCTATAATTTTCATAGTCATAAATATAAAGAAAACTCTTTGAATGAGAAGGTGTGTCCAAATATTTGGTCTGTACTGTATTTATATGTGGCACCCCTATGGCAAGGCACCACAGGGAGGTACTGCACCCCAAGCAGAAGGTGTAGTGCCTCCGTAGCCATGGAAATGGAGGACCTACAGAGTCTGCACCCGAGCACCCATACAGTAGGCCACCTTAGGACATGGGACCGTATATTCAGTAGGTCCCAGGGGTGGAGCCTAGAGGGCGGGAGACAGGTAGTGACAGTAGTGTCAGGCAGAAGGTGTGAGACAGCGAGGAAGACGGATGCAAGGAACCCTGCAGCTGTAACTGGAGGGCACCTCTTACGAGAGGGGTGACCCAAACAAGAAGGGGGTCATTCCAGGACTGGTAGGAGCCAGCTGAAGACCCAGGTCACCACCGCCATACCAGAGCCGAGGTGGTTAGTCAAAGGTCTATCCCTAACTGCAGACCGGCAGGCTGAGGGCTCGACATAAGGGAGCCACAGCACCTCTAAAGAAGTCCAATATCGGTCCCACAGCTGGGTCCATGACACCGACAAATAAGAGACTTTAGGTAACAGATCCTGAGGACTAGAGACTTGACTTGAGAGGGGAAAGCACTGAGAGAGAGGAACAGGACCAGGAACGCCATATATAGGGCACCACTGCCAGACTCTGGAAAATCCTCCAAGATCTGCGGCTACAATCCCCGTTAAACTAGACTGAACTGTGTACCTTTTCCACCTGGTGCAAGTAAATAACTGTTTGAGCTAATCTGTTGTGTGGTCTCCTTCTATCCGCCGCCGGGAGAGCTACTACAGTACCATCGAGGTGAGGACTACTACTACCTCATCCACCCCGCTGCCCTGAGGTAAAGCTCCACCTGTGGGGAGCTGTACTTCCAAAGCTGCATTTACATCACCTCAGCGGTTGACCGCAGCGCTGGTAACCCTATTACTAGGTACCACAGGTGGCGTTATGTTACTATTCCCCTTCATCATCACCTCCACCCATGCCACTGAGGGTCCAGAGCACGGAACCAGGAACCAATCAGCCGTGATCCCCACCAAAGTAACCCCCTATCCCGGTATCCGAGTACCCCCTACCCTGTCAACCGACCAATATATATATATATATATATATATATATATATATATATATATGCATGTATATGTACCTGTATACATTCGCTGCACTGGTCTCCCTCTGTAGTATGTGTGATATACTGTCTACAAGTACTGTACTCTACATTATATGTACTACAGGCACTGTACTACAATCACGCTGTACTACATACACAATGCTAAAATATACCTGTACTATATGCAAAAAAAAAAAATACTGAAAGGAGACTTAACAGCTGTTTACAAATATCTCAAGGGTTGTCACACTGTAGAGGAATCAGCTCTATTCTCATTTGCACAAGGAAAGACTAGAAGCAATTGGATGAAACTGAATAGAAGGAGACACTGATGAAGGTGAGGGTGATCAATAAGTGGGACAGGCGGCCATGAGTGGTGGTGAGTTCTCCTTCAATGGAAGTCTTCAAACAGGTTGGACAGACATCTGTCTGATATGATTTAGTGAATCCTGCTTTGAGCAGGGGGTTGGACCAGATGACTCAGGAAGTCCCTTCCAACTCCATCATTCTATGATTCTATGATTCTATATGTACTATGCAGTTATCTACCTGTACTACATGTACTGTAATAGCTACCTTTATTACATGTACTGCACTGCTGTCTACCTGTATTATATTTGCTGTATAAAATATAAATTACTCATGGACACATGATTCAGTGGAGACATATTTTTCTCTTTTTACTTATTTCACAACCATATTGCAAATTCTCTTTGTGGCAAAAAAGCATCATGTTTGAAGAAGGAGTACATTCCAAAAAAAAATCAAGAGCTTCATGAGAACATTTTTTTAAACAAATTTGTAAACAAGGGAGTCTGGGGGAAAGTTCATTTAATAACCTATTTTTTCGTGTGTGTGTGTGTGTGTGTGTGTGTTTTAGCTGCACACTTACTAGGCTACTAATTGGAGTGTCTGGCAGACCCCTTTCATAATTAAATGATGGTTTTGATGCAAACTGACATTACACAGCTGACATCATCCCCATTAACCCTTATCAACAAATAAGGGCAATCAGGATGAGCTGGGTAAAGTACAAGAGTTGGCACACCTAAAGTGATGCGCCAATTCAGTGGCAACTGCGGGCTTGTATATTTTGGCTGGGAAAGGCCAAATAATGATGGGTATTCCTACCCTAATAATATCAGCCCTCTAGCTGTCTACTTTACTTTGGCGAGTTATCAAGAACAGGGGGGACGTTATGCTGAATTTTTACATATTTAAATAAAAAAAATAAAAAATGACATTGCCCCTTTCACCTCAAAGTTTAATAACTAGCCATGGTAAAGTAGACAACTAGGGGCTGGAAGTACCTGTCTTGAATGGCTGAGGTTCTTTGATCCTACCCATCCTAAATGTTCCAGCTCACAGGCACCCACCAATTGTCGTATCGCATTAGAAGCGCCAATTCTGGCTCTTCGCCTTGGCTCTTCTCAATTGCTCTGGTGCATTGGCTATCAGGGTAATGGTTTTGAGGCTGATGTCGGCTGTGTAATGTAACCTCTTGTTGATCAAGATGATGTACTGTACATGTGCATTATTGTCACGCTTGGAAGGTAAGGGAATCAGGTAACGGGTAGGTGAAATGGGCAAAGGGGGGTCCGGAGAGCCTAATCGGATTATGATGCTAGGGTCTCTAGCTCGCCCTGACAGAGGAGAGGGAAGGCTATTTAAAGCTAGGGGGAGGGGATTTCAGGTGAGTCACACATCAACCCTCAACCAGCAATTGAATATAATAGTGAATGCAGTTCTGGAGCACAACACAGGAGGCAAAGACCTTGACAACTATAAACCATGCAGCTCTTAAAGACAAACAATATGCACAGCAGCATCCAGAAATGTCAGCACCAACTAAGCGCGTGACAATTATACAGGGGTTTCTTTCTGCATGAAGTTGGGTTAAATAATATGTATTGATAAATTGACCAAAATAGTTATTTTATCTTATAGTGCATAAAGTAAAGATCTAATTAATAACAAATCATTCTCATCATGCATCCCCCATACTCTGGATGTTTCTGCCCCAATATCAGACTCTTATGATGGAAACCTTCAGAAGGAACCTTAAGACCCACATCTTCCAACAACCATACAACCTACAGTGAGCCTAATTCAATCAAGCCGTCGCAAGACTAGCTCTTCCCTCTCCTAGTGTATCCTCACCCATCCCTGTAGACTGTGAACCCTCGTGGGTGGGGTCCTCTCTCCTCACCTACTGTATCCTCACCTAACCCTTGTAGACTGAGTGCCCCCATGGGCGCGATCTTCTCTCCTCACCTACTGTATCCTCACCTATCCCTTGTAGGCTGTTAGCCCTCTCAGGCAGGGCCCTCTCTCCTGTACCTGTCTGTGCCTTGCACTGCTCATAAATATTGTGCTTGTCTATATATACCCCTTTTCACACATAAAGTGCCATAGAATAAATAGCACTATGATAATAAATAATAACAATAATAATTTTCTAGTTTGATAGATGTGTAACTACATTAAATTCTACCTGGATATTTAATAGGTATACTGTAGGAATCCATTTGTATCCAGCTCTCCCTGGTCCTGTCTCCGGTAGCCGTTGTGTTCTGGTCCTGCCTGTATTGACAGAGCTCAGTCTGAGCCGTCACTGCAACATCAAATCAGATTGCAAAAAATTCCCACAGTAGCGGCTGCCGGAGCAGCAAATTGTATTACTTTGTGTTTGTTGTTTGTCAGAAGGGAAGGTAATTCATTTCCATGACGGGATGCGGAGAGAAGTGAGGACACGGAAAGTCTTCAGAACTTCACAAAATATTTTAAAGTGGATGACGGATTTGAATGGGTTTGCTAAGATTCAATTCTACTTTTGGTAAGGAGAGGAAAAAAAATTGAAAAAAAAAACCTTTCTACTTCTTTATAGCTAAATGTAGGGATAAAAGTGCAGTTTTTTGTGGTAATGATTATGCATTTCACGTTTTCTTGTAGCACAACAGCAATTAATAATGTCCTTGTTTACTGCTGGGTTCTATGGTAAATAGGTGATGGGTGGAAGGACTGAAAAGTTTCCATATTAATTGGCTAATAAAACATTGGTTTAGACCAGGGGTCTCAAACTCGGCTGGGTTGGTGGGCCGCACATAGAAAAATTTTTTTATCGGGGCCGCATTGCTTGTAGGACTACGGGTACCGTCACACCAGGTGACATCGCCGGAGATATCGCAGGCGACGCACGGGAGCGCGCACATTTTTGGCACCCCACCAGCGTCGTGTGTTTAGACGCGGCGATACCTTCGGTGATGCTTTGGCGATGTTTCAGGCAACGTCGCTGTTGGGGTGTCTAGAAACCCCAGCAGGGATCCTGTAACATGGGAGCCTACGGCTCCCATTGCCTGTAACATCGCCATTCGCGATGTTACACAGGGCGATGCTTACACATTGCCTGAGAGTGCTTGCCTGGTTTCACAGCAGTACTGTGAAACCAGGCGACCACTTGGAGCCACTTTTTCAGCGCAAAATCGCCACTTTACACGGGACGATGTCACCTGGTGTGACGGTACCCTGACATTTTTAGTAATACCAGATTTTTTGGTCAATGTAGCAATGTCCAAATCCTGATCCCCTTCTTGTAGTAATGTCCACATCTTGGTCCCTTTCTTGTTGAAATGTCCCCATACTGGTCCCCATCCTGGTCCCCCTCTTGTACTGATATCCCCACCCTGATCCCCTTCTGTAGTAATGTCCTCCGTGCTGGTCCCTTTTTGTAATGATGACCCCCATACTGATCCCTTTTGTAGTGATGTCACCATCCTGTCCCCCATGCTGGTCCCCTCTTTTGTAGTGATGTCCCCATCCTGGCCCCCATAGTGTAGTAATGTCCCCCATGCTGGACCCATTTTTAATGATATCCCCAACCTGGTCTGCCTTCTTTTTACACACTCACACATATTCACTCACAATCACACCCACTCACACATTAACTCACACACGCATTAACTTACTCACACTCACTCATGTGGAACAAAAGGGGGGGAAGCACAACCCATGAGCGGTACCTGGTGGTCTAGTGGGGGCGTCAATAAGAGATATGGGGGGTTCGCATCTCACCTTTGGAGGTTCTGCAACCCTGCACAACCTCGGCGTATCGCAGTGGATGGCTCCAGACTCCAGCGGTCGGGGTTTCCTCCACGAGCAGCTCCTTCTTCCGGTCAGGTGACTCGAGCAATCCGATCACCTGACCCTGTGAAGTTCTCAGCTACGTCACCGCAGGTCCTTCGGATTCTGTTAGCGGTGACTCTGGTTCACAGCTGCTCCTGCTGCAACCCTCGGATGGGGATATGATATTTGTACAGAAGTGTGTGATTATAACAGAAGCGCTAGAGCACAGGAGGCACACGTTTAATTACCTTTAATAAACCACAACGTGTTTCTACGGCGGTCCGCCGTCTTCATCAGGTAAATCACCTGATGAAGAATGCGGACCGCCAAGGACTTTTGTTATAATCACACACTTCTGTACAAAATCGCGCACTCTGATACCCTCGCGCACTCACACTCACAGGCACCCACAGGCACTCTGACACCCACAGGCACTCACACTCACAGGCACTCACAAACGCAGGCACCCACAGGCACTCACACAAACAGGCACTCTCAAGACAGGCACTCACACTCACAGGCACTCACGCTCACAGGCACTCACGCTCACAGGCACTCGCGCACACAGGCACTCGTGCACACAGGCACTCGCGCACACAGGCACAGGCACTCACAGGCACAATGCAAGCCACCGTCAGCCAATGAGAGGCCCGCAGGTGACGTCAGCGGCCTCTCATTGGCTGAGGGCTTGTATTGAGCTTACAGAGCGGCAGAGCGAGCAACAGAGACAGTGAGGCGGCCGCAAGTAATGTTATAGCGGAGACCGCGGCAGCACCATGCACTGGACCGCCGCCAGCGTGGTTCTTTGTCCAAAGTGCTGGGGGCCGCACAGGGAAGCCCCAGGGGCCGCATGCGGCCCGCGGGCCGCGAGTTTGAGACCCCTGGTTTAGACTTTTTAACTGTGTGAATTGTAAAGTATAGTATGTTTTATTTGGATATTTGATGGTGTTACGATTGTGGCACTATATCAACTACATTATGTGTACACTGCATTTTATATCAAGTGGATATAATATTACAAAGCAGGGGCGTAACTACAACAGGTGCAGGGGTTGCAATCGCACCTGGACCCTGGAGTCTAGGGGGGCCCCAAACGTCCTTTTGACCTATAGAAAAAGACTAATGCTATTAAAGATTTGCAATAATTGGGGGCCCCGTTGGAGCTTTCGCATCGGGGCCCATGAGCTTCAAGTTACGCCACTGTTACAAAGTATCTAAATATACCAAAATACAGTGTGTGTACACATAGTATTGAGTCAACTATATGCTGGTAAATTTATTTATTGAATGATTTTGTCTATGTAAGTACTGTAACACTGTTCTATGTGCATTATATGTCACTATTATAATAGCACTATATGTCACTGTACAGTATTATATGAAGTGTACAGTTGGTGCTTAAAGGGATTGTACAAACCTTTTGGCTAGTTTGTGTGTGCATCTAGGCTGCAGAATGCTGACAGTTTGTAATTTACACCATGTTAGCATTCTTCATAGTTATCTAGATGTCTGTGTGTGAAGTTGCTGCTTACCCCTAACTAGAGCTTTGCTGTTTTGGAGTCTGGTTGTAACGACACAACTGAACATTATGACCAGACTCCAGCAGGCCCATACCAGACTCCAGCAGGCCCATACCAGACTCCAGCAGGCCCATACCAGACTCCAGCAGACCCATACCAGACTCCAGAAGGCCAACACCAGACTCCAGCAAGCCCATGCCAGACTCCAGCAGGTCCACACCAATCTCCAGCAGGCCCGCCTCCCTCTATCTATGTGAACGCTAATTGCACTGAACTGAAATGCACAATCAGCTGTAAGGAGGAGAGACAGTCCATGGTCACACCAAGCACTGTGAATATCCTGATGAACTGATTAAACAGCTCAGTGCAATGAGCAGTGCCTGCGCGGTCACCTCCTTCACAGAGTCCAGCGCTGTATCACTAATGTGAAAATATCTGCATCACTGTGCCACAGCTGCCCCTTTGTGAGGTGGTAGATAGCTCACATTTTTCACAATATCTCTGTTTGCTTGGATGATAGAGAGTTGCTCTGGTTCCTGCAGGAGTAGAGAAATCTGTCCTAAGCGTGCGGGGGATCATGAAATATATTGAATCGCATCTTGTTCTGAGCCACATAGTGGCGTGATCAGGTGTGGGAGAGATCATCTCTGCATCACTGTGCCACAGCCATCCCTCTCTGAAGGAGATGACCGTGCAGACACTGCTCATTTAAAACACATCATTTACACAGACCTGTCTCTAGAGGTGTAACTTGAAGCTCATGGGCTCAGATGCGAAAGCTCCAACGGGGCCCCCAATTATTACAAATCTTTAATAGCAATAGTCTTTTTCTATAAGCCAAAGGGACTTTTGGGGCCCTCTAGATTCCAAGGCCCGGGTGTGATCGCAACCTCTGCATCTGTTGTAGTTACGCCCCCGCTGTCTCCACCTTAACAGAGGGGCGGGTGCGGAAGGTCGTATAGTACACTTCCTGTGAGGATGGCAATCCACAACACATACTATCTGAATATTAAAGTTCATTTTTGTTAAGAATGAATTTAACGGACAAGAATACTGAATATTAGTATGCTTAATACACTAATAGTGTACTTTCAGCCTCTCTACTGAGTGTCCACAGCATTGCTCCTAAGGGCTCGTTCACATCCCCATGAAAATTGGACATGCGCTATGTGATTTTATTAGTGGAGTGGATAGCACATTGACCTATGTTATTCAATCAGGCAGTGCTGGTAACCATTTTTTTTAACTGACAGAATCTACATGCTGCCATTTGACTCTAAACTTGGATGAAACTAAGGGTGCAAGAATAAAAAATCAGAAGCCACAGTATAGCATTGGAATTTTACAGATACATTACAATTCTGTAACATATAAATAGGGACAGACAAGGGCGCAGTAGGGTCTTATCTTCTTATTAAATGGAAATTTTATTAAGGCACTGCTCACCTTGCTCGGTTGTGAGCCCCACAACCGGTTAAATCGCTCATACAGCTGCTGCAGGACGCACCATTCCACAAGGAACAGCGTGCATAGATAGCCCAAGGACTGAAGATGAGGAGTAGCCCACACTGCTGTTTGCAAGGAAAGAACAGAATCTTGTAAAAGGAAGGTCTTTATTCTACGCGTTTCAAGGCTGTCCCAGTCTCTTCCTCAGGAACCCACCACAAGAATGACCAGCAGGATACAGCGCACAAAAATATACTGTATACAGATCAATAGCCAATCATAATGAACCACATGTCAATGACATCATAAGGAAGAATACAAAGGACCTATAGCCAATCAACAAGCCACACGTCTATGACATCATAAGGGAGGATACAAATGACCTATATATATAAACACCCATTGTTCTAGACCGATAGTGCCAGCTTTCCCGCCCCACTAATTCAAATGATCAGCATCAGCTGATCATTTGAATTAGCGGGGCGGGAAAACCTACGCTGGCTTTCCCGCCAGCTATTTTAACCAGTTGCATCGGCGGCAGAGATTAGCGGCGGAGGCAGCTGGGAGGCAGGGATCTCTGCCGCTGATCTCCGCCTCCCGGCCGCCGCCACTGATTGGGTGGCAGGGTGGCTCACAATCACACTCTTCATGTGAACGCATGCGGACAATCTCCGCTGCATTCACATGAAAGTGTTTGCGTTTGGCACTGCGTACGCCGCAGTGCTGAACGCAAAGGTGAAGCCTGCCTAACTTACTGATAAGGATCCTGCTGATTTTGGTACATCAATATGACTCCTCACTAAGATCTTGAAAGTCTATTGTTTCCCGTAAGAATGTATGTCCCAATGTGGCGACCATAGCTTCCATTCAACTACAAAATTGAGGTTCTTTTCAATGTACACAACTGTTACCAGCATCCTGCTGATACAACTCCTTCTTGTTCAGCCAATTTTTTACATAGGCTTTCTATTTCCTCTGGATTTAGTTCCATATTGTTTAATCATCCTCCTTGACTTGGGTTCAGGGCTATCACCTATCTTGTTATGTTTCCTTGAAACTTATTATGTGACGTCTTGCCTCTTCACACACAACACCCTTTTCCATGCAGGTCTGCCAGTAATTAGACCTTGGCAAGCCAATAATGCAGAAACCAGGAGAAATTGTGGAAAAAATTCTGCACTGCTGTCAAACAAACATAGGTCCAGAGGTAGTAATAATGAGAAATGGTGATTTATTCTACACCTTTTGAACCATGTCTCTGATCGGTGAGTTTTCTGAGGAAGAAGCAGGGACATGCTTTAAAACGTGTAGAATAAATCACCATTTCTTATTAAACACCTGGACCCATATTTCTTTGACAGCAGCGCAGGATTTTTTCCACAATTGCTCCTGGTTCCTGCATTATTGGCTTGCCACTGTATATGTGGTACCTGCTGCAGCTGTCTATACACATTCATATTGGTTGTGTGTAACACCTTACAGGGGTGAGCGACTGGCTCTTTTACCCTTTTCTTGTGTTTGTTGTGCAAGACCCTACTGCGCTTTTCTATCCACAGTGTAGTGTGTAATTAATGCTTAAGTCCTCCTTGCCTGAATACTCAGCTCCATGTGCCTTCTTATCAGGAAGTTGCTCCCCGTACGCCCATGTAGCTCCTCGCCTCCTGAACTAATGTCTACACCCCTGTATGTGCTATCAGGGGCATATAAATTACCAAACAGATAGAAATAAAGTTTCAAACACTACAATGCATTACTCAACACATTTTCTTGAAGGTTAAGTAGGCAACAATTCTACCTCCTTACACTTGCTGGCGCTTAGTAACCCGACGTTTACCATAGATACCATCTCCCAGCATAGGCTCTGCCGCTGGGAGATCGTTCATTGTGATGTCACACACCACGATGAAGCAGATTGAACAAGCGATTATCGCTTGATATGAGCTCCGGCTCTCATATCTGCGATGTCACGATCAAGCGATTTTACATTGTAAAATCGCTTGATTGCACGCAGCAATGCACAAACGATATCGCTTAAGCGATCAAAAAGCAGATCACTTAAACGATATCGTGCATTAAATTGAAGCGTGTGACGGCCGCCTTAGAGATTTTATCCATATGGTCATTTAAAACAATGAAGCTTTATACAGAAACGACTGATCGTTTCACGCCTCCTAGCGGCACTTCTATAGATAGTTGTAACACGTAGAAGAGCCGCTAGGAGGCGCAAAATGGTCTGTCGTTCCTGTATACCCTCATCCTAACTCCCAAACCCCCTGTATACAGCCTACCGCACCGCTATGAAATATAGTTTATTTTATACACCAGGACTCGGTGAGTGCTGCCGCATCTATTATGTTGTGACCGGAATTAATCTCGTGACCCGGATGTGCACCAGGGGACCTGGTATGATGGCGTGGAATCCAGTTAGCAGAGCGGGAGCAGCAATCTCCCTGGCAATGGAGTAAAGCTCCGGAACAGGAGCGAACGGACAGCGGTGGTGCCCGGCAGCACTATCATTAAGTAAGTCAATGTAGCTTTGCTTTTAAAGGAAATGTGTCACCTTGTTTTTTGCTATCTCATCTAAGAGCACAATTACTTAAGGACAGAGACCCTTATTCCAGTGATGTGCTGCAGCTCTGCCAGCTATCTGAATGCTGACCTCCACAGAACCCCAACCACACCACTGATTGACAGATTTCTGTGTACACCAAGCATAAGCAGAAAGCAGCCTATCGGTTTGAATACGTGGTAGCATGTTTGCTAGACCTCTATTGATAATCTCCTGCTGATAAAACAATGATTTACCAAAACACATTAAGCAGCCCAATAAGGCTAGGGTCACATTTGGAGGGTGACCCACGCTTGGCGTATCCGCTTAAAACTTAGATATTTTAGCTGCGTTAACGCCTGAAAACACTGCCCCATGGAAACCCGCTGGTTACCTTAGCAGCGGCTCCACACAAAGCATCAGGAAGT
Organism: Allobates femoralis; assembly: GCA_033576535.1. Lineage (NCBI taxonomy): Eukaryota > Metazoa > Chordata > Amphibia > Anura > Aromobatidae > Allobates > Allobates femoralis. The sequence continues at coordinate 105,328,145 of JARQOC010000004.1, forward strand.
GCGCTTTTCAACAGTGCACAGGAAAACGTTGCAGACCGCGTTTCCTGTGCGCTGTGATAAACTGCTCATCCTGGGGCTTTGTGTGGAGCTGCTGCTAAGGTAACCAGCGGGTTTCTATGGGGCAGCATTTTCAGGCAGCGCATAGCATTAACGCTATGCACTGCAGCTAACATGTCTAAGTTTTAAGCGGATGCGCCAGGCGTGGGTCACCCTCCAAGTGTGACCCTAGCCTAAGTGACACTTCACTGGAATCAGGATCTCAGCCACTACATTCTGTTGCTCTCAGATAGGGTAGCAAAAACCTGGAGACAGATTCTCTTTGATAAGTATGACATTTGAACTAAATGAAATCTGAGAGCAGGGCCAAATAGGTTCACACACTCCCTGGAAAGCTTCAACCCTGTCATTTTGTAGTAACACATATCTTTCCTATGACAGCAAATCCTTTGGGTGAATTTGGCCAATTAGCATTTGTAACATATTATATCTGCCCAGGTTAAAAAGATTAGTGTAACATCTATTGCTTATCACCAACCACATTCCTTTCCTGCTGTGTTTAGCATGCAAGTAGCTAAGACAGCTTGTGTGACAACATCCAATATCAGTCTAAGTCTCCGATGATTAATATTTCCCATGGGACCAGGTGGTCCACCTATCACAGGTATTAATCTAACTTTAAAGGGAAATATGTAGTGCGTATTTATTCTGCAGCTCACCGCATAAGCTCTGCTAAATTCTACAAAAGTAGCTGCCCATTAGCATCTAAATCAATGAAATCTTGTACATTTAAATCAAACTCTTTTAATTAAATTTTCCTCCCCTCGTGTCCCCCTCACTGCCTCCCTCCTCCTCTGTGTTGCTAATATTACACATTTATTTAACAAAATGGGTTCTCATTAGAAATGCATTTACACTTGGAAAATCTTAAAAAGATTAATCAGCGGCATCTCTAATTTCCATATGGCAGATTAATATGCATTGTGACGGGGTCCTGATCATCGCACGGATTGGTACGCCTGGCCATATATACAGCTATCATCAGACTGGAGCATGAAGGATAAGCGCTGGACTGTGATGTGAGGGTCACAAAGTGTTCATCCAGCTAGGGAAACGTGGTCAGATAATGTAGATTAGGCTCTCTGTCCATTAAATGATTAGGTGGCCTGAAGGTATAACTAGTGGTCAAATCTAAAAAATGAGAGTAGAGTTGACATCTCCTGTTTCTGTAGGACCCTGGACAGACTACCAGAAGAATGAATACTGCTTATTGCAGAATACCATAATATTTATTGGCCATACAAATGGGTTCAACTCTCTTGATTCCTGTGAAGTATGCACAAGGCCATTGCTACCTTCTGAGTCACAGAAACCAAGCCATCTGGAGTAATGGTGGGAGGTACATTCAGGGCTCGTGGGGACACATACAATCATTCTCTGCTTGTGTTGGTGGTTCTAGGCCTGTGGTCCCCAACCTTTCTGACCTTAAGAGCCACATTCAGTTGTTAGAAAGAGTTCCAAGCCACATTCAACTCTGACAAAGGAGAAGAAGGAAGGAAGTAAGGGACTCAGAGGAAGGAAGCGGGAGACAGGAAGGAAGGAAGGAAGGAAGGAAGGAAGGAAGAAACTGAGAGGAAGGAATGGAGAGACTGAGAGGAAGGAAGAAGAGAGACTGAGACAAAGGAAGGAAGGACGGAAGGAAGGACGAAAGGAAGGAAGGAAGGAAGGAAGGAAGGAAGAGACTGAGAAGAAGGAAGGGAGAAACTGAGAGGAAGGAAGGAAGGGACACTGAAATGTTGCTGCAGATTTTACCTGTAAGTCAGGTTTGCTTAGTTGAGTTGGGTCCACAACACTTTACAGTACTAGGTGAAAGGATGAGATTATACATATTTCATCTACAAGCTAAAAAGATTTTCTGTGAGAAAAACAAACAAGCGGCAGATTTTAATATTCCCGCCATGAATATTCTGCTGTGGAAAAGGAGCGGATTTCACCATAGACTTCAGAACCTTCATTGAAGCAGGGATGAATTGCTTGATGTGTCAACCATTGCAGACTCTAAAATCTAATTGAAATGCCCATTGAAAATCTACACAATGACATCATAGTGGTTGTGAGACCATTGCCCATAGGGGGGTCTTCTGTCAAACTGCCCTTCAACAATCACAAATTTGGAGTTTAAAATAACAACCTCAATTCCGCACTTATCACCAGCTTTGCCACAAGGGGTGAGTTTTGGAAAAAAAGAAAACAACATCATTCAGGGGTCCCCAATATAATATTATGAACCTCATAGTCTGCATTAACCTAATGATTGAAAATTGTGGACCCTAATATCTTCAATTACAATATGCTGATCATGGTGTATATAGCTTCATGCACCTGATATGAGTGAAACATCGAGCATGATGGCACCTTGTGCAAAGTATGTAATCGTGATGATATTCATCTAAATGGAATTCTCTCCATCTGTATATCACACATGTTATTGATGTCTTAATAACGCACCTAGCCTTTCTAATGAAGCATTGCTATGTTAACAGAAATAACATGGATGCATCTGTCATCTTATGATTCGACTTTAAATAGAATTAAGGTTGGAGCATTAAGATGGTTTTACACAGGAACATAACAGAGAGGAAAAGGATTTGGTTACTTGAACTGTAATATAGTTCTAATGTCATAGTCAGTCGATTTTAATGTCTAATACGAAGAAAATATAAAAGGCGCTTAGTTGAAAATTTCATTTAAAGGAATTTTAGATGGAAGACGTAAATATTGATAACCTCTCCATGTGCTGGGTACAGACGACTGTATCTTTCTCATCCAAAAATATTGGTTGAATTACGCTAATCACATTGATCAGACTCTGATCCAAGCTTGATCAGACTTTGATCAAAATATGATACGATTTTACCCGATGTGGAGAAGATAGAAAACAATGTTTCTACCTTCTCCATTCTGTCAGTCCATAGTTTTTTACTATGGACCTATTAACTTGCATGGCTGGGTGTATTCTAATTTACAGAGGCAACTCGGGCATGCAGCATTTTTTTAGAATTATTGTGAGAAAAACAATCAGACTTATGCACAGTCCCACAACAATGATTCGAGTGGGATACAATGTTTTGTCGGATGGAACTCGAACTGCAAATACGGGGTCATCTGCACCTAGCCTAAAGATAAGCCATCAATACTTGATCTGGTCCAGATTCCTGCACTACTACAAAGTTTGTCTACATAGCTGACTATCAGAGCTAAGCGAATCGCTTTGCGCAACCCCATTCATTGGTCCAGGTTAATTCACTCTGGCTGTGGACAAGAGCTTGGTGAATTTTTGTTTGATCTTCCAGAATCACGTGCTCGTCTTAGGCTAGGTTCACATTGTGTTTTTGCTGTGCGTTCCAACGGCTCCGTTGTACAGCAGCACAAACACAATGTAACCGATGTGTTAACACATCCAAAGACTTGCATGCAACAAATACATATGAACGTATGCCAAAATAGCATGAAAAAGAGGAGACAACAGAGTTTTTAAATGGTTCACCAAAGATTTTATTAAGTTTCATTACAAGTGCAACCCATATAAAAGAGGTGCAAATTTGGCAGAAAGATACAGTGATTACAAAAGCCAAGGCATAATGTCACAGTGAACATCGGTAAAAATTGTGCATAATCCCTTTATAGAGGAAGTCCTCCATGTGCAGCAGCATTAACATGTCAAATAAAGTGCTTTACAATCATCAGTAGTATAATATACATTGTGCACAAGGGGGATACAACCAAAGTTAATCATTCAGAGGTGGTGCATTACCTAAAGGACACCGTTTAGTTGTTGCCCAAACCAAAGGTGGGGGACATCTCCAGCAAACACCCAAAGAGTCTTTGCTGGAGGAGTATCCCACTCCCTCTCTTGGCAACAGCTAAACGGTGTCCTTTAGGTAATGCACCACCTCTGAATGTTCACTTTGATATTATGCCTTGCCATTTGTAATCACTGTATCTTTCAGCCAATTTCGCACCTCTTTTATATGGGTTGCACTTGTAATTACACTTAAAAAATCTTTGGTGAAGCATTTAAAAACTCTGTTGTCTCCTCTTTTTCATACAAGGCTTGAGTTTGCTTTAGGCTAATTGCGGGGCTTGGATCTCAGCCCATTTGACAATTGTATAAGACCACATGGATTTGTATTTATGTATGCCAAAATAGGTATGCATTTGTAAGTATGCGGTTTTTTCAACGCACATGAAAACGTTGCAGTACGACATTTGGTCGTAAATAGCACGCTTTGGAGACAACTCAGGTCTCTTCTACAGGCTGCCTTTGATGGACAGTGGGAACAGAGGACTCCAGATGTGGACGAGCAGAGGATTGCCTCCATCCTGCAGTTGCGAGTTTAAGGTCTGAACTGTACTGAGGTTCCCCTGTCAGTAGACTAAGGCTAGGGTCACATTTGCGATGTGCCCCTAGCCTGCCGGATTCCGGTATTATCTTAGAACTTTTTCCAGCGCCGCATAGCGTTTCCGCTATGCGGTGCTGGAAACCGCTGCCCTTAGTTACCCGCTGTTTACCTGCACGACCTGTCACACAGGCAGCGGCTCGGAGGGCGTTTTACAGCGCCGCACAGGAAATCGTGTCTGCAACGGTTTCCTGTGCGGCGCTGTAAAACGCCCTCCGAGCCGCTGCCTGTGTGACAGGTCGTGCAGGTAAACAGCGGGTAACTAAGGGCAGCGGTTTCCAGCACCGCATAGCGGAAACGCTATGCGGCGCTGGAAAAAGTTCTAAGATAATACCGGAATCCGGCAGGCTAGGGGCACATCGCAAATGTGACCCTGGCCTAACTCCAGCTGTATGAGTCCTCAACTGGAGACTTGGCAAAGACCTGTGTAAGGCTAGGGTCACACATAAGCCCTTGGTCCGTTTTTGGCTTCATTTTTGTCATTTTTTTTTTCTAAGTCCAAAAACTGATAGAAAAACGGATTGGATGTAATAAACACCCTGTCCGTTTTTTTCTGGACCTCAAAACATTGCTCTGTCCGTTTTTGAGCCAAAAACGTTGCTAGCAACGTTTTTGGCATCAGGTAAAAAACGCATGCGTTTTTTTAACATGGGGCCCTATGGGAAACGCATGCGTTAACGCATGGCACATATAGGCACCTGCGTTAAAGCATATGCGTTTTTAATGAAAAAATGAGTAAGTCCAAAAACGTTCAGGGGTGCAGGAGGCTCAAAAAGTACCCTATAAAAAACGGATTGGTGATGAAAATCACTTCCAAAAATGGACTTCTATGTGTGACCCCAGCCTAAGCAGGTTAGCATGGAAGCAAATCTGAGACAAGAATAGTCTGATGGCGTTCTGCACTGTCATAGAGAACGAATGTGGATGGGATGAGACTCTGGCCAGGGAGGACTAAATGACTTAACCATGTAGAAGTATGATGCCAAGTAGTAAGAAGGAGGATGGATAATCAACATTTATAGTGTCAGGAATTATGGGGCAGCCTAAAATAAAACTGTGTATTAAAGCAAAGAAATTGTTCAATTGTTGTGCACATGGTATCAAGGTCTTTACAGTACTGTGAAGAATGTTAAGTAATAAACTGTCGATAAAGAAGTCAGAGTTGATGCCTGTGACTCCCCAGTGGATGAATCTTGGTCTATACAAGGGTCTAATCACAGATATGGTTGGTACACACAAAGACCACACACAAAGGGAGGATCACAACAACTAACCCCGTCCCTCTTGCGTTGTGTGGATGGTTGAGGCGTGGGTCACTGAAAGACTGAGCCCCTCACCCGAGACTACAACCCCAGGCCACCTTCACATTACACAAAGTTCTATAATAATTAGAAATAAATGTAGTCATTTTGTAAAGTTAAAAGTTAAAAATTTACAAGTGCATCTCAATGAATTAGAATTTCATCAAAATTTTTATTTATTTCAGTAATTCAGTAAAATATGAAATGTATACATTATATAGAGTTATTACAAACATACTGATCTATTTCAACTGTTTGTTTCTGTAAATGTTGATGATTATAGCTTACAGCCAATGAAAACCCAATGGTCATTATCTCAGTAAATTAAAGTACGGAGTAGAGTCTGAGAGATAAAATATTACCTAAATAGGTATCAGAAGCTTGACTTTGTGTGGTTATGAGAGTCAATACCACTATGAAAGCAAATCATGACTGCTTCAGTACCCAGCATGGTGCATATAGAACCACTAAGATACCCTGGTTCTTCAGCTGCACCCTCCCCACCTTTACTGTAGCTTCCCATTGTCCCTCTATTGTAACTAGTATACCATTAGTGGCTTCAACGTTCCAATCGGGGTTAGGGGGTTCTAGCTTAACATCGGGCCAGAACTGCTTGTAAAGGGTACTGGGAATGGATGTCACCTGGGATCCAGTGTCTATCAAGGCGGATATAGCGATGCCATCGATGACGATTGGTAAGTATGGACAGTCTCCCACATACTTGTGTTCCCAGTTGGTGGTTGGGCTTGTACAGTCTACTCCTGGGGTTGGCCCTTCTCGCACAGGGGTCACTCGTTTAAAGGACGAGACTGTGAAGTACGTCCTCCTAAGTTGTTCTGCTGACTGGTGCGGCATCTGTCAGGACTGCGGCGGTCTGCAGGTTTTCCTCGCGGTGGCTGTGTCTTTCTCCTCATCCACGGGACATCGTCAGGGCTGTCGGCGAGTAAATCTTGTCCGATGACCTTGCATCTGTCTTGGGCCTTCTCCCAGCTTGTAGCTTGGCCACGTCTTTCATCAGCTGCTCGACATTAGCACACAGTTGCTCAAACCGGTCAGGTGTTACAGTCTGTGCACTGGACTGAATCGCAGGGATTGGAGATGTTGCTGCCGGCACGGAAGGGGTGTCAGCATACTGCTGCTGCTGTGAAGCGGGACCAGGTACTTCAGCGAGCCGTTGTCCTCAAACTGTTAAGTCTCTCAAGGTATCAAACTCTGTGCCAGGATTTTGTATGGACCACCAGCTTGCTTGCTTTCTATCCTCAGACAGTTTAAGACCCACAATAAATTGTCCAATTAACGCTTTGTTTTCATCTCTGACACCATCAGGATCAACTTGTTTTAACAGTCTGTATGCTTCTTGCAAGCGCAGTGAATAATCGAGGACACTTTCTTGTGCCCCTTGGTTACAACGATAGAATGACAGTCTTAGTTCAGCTTCAGTATGGCGCTCAAAAACCCAGGTTAATTTAGCGAATATCTGCTCCACAGACTCCTGAGTTTCTACAGGCCAGCTGCGGCTCTGCAGTTCAGCTGCGCCCGTTAACTGTCCCATAATAACTGAAGCTCTTTGCTTACCGGTCATAGGGTACACGTCCAGGGTCTGGCATATCTTCCTCTGGAAGTTCTCCAAGGTACTGGGTACACCGCTGTACTTAGGTAACCAGGTCGCATTCGGAACGTAGGGTAGAGACATCGGCATAATCGGAGCGGGTTGCGGTGGCATACCGCCGACTTGTTGCTGTCCATCAAGTGGTATGTTTTGAGGTGCCGCTTGGTTTAGCGGAGGTACCGCGTTGTTGGGAACCGGGTTACTCATGGTCGCTCCCCCTTAGTTAAGCGTAGTCTTTCCCTCGGTTTCAAACGGAAGTGTCGACCTCGCGGTGAGGAGTGAGGCACCACGGGAGTTTCCGGTTCCTGCTGCGTACGGAGGAAGTCGTCAGAGCGTGGGGGCGGGGCCAATCTTCGCGCCCTCTGCACAGTCACGCCCCTTCTTTTCCCGCCTTTTCGCGCAGCAATGGCGGACCAAATGTACAGTTCGATATTTACAGTCAATAAATAGCACACAATACCCGTGATAACGGGCCTGTCGTATCCTGTTCGTGACGCCAAATTCTGACTCACCATAGCCGGGGGTACACGGAGCGGGCGTTAATTCTCCTCCAGTCACGGAACCGCGCCTGCGGTGGTGTAGGCCCGGTGGTCCAGATTAAAAGGGGAAATGGCGGAACAGTAGGGATGATTTGTCTTCGTGACGCCACCTGCGGGTGTTCTGGTAACTTTACCAGCGCTGCTAGGTCTCCGCGGGATGGTAGGCAGCAAGTTGGGACGCTCCCCACAGGATGAGCGGGAGTCCCCTTAGCCGGGAGCTGCGCAAGATGTTGTGAGGCAGCTGCGGTAATGCTGCTGTTAGGCCCAGGAGTCAGACACAGACTCAGAGTCTTTTGAGTACCTTTACTGGTGGTTTTTAGGTACGCCAGACCGGGTTCGTAAAGTTTAGCAATCCTGGAGATTCACAGCAAGCAGTTTGTAGGCTTCCTTTCTCTAGTTCTCTGATTATGGTCGAGTGGATGTGGAATCCAGCCGGATCAGGCAGTGTGTTCAATGGAACTTGCTTCACCTGGTTAACAGCACTGAGGGCACTGTAAAAGGGTCTGAGCAGGATCAGTACTCTTCCCTGGGCTCTCGTGGATAGGTGCATCAGGTGGAACAGGTGGCTAAACCTCCTGTTAATGGTGCTTGTTCTCTGTGATGGCTGGGTAGCTCTCACAGCTTCGGTTCCAGTAACCGGAGGATGAGGGAAGAGTTGGTGTAACTCTGGTATTCCTTGAGAGGTGCTTCTCCTTTCCTAGTATCCCAATTGCAGGGATTTCCTCACTGGTAGCTAGGCTGACTAGGCCTGGTGTGCGTCTCATGAGCTTGAGATCATCCACAACCTGCAGCTCTTGTAGCGTCTGCACACTCTCTGCCTGGCAGCTCTTGTAGTGTCTGCCACACTCTGTAGTTTCTCCCTCCAAGACTCTATTTATAGGGGGAACTGGCTCAAAGTGACCAGTGGAGCTCCCCCTAGAGGCTCGGGGTGAAACCAGGTGTTTTAAGGTGTTGTTGTGTTGTTTGGTGTTTTGTGAGTTTTGCTTTGCTGTTAACTCCAGTCATGCCCTAAGGATTTCTGTGGTGCCCAACAGGTGCCAGGGTGCCACATCAGCATTGTCAGACCCTGCAGGGAGCTCCTGGATTAGTCCTCTCCATTATAAGCAAACAGGAATAGTCCAGCTGTCTGTCATGGGTGTGTCAGGAGGCATGGGTGAGACTGTAGAGGCCACTCGCAGAAGGTCCCAGCGTTTGGCCAAACAGTCCAAATCCTAAAAAAGTCTGTCGCTTTAAGAGGCATTTCCCTTTTAGTGAAAACTGGAGGTCTCTAGGACCCAGCTGATCCCTTACCTTGAGCTGTCTATATATTCACCTTGACTTCCAGGATGCACTGCTGGTGATAGCTTGGAAGGTGTTTGGTGGAAGCTTCTCAGCACAGCAGTGTATCCTGGAGTTTCTGTTGAACTGCTGTGTGGATCTTCTCAGGCTAACTGTTTCTTCCCTTCCCTCTTTGTTTGTTTCTCTTGTGTTAATCTTTAGTTGGTAGCCGGACTGACTAGTGGTCGCCCGCTCTGATCCTTATTTAGTTGTAGTTCAGGGTCAATCAGGGAATAGGTGTACTGGTGACAGTTGCAGAAACTGTATAGGGACATTAGGGGAGCCAGGTGCCAGTGCTAGTTTATATAGGGGTCACTATCTCCCCATTTTGCCCTTAGCATCAGGGTCTCCTTCTCCTTCCCTCTGTTGACATCTAGTGCTGGGTGTCTCCTCACACCCAGCGTGACACTGTCATGCAATTATGCACTCCTTCTCAGCAGCTCCCTCCTCCCTCTGCTAACAGTGCAGTGTTAGGTTTCACTTTCAGGAGGTCTGTTCTGTTGAGGACATGGAGGGAGATAGCTATTACAGATGTGCCTTATCTAGACTCCATTTGTATCTCTAAGCAGGTATCCCTGCTGTGACAGTTTCTTTGTTGTATTTGACCTCTTGTGATGCTGCAAACACAGAGAGCTGAGAGGAGAATACAGCCCCCCTCCCCCTCACACTGATGTCCTGTGCAGTGATGTGATGTGGCATACATATTCATCCTATGGAGAGGGGACAGCAGATAACTAAGTGGATCATTCACTGTGAGTGACTGATGGAATGAATCTCTTTATTTGAAGTTTACAGAATATAGGAGGGGACTATAAATAAAAGAAATAAATAAATACAGAGAGTTTAACTTTAGAGCGAGGAATTAGAAAATTATAGCAGTTACATATGGATTTTTGACCTGACAGTTTTCCTTTAATGTTCACTACTTCAGACAAATCAGACATCCAGAGGAAGAGAGAGAGAATCACAGCTCTGACTTCAATTTCTTCTGAAGGAGGGTTTGGTTGAAGGAATCGTGCCTAGGAAAGATAGGGCTGGCACCACCAGAATGGTGTTGGCACCGGAGGACGGTATGTGTTTAGTTATTTTCCTTGGGGAAACATAGTGATTGAAAAAGAGTTGTCCAAGTATTCCACATAGGGGCCACCCCTTTAAGGTAGTTATTGATTAGCCATTGAAATAAGTGTTCAGCCATTCTGTATTTGGGAAAATTCCATTTGAGTAAAATGATAAAATGAGTAATAGCATACCTGACTGCAAAGTCATTAGTAAATTCTTTTATACACTTTCAATTCACACCTAGTAACTGAATCAAATGGAAGAGCGGTATTTAAAATGTGTTAAAATGTAATTTGAATGATTCATTAGTCAGCATTTCAGAGCTTCCTCGGCTACTGTTTCTTCCCATTGAAACTCAATCAATAGCTCATCTGATATTAACTCCGCCGTTAAAAACAATAAAGTCATTTAACTTGGAAAGAGGAAAGAAGAGAGACTCTCGAGCTGAGGAAGATGAATCAATAAAACGCAAATTCTTCAGAAAATCAATCTTGTCCATTTTTCTCCTCTTTTATTATGCTTTAAGGATTATTATAATGCTCCGTGCTATATCACTGCAAAATGAATTTCTCTGTATATTTGATTTGGAAAGAAAGTCTTGATGGATCATTGCATTTTTGATGTCTCTTTTCATTGTTTAAAGGAAATGAGTGTGGAGAGAAAAGAAGATTTAATACTCCAGACAGTGCGAGTGTAAACTGCCTTTCATTCTAGGCACTCGCGTACACAACCTCTGCACCACAGGGGTAACACTCTGATCTCTGGCATTCAGCTAGTGACCTCCTAAATCAATGATGGTAATGCAGTACTGCAAAGGAGATTTTCCATGACTGCAAACTGTATACAAACCACACAATCAAAACTGTATGCCTTGGTTGTTTTCTGTTAACTCATCCAGTAAAACTAATATATCCAGAGATGTCTTAAAAAGGGTGCAGAGGTTGCAGTTGCACAAGTCCGAACACCCCTCTGCTGCAAGGGACTCAAGTCTACTAAATGGCACATGGTAGGTAGGTGACCCTGTTATGCCTCTTAAAATATGGGAAAACTTCCAAAAAATTACATGCACACTTTGCTGATATGTAAATGTTAAAGCAGATCTTGATATGTAAATGTTAGTGCATCTTAATGAATTAGAATATCATCAAAAAGTTAATTTATTTCTGTAATTCAATACAAAAAGTGAAACACATATATTATATATCATATATTATATAGAGTGATCTATTTCAAGAGTTTATTTCTGTAAATGTTGATGATTATGGCTTACAGCCAATGAAAACCCAAAGGTTTTATTATCTCAGAAAATTAAAATAGGGAGGATGAAGTTAAAAAGTATTCCATGAGACATTAAAGGGTGAATGTAATATTGATTTATTAGTCAATGTGTTTCAGGGCTCCCTGGCCCCTTCCACAGGACAAATCAATATAATATTGAAGGGGCCAGAGAGCCCTGAAATGTGTTGACTAGTAATCAATATTACATTCACCCTTTAATGTCTCATGGAATATTGCAGCGCGTTTTTTAAAGGAAACCTGTCACCACCCCCAGAGCCTATTAAGCTAAAAGAGCCACCTTCAGCAGCTCCTATGCTCCATTTTTTGATAGTGGCTCTTATTATCCTACCTCCAAGGCACACCGAAATATACACTTTATTAGATATTAGTTTAGGTCTGGGAGGTATACTCTCCTCCCTGGACCTAATCGCTTTGCACATGTTACCCCTCCTCCTGTGTTGTCCGGGTCCCTCCTTCTCTCTAATTTCGGAGCGGCATCAGCGAATTCTCTCAGCTCTCAGGCATCTCCGTGATCTCTGCACGAAAGCTGAGGTCACATAATATCGCGCAGCCCCAGATCCCATCCTGTGGTGTGTTATGCTTTATGCTGAAGCCGGTAAACCCAGAGAAAAGAGGGCTATCCAAAAGCAGATCAGAGCTCTGGTGTATCAACAACAGGTAACATTGTCAAATGGTGAAATTGGCAGAGTAAGGTTCACAGATCCCATTCCAATTGTGGTACCACCCAGAAGTGAAATGATGATCTGGTGTCGAGCAGACATAGGCCACAGAGGGCAGGACTACCAAGCTGTAGTAGAACCTGTAATGTCCGATAGTAATCCTATGCTCTTGACAGCCAGAGGGTTAGTCGACGTAAGAAAGGGGAGAGTCCCCGTACGCATATTAAATTATGGTGATGACAAAGTCAAACTGCCAAGATATGCAACTGTCGCAAAATTGGACCAAGTAAAAGATGATGCTGTAATTGATGTAAAATCCTCAGCCCAAACAGTCACTGATGAACCCCCTCACTCCAAAGATCAGTTAGAGAAATGGTGTCAAGAAATCAGTGTAGGACCTGACAATACACCCTCTCACCAGAAAAATGAAGTATACCGGGTAGTTCGGGAGTATGAGCAAGTGTTCAGCAAACACCCACTTGACTTTGGGAGGATTAAAGGGGTACAACACCATATCCCCACAGACAACCATGCACCTATCAAAGAAAGGTACAGGCCTATACCACCCACTCACTACCAAAAAGCAAAAGAGATGCTTCGGGACAAGAAAAATGCAGGAGTCATTAGGGATAGCTGTAGTCCCTGGGTTGCACCACTAGTCCTGGTTAAAAAGAAAGATGGTAGTATGAGGATGTGCGTAGACTATAGGCAAATCAACAAAGTCACACACAAAGATGCATACCCGTTACCCTACATAGAAGAGTCACTAGCTGCACTTAAATCTGCCAACTACTTCTCCACATTAGATCTTACTAGTGGGTACTGGCAGGTTGCCGTTGCAGAGGAGGATCGTGAGAAGACAGCCTTCACTACTCCTATGGGCTTATGCGAGTTCAACAGTATGCCATTCGGGTTGTGCAATGCCCCAGGAACATTTCAGAGACTTATGGAGTGTTGTCTGGGCCACAAAAACTTTGAGACTGTCTTGTTATACCTTGATGATGTCATTGTATACTCTCAGACCTATAAAGATCACCTCCAGCACCTGAGTGAATTGTTCGAGTCACTGTTCAAGTACGGGATGAAACTAAAACCGTCCAAGTGCCACCTGCTGAGACCCAAGGTCCAATACCTAGGACATGTGGTAAGCGCTGAAGGCGTCGCACCGGATCCGGATAAAGTAACCGTCATCAAGGACTGGCCAGCATCAACCAATCACAAAGAGGTACGTCAATTTCTAGGACTGGTCGGGTACTACCGACGATTCATCCAAGGCTATACCAAGATAGCCGCACCCATGCAAGATCTCTTAGTAGGTCAATCCAAAAACGGCAAGATCAGGGGACCCCCGTTCCACTGGGGACCAGAACAGGACCAGTCCTTTCAAACGTTAAAAGATGCTTTGACTGGAGAGGAAATCCTGGCCTACCCTGACTACAATCTCCCGTTTTTATTGTACACTGATGCAAGCAATGAAGGTTTAGGAGCAGTCCTATCTCAACGTTAGCAGGGCAAGGAAAAGGTGATAGCCTACACCAGCAGAAAGCTCCGTCCCACAGAGAGGAACCCGGAGAACTACAGCTCCTTCAAGCTAGAGTTCCTGGCCCTGGTCTGGGCGATCACAGAGCGTTTCAAGCATTACCTGGCATCCGCCCCGTTCACAGCTTTCACAGACAACAATCCTCTAACACACTTAGAGACTGCAAAGCTGGGACCCTAGAACAGCGTTGGGTATCAAGACTCTCAAACTATGACTTCACTGTAAAATACCGGGCAGGTCACAAGAACGGCAATGCTGATGCCCTGTCCCAAATGCCTCACCTTCCTGAAGAGGGAGAAGACATAGATGACCTGGAAGAGATTGAACTACCTGCTTTCCACCGTTCGGGTACAGCAACCTGTCATCAGAGAAACCAGACACGTGTAGAGAGGACCGTGAACCCGTTACCTCACCATGACTGGAAGGAGGCTCAGGCCAACGACCCAGATGTCAGCCTGGTAAGGGATCTAATCACTCAAGAACACGCCAACATGGACTCTGATGCCTCATCAACTGCTAAACGCCTATGGAAGGAGAAAGGAAGGTTGTTTGTCTACCAAGGTAAACTATGCAGATTGTAGTTCCCAAGACTGAAGTCCAAATGATCCTTGAAGCATACCATGATGATGCAGGACACTTTGGATGGAAGAAGCTGGAGAGACTCCTGAAAGATCGGTTATACTGGGTCGGTATGCGAGGCTCAATTGACAAATGGTGTAAAAACGGTGGACCATGTCACCTTCGAAGGAAAGACCATCTAACTCAGAAAGCTCCGTTGCAGCCAATTGTTACCACCAAACCTCTTGAAATAGTTGCTCTTGACCACGTGAAGCTTACCCCAAGTCGAACTGGGTACACTTACGCTCTCACCATCGTCGATCACTACTTAAGATTCCTGGTAGTAGTTCCAGTTAAGGACTTAACTGCAGAGGTCACGGCCAAAGCATTCCAGAGTTACTTCTGTCGCCCCCATGGGTATCCAGACCAAGTCTTAACTGACCAAGGGCCAGCCTTCGAATCAGCTCTGTTTCAAGAATTCTTAGGGCTATATGGGTGTAAGAAGATCCGCACAACACCTTATCATCCTCAGACGAACGGTTTATGTGAGAAGATGAACCACATAGTCATTGACATGCTCAAGACCTTACCAGTTGAAGAGAGAAATCAATGGCGAGAGAAACTTCCAGATCTAGTGGACATCTACAACCACATACCTGTCAGTTCAACCAACTATACACCTGCTTACTTGATGAGAGATTGATTTGCAGATGGGAACCATCGAACCCACAGAAGACTCTTCTGATGAAGACTGGGTCAGCCAACGCCAAGAACAGTACAGGAAAGTACAAGAAAGTGTTGAAAGAAACCTAGAAATCAGTAGAACCAAGCAAGAAAAAGACTTTAACAAGCACGCCTCAGCTGAACCTTTAGCTACAGGAGACTTAGTGCTAAAAAGAAAGCGAAAAAACCAAAAAATTGGATAACAGTTGGGAATCTATACCCTACACCGCTATGCCGTCACACTATGACAACTCAAAAACTTGCGTTATCAGTAAAGATAATGGGAATACTATTGCAACTGTTTCAAGGGATCATTTAAAGAAATGTCCGCCACAGTTAATCCCACAAGCAACCAGTTACCCTGCTGTAACTATAGATGAAGAAACAAAAGAAAACCTAGTCCTTACAGACATTGGATACCTACCAGCTGACTGGCCACAATGCGGTGATGCATTCCTCACACCAGTTATGCATTTATACCAGCCTGTAGAAAATCAGCAACCAAATCCAATTCAACAAGTCCAACCACAAGTCCAAGTGCAAGAATTGCAGCCTGTTATATTGGAACCTGAGATTCCTGTAATCGGTCAACCTGCTAGTCCCACAGTAAGAGAAGCCATTCCTACTCAACTACCTACAGAAGATAGTCCAGTTGATAGACTACGTACTTACTATGGTCTTACACGCAGCAGAAGTAGAGAACCAACAACCACTTCGTACACTACACCAACAGCTTTGGAAACACCCACACTACGCAGATCCACACGTAGTACATTAGGACAAGCCCCAACCAAACTTGGAGAATGGGTTTAAAATGTAGTGGAGCATAGTACCTGAAAGTGTTTGTAAATAGTAACCTGTTTTCAAAACCTGTAAAAAGTAGTGTACAGAAGGGTGGAGGAACTGGGCTCTGTCCCAAGTATATCAAGTTGGGGACAGAAAGCGCCTGGTAAGGTATAGAAGGTTAGTACCGGCCTCCCAAGCAGAGACACCCATAGGGAATGTATAAAGTTTAAATATGTGTGAACTTTACCTTTACCCCTTTTTCATAAACTTTGGACAATTGTCACAGGACTTGTGTGACCAGAACTTACCTTTTCCAGCCTGCGGCAGATGGACTAGTGCCGTATGGACTGCTTTTCACCGTTTTCATAATTTTCCCTTCCTTTTTAGTGATTTTTGTAATTTTCTTTAAGACTCTGTAACTAACTGTTATAAAATGTATAGTGTTAAGTTGTAAAAAGAACTTTTTGCTCAGCCGGGAGAACTGAGGTTAACTAAGGGGGAATGTGGCACCCTGGCACCTGTTGGGCACCACAGAAATCCTTAGGGCATGACTGGAGTTAACAACAAAGCAAAACTCACAAAACACCAAACAACACAACAACACCATAGAACACCTGGTTTCACCCCGAGCCTCTAGGGGAGCTCCACTGTTCACTTTGAGCCAGTTCCCCTATAAATAGAGTCTTGGAGGGAGAAACTTCAGCGTGTGACAGACAGTACAAGAGCTGCCAGGCAGAGAGTGTGCAGACGCTACAAGAGCTGCAGGTTGTGGATGATCTCAAGCTCATGAGACACACACCAGGCCTAGTCAGCCTAGCTACCAGTGAGGAAATCCCTGCAATTGGGATACTAGGAAAGGAGAAACACCTCCCAAGGAATACCAGAGTTACACCAACTCTTCCCTCATCCTCCGGTTACTGGAACCGAAGCTGTGAGAGCTACCCAGCCATCACAGAGAACCAGCACCATTAACAGGAGGTTTAGCCACCTGTTCCACCTGATGCACCTATCCACGAGAGCCCAGGGAAGAGTACTGATCCTGCTCAGACCCTTTTACAGTGCCCTCAGTGCTGTTAACCAGGTGAAGCAAGTTCCATTGAACACACTGCCCGGTCCGGCTGGATTCCACATCCACCCGACCATAATCAGAGAACTAGAGAAAGGAAGCCTACAAACTGCTTGCTGTGAATCTCCAGGATTGCTAAACTTCACGAACCCGGTCTGGCGTACCTAAAAACCACCAGTAAAGGTACTCAAAAGACTCTGACGTGTCTGTGTCTGACTCCTGGGCCTAACAGCAGCATTACCGCAGCTGCCTCACAACATCTTGAGCAGCTCCTGGCTCCGGGAACTCCCGCTCATCCTGTGGGGAGCATTCCATTTTGCTGCCTACCATCCCCCGGAGACCTAGCAGCACTGGTAAAGTTACCAGAACACCCGCAGGTGGCATCACGAAGACAAATCATCCCTACTGTTCCGCCATTTCCCCTTTTGATCTGGACCACCGGGCCTACACCACCGCAGGCGCGGTTCCGTGACTGGAGGAGAAACAACGCCCGCTCCGTGTACCCCCGGCTATGGTGAGTCACTGATAACATGGAAACTACAAATAATAGAATAATGATTTTACATCTTTTTTAAAGGTCTGCCCATGCACTATTCAAGGTTAATATTAGAATCATACTGAAAAATGACCTGATAGTGTCCCTTTAAAGTAGATACTGATTGCTTAAAGGGATCGCATGACACAACAATGTCATGCAAGCCGTAGGAGAGTCACTGCCAACACCACTGGAACAGCAGCAGCACGGAGGTGAGTGTAACTGTCAAGTAGTGGACAACCAATTTAAGAGCACCTTAACATGATGGAGGGGGTCTTCAGTAAGGATTCCCTAATTCATGCAGAAAGGTAATAATTTTAACTCTCATGTCCATTTATGAATATAAAAAATATCTTTTCATTTGAAAAATTATATGATATATTTTCCAGCGAAAAATCTGCCATCCTAATCAACTCTTTGGCTTTCATTTACATCTCCAATGACACAACTGCTAATATGGAATTTTACTACTTTTGCTTTATTGCTCTATAAAATATTATTATTCTATATAACGATAATGCACAGGAGAGCGAATATATTAAACTTGTGTGGATAAAACAAGTAGGATCTCCAGTAACAACTGGTCAAGATGCTTTCATTTTTCCAACTGAAGACGCCAAAGACTAGAGTAGACATACTCCCTGCATCTGTAACCTAGAAGACCCTCATTCTTTTGTTCAGCCTCAACAGGCCAGCAAAATAAGACATAGGCTGGGGTCACACTTGCGGCAGGGCTCTGCGGATCCTGATCCGGATCAGAAACCGCATCCCATAGGAGCCCATTATAGTAATCGGATTGCACTACATGCAATCCAGTTACATTTGCGGAAATGCAGCCTACGGTAAAAATCATGCAGGCTGCAGTTTTCGCAGCGGTTTCGCAAACCGCAGGAGGCTTGCTATAATGGGCTCCTATGGCTGCCCATGCGGCTGCCCCAAGGCATATATGAATCCCTGCGGCAGCCGCATGCTTTGTTCATCCCTGCTGCTGCAGGGATGAACAAACGGTTAAATGTTATCAATAGATGTGGACAACATGTCTCTAGGGGGTGCCCACCCCCCCAGAGACATGCCATCCACTCAGGTGGGCATGTGAGGGTTAATCTTGTCATTTATAGTATTGCCGGCTATTGTGGGCATTTACTACTTTATGAATGAACCCGGCGTCTCCTCACTGTGTAGGACATACAGTGATGTGCAGGAGCCGCCTTTGTTTTACAGTTCACGCTCCACTATAATGGATATAACAGCTAACAGATATTTGCATATAGCTGAAGAGTTGGTGGGTACAGTTGGGTGGGCCCCTGGAGTCAATTTCCCTGGTGGGCCCCAGACACCACACTAAGACTAGAGAAAAACTGAGCGAGATGCATGCAAGATACTTCCATGAGGCTTGCATGACTCACCTAGAATGGATGACAGCTCTCTGTGTTTCTATGCAGCTGATGCGCTCCTGTCCAGAGACTTTGCAGCCGTGCCAGGTGAGTCATGCGAGACTCGTGCGAGTATCTGGTGTGCATCTCGCTCAGTGTGTCTCCGACTTAACTCTAATTTGAGTCTAGTTGTGGCCATATATCAGGCATTAAATGATGCTCATTTACAAAGTACCTTTCATGGAGGCCGGAGTCACGTTAGTTTAGGGCATCCGATGTGAGAGCACTGGATGCGATATAACCCTCAGGCTCTACTGCAAGTGTGAGCCGAGCGTCATTCACTGTGCCCAATCCTGTGATCGGATCACATCTGTGAATGAGATGGAGCCAGGTCACAGAATGTTTTATCTTAGATCATTCGGGAAACGGGCACTAACAAATTGTTCAACTACCCCAGATCACAAAAGAAGGTAACATTAATGATTCTACTACCCTTGTCCACCAGGGAAGGTCCCTTTACTTCTCTACACATGCACAAAGCCTTGTCCTAGCCTATACCACCAGAAATACCCAAATAACAAGTTCATGTGCTCTGGGAATGAGGAGATATTATTTTGTACCCACTCTAAGTTATGGTGGATTGTCTTGTCATGGCCTTGGGCACCGTCATCTTCATTGTATTGTCCGGTTTCACATGTGTCTTCATCTTGTTGTAGGAGCCATGTTACGTCTACTGGTGAGCATAGATCCATTACATATGTCATAGTGCCAGCTCTATACTGTCATGTTATGGACCAGAGGATGAATAATTGAATAGAATGATAAGTCCCAGCCCTTCAGATCTCTGACGTGTATGCGGGGAACTATTGAGAAACTGTCACACTACTGAGAAAATGATAGTAGAAAGTTTCTCATTATTAATAAGTATTATAGACTGCAAAATGACAAAGGCCAAGCAAAGCATATGTATATTTAATGAATAGCCACGCATAAGGTAATTAACACCGGTCTAATCAATACCTATACAATTTAAACAGGTGTGAGACGTCCAATAATGATGCTCCTGTCGGTTTTTCTATTGAAGACACTTTGTTTTTATGACAGCGGAGAAAATACTTAAAACCGCATGATAAATATACAAATTGTAAGAAATTGTAATTGATTGCATGACTCACATGCAATTAACATCATGTTGCATAATGGTTTATTTATGGGGAATTTCACAGTACAGTTCTATCTAGTAAATAGGAAGACATTTCCAGGGTACATATTTAATGGTCGGTTTATTATTAATGCTATAATGCTTTCTACTTAAAAAGAATCCGCTCAGCATTGGATTTAATTAATTTCCTTTGATGCTCAATTTTGGATATTTGGCTATATGGCGTCTTACGCTGGTGTCAGTGTTGACTCTGTGTTTTCTGTTTCCAGTATACTGTTAGAGAAATGGAGCTGAATCTCAAGTTCTGAAATAGAGCTTCAAAGTATTATTCTTTATGTAGTGCCGTCACTTCTCAGGGCACAGTACATGTGCAATACAGGATTATTAATACATCGCATATTAACAATGAGTAAACACTGCAGGGTGTAACATTTATAGGGCCCAGGACGACACCCCAAAGCTCACTTTCTTTATTCTGTCTGCGAGATTCTTGAGTTTTCTGTAGTACAGACATGGATCTGGAAGCAAAAGGAACCAATTACCAAGATGTAACCACCTGTAAATCAGGGCAGCAGGTGATTGATATGTGCAGCATGACATCACTATGTGCGGTTTTTTTTTTTTATTCCTGCCCTGTGGGCTTGTCTTTCTGCTGTAAGCCAACAACCCCCCCGCCCTCCCTCATATGAGTCTGCATGAGAAGGAGAGGGTTCAGCTTACAGCAGAAAGTCAAGCCCAAAGGGGAGGAATAAAAAAATCCCAAATAGTGGTGTCACGCTGCTTCATCGACCGCAAGGGCTAGGGATACTTGACCATCCGGGGTCAGTCAGAGGGATGTCCCTGTGGCAGTCCCTGTTGTCGTGGCCCTGACCGAGCATGGAAAAGGGGGTTTATATTTACAGGGGAAGTAAAGGTTTTAGAGTTTTTCGTGACGTCATCCGTGGTTTCTAATCAGAGTGACCAGGGGTGCTTGTAGTGAACCCAGGAAATAGGTGTTGTGGCAGCTAGGTTTTACACTCCCCACGGACGGAGCGGGTCCCTAGAGTTTAGTATGAAAGTTGAAGAGGATGATGATGGTAGTTGTTGGTACAATGAGGTGCAGAAGGAGTGGACAGACACAGAGGTTGCAGTTCTTACCAGTCTTTTTACTTGTCGCTGGTGCAGAGGCAACCCAGCCGGTTACTGTGCTCTCCAAATTTGTAGCTGGGTCAGTCCAGGTTCACTTCACTGAGACACCATTCATAAGCCTTTCTGTGCTGCTCTGACCTCCCTGCGCTGTTTTCCTCTCTTCCTTCTCCTGCGGCTTCATGCTATTTGTCTCTAGGCAGGCGAGTGCGGGTCTTGTTGTGTGACTGTCGGAAGGTCTCCTTCGCCTACTATAGCCACTGTGCCTGGAAGAGTCCACGGTAGGTGGCCACTGCACATGCAGTCTAGTTCCCTCCGATTTCCTGGCTTGGTCATAAAGTTCCACACCAGATTGGAGCTGGTCCCCTCATGTAGCCAGTTCCTCTACCACGACCTGGAAGTCAGCTGTAGATTCGGGATTCTCTGAACTTTGGTTTTCTTGGCCGACCTACCCACTGGCCCCGTTAGGCCCCAGTTGTAGTGACCTCTAGAACTCCATCTTGCTGCTCCTGCTTTCTCTGACTCTCTCTAACTACTACTTACTTCCTTCCTCCCACCCCCTAAACTTACCCTTTTTCCAACCAGCAGATGGGGTCTGCTCTCAAGAGGAGATTATCTGACCCTTCATATGTGGCTCCCCTGCAATCAGGAGGTAACAGGGTGAACTGCAGCTGTGACAGGTAAGACAGTCAGCTCACAAAAACACCCCCACACACACACACACACACACTCCGACCCTAAGCCTAAGTCGCTTCATACCAGGCGAGGGGTGGCGGGAGCAGCAATTAGAGAGAACCTGGGAAAGGGGTGTAGGAACTAGACTCCAAGAGGTCCTAGGAACACTAAGTTGGGCGAGAAGATCGAGTGAATCCCTGGAGGGTTGAGGAGTAGGGAAGCCTCCCCAAGCCGAGACACCCCACAGCTGAGTACTGACTGAGACAGACAGAACAATGGGACCTGGCGGCCTGCACCCTTAATGGCCGGCCTGGGACAAGGCTGGAACCCGTGGACAAGTAGAAGGAGCCAGGTGAGCCTAACTACTCCGGGTCACTGGTGGCTGGGCCAGAGAACCAGAATGGCGGCTCTGTAGATGTGGCCGGGAATGCTTGAAGCCCCTAACCACCAAACACCCGGTGGGGTGCAGAAATTCCATGTTCCCGAGACCCAACAACCAGTAAGGAGTAGGACAAAGCCATCGTAGTAGGGCTAGTGACCCAGAGAGTGGGATGACTCACTATAGAGCCCGTGACGGCAAGACCAAACCCATACGCAAGAGGAGAGAAAGAACCAGAGGGCCTGAGCAGGAGGAGATCCCCATGTGAGGTAAACACAGCATACACACACAAAACCTGACTCCAGACCTGAAGGGGGAGCTCTACACCCGATTTCAGTGGAGCTGCCCTGTTTCTGGCATCGAAGAGGGGTTAGACAGAAAGTCAGTGGAGAGGGAGAGGAGAAGACGTAGAAGGAAAAGCTCTGGGGAGTGGAGCTGCCAAAAGCTCACCCCAGAGAGGCGCTACAGAGGATGCCAAAGTCCGAGTTGTGTGGATACTGCAAGTCCTGACAACCGAATCTGGAGGACAGGAGATTGCAAGTCACCTGGCCACACTAAAGACCTGGCAGCACAACAGCAAAGCGAGAGCTCGGAGCTGCCATCAGCAACGTTGGTACCCGTGATAGGCTGATGCTGTCTGCCATATGGGAGGCTTCATTCTCACTATGAGTATTTGGTGAGTTTTTGATGTTGTAGATGTTCTGCATCATTTCTGCACCTTTTATGTAAATTAGAAATACTTGAAGTTTTGTCACTTGTTGTTATGTCATATTTTAAATAAAGCTGCTTTTTTTTAATACTTCCTGTTATTTGTCATTGACAAAAGAATAGGAGGATAGGATAGAAGTGGCACCAGCAAATATATTTAGCCTTTAGCAAAGAAAGCAAAGCTTGTGTTTGAGTGAAGCCATCCTCCCTCTATTGTTATGTCTTATCTATAAACAATAGGTGATCTATTATTTCTTTGGTGCAAGATATTGCAAGATATTGCAGAGGAGAACACAAGACAGTGAAACGCACCTGATGGGGATAATTAGCTATGAAAGTTACGCCCACGAAGGAGGACGGCTTCACTCAAACACAAGCTTTGCTTTCTTTTCTAAAGACCATGTATATTGCTGGTGTCACTTTTATCCTTATAACACCATGATTAAGGCATTGCCGAAACGCGTAGGGTTGTAGGTGTTGCGGGAGGGTGTTTCTTGTAGTCTAATGTCATTTTTTGTACTTTATTGCTATTGCATGATTTTTTCTATGGAGATAATAAATGTATCAAGTTTTTGAAAATCCCTGACTGGTCAACTATTTTGCTTGCTGGATTTTTTGCCTTCTTCTAAGTCTGCTAAGGCCGAGGCGAGGCCCTATTTCCGTGCTGAGCCAATAGAGGATCCAGACAAATGATGAGCTGAAACTATTTTTTCTCTATAGTATAACATTGGATTGAGGCTAGGGTCACACTTGCATTTGCAAACCAGTTACTGGATCCAGTTTTTCATCCTGAAAACCTGATCAGGTACTTGACCCATAGACTCCAATGTTAACAATTGTTTGCCAAAGTGTAATCTGTCTACTGGATCCAGTTTTTGAGAAGTCAGGATTTAATAGGGTCTGCAACATTTTTTGGCCTTTTAGCAAAACCTGATCAGTTTTTTAACATGGAACCCTATGGGAACCTGATCCAGTACCTGATGGTACATATAGGTACCATCAGGTACCAGGTACCTGATCCGATAAAAATGCCTCCAAACAGACAAGGGGAAAAACTGGATCCAGTAATGCATCCAATTACTGTATGCAGGCTCCCAAGTGTGGCCCCTAGCCTGAGAGCTATTTGATAAAACATCGGACCACACTCGACCATGTGAGCGAGCCCTACATTTCAGAAAATCAACAAAACCACAAGTGAAACTCCTCCAGAAAATGCAACCGCAGCTTTTTTCTGAAGTAGTTTAGTCTAGGAAAGTCTTATGGTGGGTTTACACGTTTCAATCTCGTTGCGATATCGCAATTCAATGGCGCGGGAGCGCGCATTTAGTGCTCGTTTCTCCCGCATCGCATCGGAGGTTTAGACGTTGCGATTTCTGAATCCAACGTCCGTGCGATGTCTACGCCCCCCAACCCAGGAACGACCATTTAACATGGGAGTGAATGGGTGACGTTGAACTTCACATCGTAGTTGGGCTGTCACACAGCACGATCCGGCTCCAATCTCCATTCAATATCAGAGCATTGAATAGCACGCTCATTCAATCCCCGATATCGCATTGATATCGTTCCTGCATCGTATTGGACGTTCACACCATACAACGCAGGAACGATATCGGCTCCAACGAACGAACCACGTGACTTTTGATTGAAATTGGACTCCGATATCGCAACGTGTAAACCCGCCATCAAAGTTGCAGTTTTCTTCTGATTTACAAAGGTGTGACTTCAACCTCCTGGGTCCCAATGCGAAATCTATAACTTGTGCCATCTAGAATGTGACATCTATGATATTTGTGTCTTCTTATGTGACAGAAGGTCCTGTGGTCCCTGTGAGTACAAGGGTCAGGGTAGACTGGTACCTCTGCACCCCTATAGCTATGGTCCTGCTGTTTTGTACATCACTCTCCGCCTTTTCCAGTAATTGCTCCATTTGTATCGTCTGGTAAATTTTCAGTATCTCTGATCAGAATATGATTATTCTGTTTTCCTGTTTGCTGATACATTTTTAGAATAATTTTGGAAATGTAGAAACAATGATAAATGATATGTTTCATGGGAGAGTGCAGTAAATTGCAGGCTGCTTCACTTACACACGGCACAAAGGCTGTAATGTACTCACATATTTATGACAAATCAGTCTTCATTGTACTTGTTAGTGCAGATACAGAAACACATGGTCACATTAACTAATTCTGCTAGACCTCCACTTTCCCTAATTGGGGGTTATTAATATGAATCTTAGCTCCAGTGAAAGGAATGGGGCAGAGCCGCAAAGCTGTGATACCATTCACTACCTATAGCCAGGTGTGGGACCGTTTTTGATTGAAAACAGCCATGTTAGGTAATCTTGCAGAAAGAGAATCTGTGACCAGGTTTTTTTCCCCAAAATCAGAGAGTATCATAATGTAAAGCTAGAGACCCTGATTCCAGTGATATATCACTCACTGGGCTGTTTGCTGCTGTAGTTTTGAATAAATCACTGTTCTAGCAGCAGGAGATTATCACTAGAGGACTAGTAACCTTCTGCCATATAGTCCTCGATACTCATGAGCTCAATAATATCCTGTCTTCACCACTGATTATCAACTTTTTGTCTATGCACAGTGTACACAGAAAGCAGCTAATCAGTGGTGGGGGTGGGGTTATACAGAGTTCAGCATTCAGAGAATTAGCAGATCAAAACTGCAGCAAAAACTGCAGCAAGCAACTCAGTAAGGGGATTAGATAGTGAGCACCTACACCCCGGTACACTTCTGGTCTGATTTGCATATTGCTTCTTATGCTAGGGTTCTTATTATGGACACATTGAATCTGTACAAAATTAGTATCAGTTTTATTGGAGAACAAAGCCTATACGGCCATACCCAGTAGAGTGCCACGAACAACGCAGCAGCTATGAGGCCTGTGAATTAGGGGGTGCCAGCACCGTGCCCCCTTCCCTCATCTTTCATTGCATTTTCAACTGTACTGGCATCCTAGGTTCCTATACAGTTGAAAGCAATGATAAAGGAGGGAGCAGAACTCATCACAGCAGATGTGCTGATGTCACAACAGTGCAACCACTGTGATAAGATGTGCAGAGCTGCATAATGCTTGTCATTGTCACCCTGCGGCCAGCGAGACCCATCCTCGAGTCCTATCTGGCCGCCTGCACCCCCCTGTGCACTGCAGACATACCTACCAGGTTCACACTCCCACACTGCCAGCTCCTTCTGCAGTGGCTCCCCAGCATCTCTCTCCTGCCTCCTCCTTTCCTGGCTTCCTGGGGAATGCGCATGCATTCCGTTCTTTGCAAATTTAAAGGTGCAGTACGCCCGTTTTCTGACACCACCTCTCAGCCAATCACTGAGTGGCTGGTGAGTATTTATGGCTCTAACTTCCTATGGGAGGTGCCTGGGCAATTTCATAGTTAATTTAAGTTGCCAGCTCAGGACCCTAGCAGCGCATGCGGTTTCCTGTGTCCTCTGAGAGTCTAACGTGTCTTCTCTTGATTTCAGTGCTGGATCCCTCCTGTCTGTTTACTCGAAGACCCGTACCACTCTCGCTGGTCCCTGGCTACCTCTCAGACCCCTTCAACAGCACCAAGCTCCGTCCCTGCCTTCTCCTCCGGTTTCCTAGTTTAATTGTCCTGTTCTGCTTTGGGTCGGACCCACAGGTTGAATGATTCATTGGACCCTCTCTGGCTGCACTTGGAGGAATCCCTGTATAGGAGTAACCTCTCTTCCGCTCCCTTAGGTGGACTCTGGTGCTCTGGCCCTGTGGACTACCCTTGGGGATCTATTCCTTATTGTACTTAATAAACCCTGTTCATTATCTGACTCTCTTGACCGACTTGTTTCTGGTATCAGCCTCCACGGTATCTCCTTGGTCTAGTGGGTCCACTAGTCAGCTCCACCTGTGGTGGCGTGACAGTCATGGAGACTGGAGCAACAGGGGACCAAGGAGAGGGGACTATTTTTTTTTTTTTTAAATCATTGAGTTCATTGGTGGCCATAATACTAAATAGAGGACTATGAAGAGCATTATACTATATGTAGGACAACGCATAGTGCATTATACTATACGGAGGAATATGCGGGACATTACACTATATGGAGGACTATGGAGAGTGCAATATTGTATATGGAGGACTTTGGCAGTGCAATATTGTATATGGAGGACTTTGGCAGTGCATTGTACTATATGGAGAACTACGGAGGGTGCATTACACTATATAAAGGACAATGGGGGTACATTCTACTATACAGAGGACTATGGAGGGTACATAATACTAAATGGAGGACTATGGAGGGTACATTATACTAAATGGAGGACTATGGAGGGTACATTATACTAAATGGAGAACTATGGAGGGTACATTATACTAAATGAAGGACTATGGATGGTGAATTATATTATATGGAGGACTGTGTGGTGGATTATACTAAATGGAGGACTATGGGGGGGGCATTATTCTATATGGAAGACTATGGGGTGCATTAAACTATATAGAGGACTATGGGGTGCATTATACTACACAAAGGACTATGTAAGGGACAATATACTATATGGCACCCATTATAGTATATAGAGGACTATGAGGGGTGAATTATACTATATGGAGGGCTATGTGAAGACCATAATACTATTTTGAAGGCTATGTGGGGCCATTATGATATTTTGAGAGCTATGAGGAAGGCTTTATACTTTATGGAAGGTTATTTGAGAGCCATTATACTGTATGCAAGCAATTATGCATTGTAAAAGGTTTGTGTGAGGTCCATTACACTATATGGAGTCCATTATACTGATTGGAGGACTAGTGGGGGCCATAATACAGTGTGAAGAGCTGTGTGAGCCCTTGTATTTTATGTGGGTCCATTATAGCATGGAGAGCTGTGTAGGGGGTCACAGTTGAGTATCTCACTATGTTGGGATCACCATACTTTGACTTTCCGGGGTAGGAGACAGGAGGTACATTAGAGTAATCATTCTGTGCATGTGTAAGGTACTGTGGAGGAATTCACTATGGGAAGATCATACAGTGTTTGTGGGGCACTTTTGTTGGCATCACACTTTATAGGCTCAATAAAGGAGGAATCTAGGGGTTTCAATAGGAGCAAAATTACTTTGTGAGGGCTGCAAAGTAGTGAGACATGATCTTATGAGATACCAACAAATATTTTTGTTGTTGTTTGGGGAGGGGCAATTAGAATTGCTGCTATGGGACCCCATGATTTCTATGTACTTGCCCCTGGCCATACCACTATTTACCAATGTAAAAAAGTGATGACAGAGGTATCTGTTTCACAATGCACAATCACTGTGATCATGTGAGCGCCATGCGAGTATTTTGCATGCACCTCGCATGAGTCACCCGGCATGACTCCGTAAATTTTTATGGGTTAGGTCACAAAGTCTTTCCCTAAACCTCCTCTTTTATCAGGGCTTGGGACAGGCGCTGTCCGAGTTTTCTCTTCTAGTGTCAGAGTTAATTCAGCCTCATATCCCTCCATATATTACAGTTCAGCTGACCTCTGTGTAACCTTGCCCACACCACCAATTGTTAGCTTTCTGTCCATGTACAGTGTACACAAAAAACTGTCTATCGTTGGTGAGTGTAGGTTGACTGCTTGACGCTAATGATAATTTCCCACTGATAAAACAGTGATTTTATCAAAACTACAGCAAGTAGCCCAGGAAATGACACAGTGCTGGAATCAGTGTCTCAGTCTCTACATTATTTTGCTCTCACATTGGGTTGCAAAAACTGGTGACAGATTTCCTTTAAAATGGGGCATTGTTGTAATCATAACAACCCACATAAAAAAATGACAGATACAGTTGACCAAAGAGATCAACAGACTCTGTCCACGTCAGTACTCATTTACTCATTTACAGCTGAGTCAAGGTAGTTTGCTAAGTTTCTCGACGTTATGACATGGAAAAGGTGGAAAAATCGGCTTGCACTCACCTAGTCCAGCAATAGACTACCCATGTGGAGACCATGTTACTGTAGAAAATTCCCAAATTATTGCCTTAATTTTTAATTTTTCCATTGCTTCCAAGGAAAAAAATCACTATAATAAGTTATTCAGTTCATTATATACACCCCAAAATAGTGATTCCAAAATATACAACTCATCGCATAATCTTAGAAAATGGCATTGTGGCTCCCCTGCGTCTTGGTCGCCACAGTGATGCTGCACCTAATCAACAGGTGTGGTATCATTGCACTCAGGTAAAAAGGGGGCACAAACCTGAGACATCCACAGCCTACACCCAACATAAATCCTAACTCCAGGCCAGGAGATGCAGAGAGGAAGAGATCCCTTTTAGAGGGCATTCCCCATCTGCTGGCTAGAAACAGCTGTCTGTGGTTGGATACCTAGTCCATGGTAAACCCCTGGCCATATCTTCAAGCTCACAAGGGCTGGATAGTGACTTAAGGGCTACTAATACCCTGGGCTAGGTCCTTCCCTGGTGGGATAACTGGCTGGTATCCATGTTGTAGACTCTTAACCGAGGCTCCATGGACTTCATCTGCATATTCAAATTCTAGGGAGCAATGCACCTTGGGTTTCACTGTGTTTGAGTGCTTTAACTGGTGGCCGCAGTGTTATCCTCCACTGGTCTCCAGTGGTCAGTGGGTGCTTTGTGATGTCTGGCTAGAGGAGGGAGTAGTTTAAGAAGGGGGTGGAGTCAGTGAGAGAGAGAAGGAGAGAGAAGTCAACAGGTAAAGAAGGCGTAAGGGGAGTAAGGGGAGAAAGAAGTTCTAGGGGAGGCTAGAGCTGGGGCCTAATGAGACCAGTGGGTAGGTCAGCTGAGGAAACCCCAGCCAGAGGTACCCCGAATCCACAACCGCCAACAGGTCATTGTTGAAGGAACTGGCTGCATGAGAGAACCAGCCACAATCTGGTGAGAAGACTACATGCTTCAGCCAGGAAACCGGAGGCCACTAGTCTGCAAAATTAGAAGCCAACCCCGTGGACACTCCCAGGACCGTGATTAAAGTAGGGCCAAGAGGTCTTGCTAGCCATCATTTGAAAGGCCCTGAGATCACCTGCCTAGGGATATGTAGCATGAAGGCGCAGAACAGGAGTAGGCTAGAAGAACAGCGCAGAGAAGGCAGCAAAGAAAGGCTAATGAAAGCTGTTTCGGAGGAGTGTTCCTGGATTATCTGAGAGCTGGCCAACCTGCAATCTGGAGAAGCACAGTATCAGGCTGGGACTGCTTTAAAAGAACCACAAGTAAAGAACCGGGTAAGAACTGCACCCTTTGTGTCCTCCTTCTTATTTCCTGCACCCTCCTTGCTGCACACAGCACCATACCTACCACCTCATTCTTCATACAGGCTGTCTACAAAATCCGAAGGGACTGCTCCACCTATTGGGAGTGTTCTATACTAGCTGCCAATCCATCTATTCCCTGGGGGTCTATTCCGCAGCGCTGGTCATCCGTGGCCAGACACCACAGGTGGCGTCAACTACAAAATCCCCTACTAATATTCCCCTAAGCTGGATCAGTCAGGGCTACGAAGCTGGCCTACTACCACCATGACTACCCAAAAGACTGCTGGCTCGGCTACCGAGTACCCCGCCCTTATGACCGCTTCAGCGTCACACTGGAACATCATTGTAACATTAAAAAGTGTAGATTAACATATATAAATGAAAGCAAGGACCGAACTCGATGTATCATTAGGCTGGCTTCACACTACCGTTGTTTTTTAATCTCGGCAAATTCATCTGAAACTGTATGCACTCGCATGTGGTTTCTACCCTTTTGACTTTCAATGGGGATGCAGACTCATGTAACGGCATGCGGTTGCATACTGTTCCAGGTGGATCCAGCTGACAACAGTTTTTAACAGAAGCCAAAGACACATTTTGTAACTTGTTTGAGTTTTTTAAAAAAACGTAAACAACTAGGTCTGGGGCAATACGGCCTAAAATAACATGGTGCTTTATGGAAACCAGTCGCTGGATCTGGGTTTTTTTGAATGAGCACGCCCAGAAGCCAGTTTCACTTGACACACCCAATAGGGGGCATTTACTAAAAATGTAATTTTTCACTAGATCCATTCAATAAATGTACACAACCTGATGCAACTGGATTCTACTCCACCAGTATTAGGCTGAATCCATCAGACGAATCAGTGATGTTACCGCTGCAGGAGCCGTCAGTTGCACTAGGATTTACAATTGTGGGGGGATGCAGATTTTTCCATATCACCACCAGATTCAAACAATGGTATCAATACAATACAATCAATACAATATCCTCCATCCTGCTACATATATGATCTCCCATTCCGCTATATATATGTCCTCCATCCTGATGTATATATAGTGTCCATCCTGATATATAATATATATATATATCTTCCATCCTGCTAGATATATGTCCTCCATCCTGCTATATGTCGTCCATCACACTGTATATATGGTCTCCATCCTGCTATATATATGTCCTCCAACCTCCTGTATATATGTTCTCCATCCTGCTAGATATATGTCCTCCATCCTGCTATATGACGTCAATCCTACTGTATATATGGTCTCCATCCTGCTATATATATTGCCTCCATCATGCTATATATATGGTTTCCATACAGCTATATACAGTATATGTCATCTATCCTACTGTATAAAAGGTCTCCATCCTGCTATATATAGTCACCCATCCTGCTATATATATTATCTCTCATCCTGCTGTATATATGGTCTCCCATCCTGCTATATATATTGTCTCTCATCCTGCTATATATATGGTCTCCCATCTTGCTGTACATATGGTCTCTATCCAGCTATGTATGGTCTTCCATCCTGCTATACATATGGTCTCCCACCTTGCTGTATATATGGTCTCCATCTTGCTATATATATATATATGTCCTGCATCATACTGTATAAAAGGGTCTCCATCCTGCTATATATAGTCTCCCATCCTGCAATATATATGGTCTTTCATCTTGCTGTTTATGTCCTCCATCCTGTTAGATATACATGGGCTCTGCAGCCTGCCTTCAACAAAAAAAGCTGCTCCACATGCTTTCCCCACTGCTCACATTGTATGCGACAGATTCTGTGGCAACCCCCACCACCCCCCATCTATCATCCCCCTCCCAGATTCCAAAGTTTTCCTGGGAGATCTGGACCTACAGACACTGTTGGTCACTGAACAGAGGGAGGGAGGAAGAGGGGAGGCAGATAAAAATTCAGCTGTTCTGCTGCTGTGAGGAGCAGGCAGACTAATCTTCTGCCTCCCATAATTGATGTCACACACACTGCTGAGGCTGCCCTCACCTGCTGATCTATTTTCTGGAGAGGCCGGGAACACGCAGTACAAGGAGAGCAGGAGAGAGACATTAGCAACATGGGCAGAGACTGGAGGGGGCGGAGCCAAGCACTTCTCGTCTTCTTGTATTTTAAAGTCCAGGAAGTCAGGAACAGCCCAGCTCAGCGCTGACAGGAGCGGCTGCTTCTCTGCAGAGCGGCCCGGACCCATCCCCCTGCCGGGCCCCATCACAATTGCGACCTTTGCGACCTCGGTAGTTACGCCACTGAAAGCAACCTAAAAGGCTAAATTGAGCTCCATTGGATCTGTTTGGTTTTGTGGCATTGCTGCTCATTGAGGCGACAGCCGGGAGGAGAAAGCATTGTTGAATTTCATGATAAAACCTAATTCACATCTTGTCATCTATATATATATATATATATATAACAAGAAAAAATAACAAGAAAAAAAAAAACAAGCATCTTTTTCATATTATATAACCCTGCAGCTTTGCTAGCACCAGTTCACATTTGTCTTTGAGTGCTGTGCAGTTTTTTTTCTTGTTATTTATCATATGGAGTTGCAGGTTCCATACTGCAATGTGCACTCTCATTGCCTACAGGTGATGGAGGGTCTAGATGGTGTCTGCCCACTGAGAAGTGGGGGGTGGACAAGGAGGATAGGGATATCAGAGTAGGACTCATCAGACCCTGAAGTCACTTTGTCGCAGTTGATGAGCAAACAGACATTGGCCAATGTATGTACCAAGAACTTCAGAATTAAATAAAAAATTGGAGATTTTTGAGTTTTTTGAAAAAAACGTAAGTTTTTAAACTTTTTCCTCAAATATATATAGCTAGTAGCTTATGTACATCATTGGTAGTAGCTGTGTGCTGCAAGGATCTTTTTCATATTATATAACCCTGCAGCTTTGCTAGCACCAGTTCACATTTGTCTTTGAGTGCTGTGCAGTTTTTTTTCTTGTTATTTATCATATGGAGTTGCAGGTTCCATACTGCAATGTGCACCCTCATTACCTACAGGTGATGGAGGGTCTAGATGGTGTCTGCCCACTGAAAAGTGGGGGGTGGACAAAGAGGATAGGGATATCAGAGTAGGACTCATCGGACCTGAAGTCACTTTGTCGCAGGTGATGAGCAAGCAGACATTGGCCAATGTATGTACCAAGAACTTCAGAATTAAATAAAAAATTGGAGATTTTTGAGTTTTTTGAAAAAAACGTAAGTTTTTAAACTTTTTCCTCAAATATATATAACTAGTAGCTTATGTACATCATTGGTAGTAGCTGTGTGCTGCAAGGATCTTTTTCATATTATATATATATATATATATATATATATATATATACATAAGGCTGAGTGTATGTGTGTATGCATGTATATGTGTGTATGTATGCCCGCCTCCTTCATTAGCCCACCCCCTTTGGTGGTTATGCCCCTTCATAGCCACACCCCTCCACATAGCCCCACCCATTTATTTTCCCACTGACCACATAGTGACGCCCCCCATATAGCCATATCCACTCGCTATAGCCAAGCCCACTCCATATAGCCCCGCCTATTCCACATAGCTCTGCCCCTCCACACATAGCCCTTCTCTGTGACTATATGAAGTGGTGGCACTATGTGGACTTGGTGGGGCTAAGTGGAAGGGGTGGGGCTACTGGGAGGTGCAGAGTTATGAAGAGGCGTGGCTATGTGTATATGGACATTATGCCCAGACAAAGCGGGGTTATATAGCAAGTAAATGCATACAACCCACTGGCAGACACAGACAGAAAGGGGCGCCTGTGCAGGAACAAAATATGGGCCCTTTGCAGCCCAAAGTAATCTTAAAACCAAACACACAAAGTCTAGTGGAGGAACTCTTATTTCAGCATTTTTTTTTAAATCATTTTATTCTTCAAACATCATTAAAGCATCATTCCTTTTCGGACCAGGGATGTACATACAGTGGGCACCTTATGGTAGTATAGAAGACACAGCTGTCTAGGAACAGACTATGCGTTTCAATCTTATAGGTCTTCTTCTACGTCTAAGACAGCTGTGTCCTCTATACTGTCATAAGGTGCCCACTTTATATACATACCTGGTCCGAGAAGGAATGATGCTTTTTTAACGATGGTTGAAGAATAGAAAGATTTAAAAAGAAATACCAAAATAAGGGTTCCTCCGCTGGATTTTATTTGTTTGTTTGGTTTGCAGGAAGGTGTGCCTCCTTCATCTCTGTGCAGATCCATGGCAGATGATAGGACCAAGGGGAAACTACGATCTGGGTAAGATGGATACCATTGACTTTTTGCATATATATCAAAGGTACCTTAAGATGCACAATTTCACTTGCTTTGGAGGTTAGAAATGGGCCCCCTAACCTCTTGGGCCCCTTTGCGGCCACACCAGTTGCACTAATTATATGTCCATATCTGATATAACTCCAAACTGTTTGTTTTTCATGTCGCTATATATTCTGTAGCAGTTTATAGGCTTTTACACTTCGTAAAATGCTAGAAGCCCGTAGACAAAGTTATGCCAATAAACCCCAAGTAGTTTGCAGAAAGTGGAAAAAAAAGTAGAAGAACTGGTGAATGTAACACGATTACACTCGACCTCCAGTCCAAATAAACAATCAGATGGATTTGCAGTATATTTTTTCCTTTAGTGAAGTGAATGGAGAGAACACATTACACATGTAACAAGGTTCTGGAACAAAAGATGTTCCCTTAGTAGTCGCTGAGCGCTGTATTATCAGTAAATTGAAGTTATGTCACCTTTTATACCAGAGGACAGTGCGGAAAGGTTCCTTGATTACCATATAGACGCAGCATTGTACTTAAACAATATGCGATCTGCCAATAAAATGTTTCATTTCGGAAATAGCGTATGTAAACTCCATAGACGCCGGGCTCCTTCTGCCATTAATCCACATTACAATGCGTCTCTGCCTCAGATGGAATTGCAACCACCATGTGGTCATTTAGGAAAATGCATTTTTTCGAAATAATATATTGGAAATTTTGCTTCTTCTCTGAAACATTGGTCATAAATATTTAACATACACCACATTTTATTGAATATATTTCTGAACATCGGAAGCATTCAGACATTATCTGGGGAGAAGAGAAAGGCGCGGTGGGGCGATTCGTTAACTCCATCTATGATCGGGGAAGATATTCTAGGCAATATTTATACCAAAGTGTCTTTTAGGGCCATGTCACACACACAGATAATTGTGCAGAGATTGTTCCCAGATCTCTGGTTGCAGTGAAATCATGGACACATTGTTACATTTGTACACAGCCACATAATGGTACAATGTGTCCATGATTTCACTGCAACCAGAGATCTGCCAACAATATCTGCACAATTATCTGTGTGTGTGACGTGGCCCTTAAGAATCTGTCGATTTTTACTTGATTAAATAAAATGAAGGAAAAATGTAATGAGGGGTAAGAAAGTGGAGTACTCTGTAATACTGAGAAGTAATTACTGAAATATCAAACTGCTCTGTTTGTGTTTTATGAACAGCCTATGAATGTCTAGTTTATCTATCAATCTACAGTATATATCTACAGTGGTAGATAATATTTGATACAATGTCGATTTTGCAAGTTTTCCCACCTACAAAGAATGGAGAGGTCCGCAATTTTAATTGTAGTACACTACAACTCTGAGAATAAAAGAAAAATCCAGAAAAATCAAATTATATGATTATTAAATAAATAATTAGGGGAAGGTCATGGGTAGCGGTGCCAGAGGCCGTGGGCCCGAGGGAATGCAGATGAAAGGTGGAGATAGCAATAAAATAAT
This sequence comes from Allobates femoralis, assembly GCA_033576535.1. Lineage (NCBI taxonomy): Eukaryota > Metazoa > Chordata > Amphibia > Anura > Aromobatidae > Allobates > Allobates femoralis. Next base: position 105,364,100 of record JARQOC010000004.1, read on the forward strand.
AAAATGTCTGTCGTGACACCACCTGTAGGGGTCCGGTGATGGCACCGGCGCTGCTTTGGCCTCCGGGGTGATGTGCGGCAGCTAGAGGAAACCGCTCCCTACAGGACGAGCAGGGGTCCCCGGGGTGGTAGGTTGTAGTGAGGGAATAGGGTAGCGCAGTCGGTGTGGTGTAGATGGAAGGAGGGACACGCACACATAAGGTCTTTTGGTACCTTTACTGGTGTTCTTCATGGGTACACTCGACCAGAGATGAGGTAAACACTTCAGGACTTCCACAGCGAGTAGGATTGTAGGCCTCCTGGTGTCTGTTACTCTGTCTGGGTCTGGCAGGCATGGAACCCGACCAGACGGTTACTTCACTTTCTGTGTGACTCTTCACACCCGGATTTGCTGCACTGAGGGCACTTCTATGGGATTCCTGTCTGGCCTAGACTTCGGGCTCTCATTTGGTGGTGCTTCGGGTGTCCGGGGAGCTAAACCCCCTATTTGTAGTGCTGGTTTCTCTGCAGGGCCTATTCTGCGTCCCTGTAGCTCGGACCCAGTCACCGGAACTCTGCTAGGGTGAGTCGGTATGACCCCTCTGCCCCTTCTTGTACACGTTTCTCTCCTCTGCCTGTGACCCCTACTCTCAGGGTCTACCACTGTTTCAGGTGTCTCTGGTATGGGCCTAGCACGGCTCCAGTACCAGTTCAGCTCACTCAGCTCTTCACAGTTCTGTAGTGACTGCACACTCTGGTGTTTTCCCCTCCAGGACCCGTATTTATAGGGGGAACTGGCTTAAGGCAACCAGTGGGGCTCCCCCTACAGGTCTGGGGTGAAAGGTGTTGTGTGTTAGTGGGGTTTACTCGCTGTGTACCATCCTTCCATGTCCCAAGGGAGTCTGTGGTGACCTGGCACAGGGTGCCACACAAGATTTTAACTCATGACGGTGTTGTGTAATCTTTGAGACCGTGGTCTCAGTTCCTTCAAGTCATTAACCAGTTCCTCCCCTGTAGTTTTGGGCTGATTCCTGACCTTTCTCTAAATTATCCTTACTCTATGAGTTCGATCTTGCATGGAGCCCCAGATCGATGAAGATTAACATTCATCTTGTGTTTCTTCCATTTTCTAATATTTGCGCCAACAGGTGTTGCCTTTTCCTCAAGCTGCTTGCATATTGCACTGTAGCCCATCCCAGCCTTGTACAGGTTTACAATTTTTCCCTAGTGTCCTTAGGCTGGTTTCACACTGCGGTCAGATCAGGTCAGGTCAGGTTCGATCAGGTTTTGTGTTTCAAAACCAGCCGGGACTCCAAAACCTAGAACAGGTGTCAGTCTTTCAATTATAGTTTTTGTCTGCTAGTTCCTCTCCTGGTTCCTCTCCTGGTTTTGGCACACAAACCTGATCGAACCTGATCAGTTAAAAACCGCAGTGTGAAACCAGCCTTAGACAGCTCTTTGGTCTTGGTCATGGTTCGAGTAAAGAGGTTCGAGTTTGATTGACTGACTGTGTGGACAGGTGTCTTTATACAGGTACTAAGTTCAAACAGGAGTAATTAATACAGAATGTGCAGAATAGGACTTTTTAAAAAAAAAATAGGTCTGTAAGAGACAGAATTCTTGCTTATTGTAGGTAATTTAATACTTATGTCATGCAATAAAATACTAATTATTTATAGATTATACAATGTTATTGTCAGGACTTTTTTGATTCTGGCTCTCACAGTTTAAGTATACCTTAGAATAGACAGAAATGACAGACCTCTGCATTCTTTTTAGGTGGGAAAACTTGCAAAATCAGCAATGTATCAAATACTTATTTTCCCTACTGCATCTATTAGATATGAGAACTTTTGATCATATTAAGATTTAGCAGTTTGTCTAAATTTGAAAGAGAAATTCAGTTTGTCTTGAATTCATTAAATCTGAATCAATTATGCCTATTAAAACAGTCTGGAATCTCTCACGGGGAGGGAAAATGATTAATTTTGCACAATAATGTCATTTTCACTTAGGCCGGCTTCACACCATGATTTTTTGGATTCGGCTTTGTCCGGTGTGAACCGGGCAGAACCGGATATAGTTTTGGCCCCCATGTATCCCTATGGGACCGGATGGCACTTATTTGACATCCGGTTTTGTGTCTGTCCGGGAGGATCCGGTTCTGTTTGTTTTTTGCAAAAAATAACATGGGCCGCTGGATCACGCCGAACCCGGCAGAAAAATGATCTGGTTCCCGGACACCGGGTGCTGAAAGAGCGGCGGCTGTGAAGTTCAAGCTGCGCTCCCTCAGCACCTGGACAGCGCAGCTTAAATAGCCGCCACTGTAGTTCAGCACCTGGAGAGCTCCACGGCTGAAATTTCAGCACTGGACAGCGGTAGCCACACGCAGGAACTAATCCAGTACAAAACAGGATCGGAGGGCATATTTGCCCTCCGTTTGTGTGTGTCTGGGGATGTCAGGTTCTGTCCGGTGGATCCTGCAAAACACCAGACAGAACTAGACAGGGAAAATCGTGGTGTGAAGCCGGCCTTAGAGGTGTACTCACTTGCCAGTGGTTTGTGTTGAGTTATTTAAAAGACATACAAAACTTACACTCTTGCACAAGCTGTACACATACTACTTTACATTAGATCAAAGTATCATATCTTTAATGTTATCTTATGAAAACATATAATATATGAAAAGATATAACGCAACAAAAAGGTTAAGACTGGTAACTATATCATGCCATGGACTAAAGTGTGTCCAGTTACAGTGCGCAACACAGGCACCTGGATCAACAGTGTCTGGTAAACAGCACAAAACAACAAACAGGGGGAATATGTACAACAGGGAGGGCCCTGCTTTTAGGGCTCAGGGGAAAGAGAGACCTCCTGCACTTACCTGCAGTTGTGCCTTGATCTCACTACTGTCCCTATAAAGAGTTTTTCACCCCGTCGTCAAGAAAGATACTTAGTCCCTCGCTAGTTTGATGGTTACCCTCACTTGTGAGATGGCCGGCTGGAGCACTTGTCTCAATGTTGCACTAAAACCAAAATGAAGGTAGGGAAAGACAGACAGGGGATGAACCAACATGACTTTTCTGCTGCTACCACTCTGCTATGCAGCAGACAGCTGGGCAACAGTCAGCTCTCAAGAGCTCCTTCCACCTAAGCAGCATGGCTAGGAATGTAGTTCATTCACCAGTAAGGAATGCTGAATTATGTGACCATATAAAGGAGATGGGAGTAGTCATAAAGTAGCCTCACCTTGGTAGAACACCCAGGAGCTTTGCTAACAGCAGAAACTAACATTAACACCTGCACTGTCAAAGGGAAGAAACACGTTGGTCCCAAACTTATCACCAGTCTCATAAGAAAGACCATCATGACAATTACATGATGCATGACTTTTATTAACATAACCCAGATAGGCATCATTATAAATTGTAGACAGACCCTTCCCATCAGGCTGATAGCCCTAAAGAAGGCGCACTATGCAGGAGATACTTGATAATAACATTTTGAACAGTATAAATTCAAGTATCAAGCAAATACAAATAAGTTTTTTTATTGTGCAAAAACTTTAAAGGGAATCTGTCAGCTAGTTTATGCCCCCCAGCTATCACTGTCTCTACCTGAAGCTTTATAATACTATTCTAATTATCCCTGTCTGACATCATAGCGTACTGTTAAAGGTGAGAAAAAATCATTTATACACTTACATTTTCTTATGGAAATGAGGCAGTCAGTCTACATCTTGGAGACTGAAGTCTATCTGGCAGGTTAATAGTTAATATTTCAGTCGAATGTCAGAACATGCTGAGACTTGTGTGATGTCACAACCATGTGACTATAATAGGCGGAGCTAAGTCTTCATAGCGCATAATGATTTGGCTTGCTTAGCTCCACCCACTATGGTCACATGATCGTTACATCACACAGGTCATTATGACAAGAGAAGTTAATAGTGAGTTAACTGTTAACCTGCCAGTGGACTACAGTCTCCAAGCTGGGGACTGACTGCCTCCTTACATAAGAAAATGTAAGTGTATAAATGCTTTTTTTTCACCTTTAGCATTACACTATGAGCTCAGACAGGGATTGTTAAACTAGTATTATGAAGCTGTAGGGACAGACAGTGATAGCTGGGAGGGCAAAAATGACCTGACAGGGTAGCTTTAAAAACAAAATGGAAGTTACAGAAAGAAAAGAACTTATTCCAGAAATTAAGTAGACTCAATCCCTTCAAGTACAAGTGTACAATAAAGTATTCATATGGTGTGAAGTAAGGTACCCGTGCAAGGGTCCATCACATTAAAGAGTGAAATATCACATCAAAGTGGAGAAATAGCCATGTTAAATATAAACCTGGTATACTGTGACAGTATATGTACTACATGTCACATCAGGGTCCCTAAACTAAGAGGTGTATATAATGTGTAGATCCTCTAAACAACAGTGAGTGCAAAACCTGCTGTCTCAAAATGTGCATGTGCATAACCATCATTGTGCAAATGTGGCGCCCCGCCAAGCAGGCGTCACAGAGGGGTACTGCACCTGTAAAAGAGGTGCAGATACTCCAGCTGCAGGTGGACCCCAGGATGGTGGGTGGTACCCATTCACCAGCACTCCCACACTAGTTTACAGGGTGGGAGGTCACCCGGGAGGGGATATAGTCACCTCTAGGGGGAACAAGAGAGTGAAACGGAACAAGAGAGTCAGACGGAAGGAGAGTCAGACAGTGAGTCTGAATCAGATAAGGAGTGTCTAAGACAGGCTCGCTTAAGGAAGAGATGGAAGAAGAAGAAAGGGTTTGACCCGTGACACAGTTAACCCCTTTGAGGACTGATACCCGAGCAATAATGCAGGCAGAGCAGCAGCACTTCATGGAACATACCAGTGAGTAAAGTGCAGAGTGGGTTAATCTGAGTAAACCATCTGGTCTAAAACAAGAAAAGCCATAGAAATTGGGAATATGACCACGCTCCTGTTAGTATAGGAAGAAATTCTTCTTGACCAAAAAATTTGTAATTATGTGATTTTATTTTCTACGCGTTTCAGGGTAACCAACAACTTTTTGAGACAGCAGGCTTAGCACTCACTGTTGTTTAGAGAATATACACATTATCTTAGTTTAGGGACCTTGGTGTGACATGTAGTACATGTACTGTCACAGTATGCCAGGTTTATATTTAACATGGTTATGTCCCCACTTTGATGTGACATTTCACTCTTTAATGTGTTGGACCCTTGCACGGCTACTTTATTTCATACCATGTGAATATATTATTGTACACTTGTACAAGATGGGTTTGAGTCTACTTCATTTCTTGAATAAGTTCTGTTTTTTCCTGTAACCTCTATTTTGCTTTTAAAATTTTGCACAATAAAAAATTAATTCGTATTTTCTTGGTGCTTGAATTTATGCTGTTCGAAATGATGCATGACTATGTTAATAAAGTGTTGCATCATCTGACAAGTTGAGAGTTACTACATTTTATTTATGTTAGGAGCATTAAAGTTTTTGATGAAAGACGTCTGAATTTTCACAGCGCTGTAAGTATTCTGAAATCTGCAGTCACCTAATGTGACTGCAGACTTTTGTCACAAACCTGGACAAGCCCTTTAAATATAACATTAAGCACTGTTTTATCATGGCAAATCCTAACCGTGTGTAATATACTCACTGTTAGGATTCAGCTTTGCTTGTCGCTTCCAGCAGTCATCACATGACCACTCGTGCGATTTTTATACTTACGGTAACTTGGTAACTAGCTTTTCTTCAGGCAAGGGATGTAGTATTTTACTAAAAATTGAGAGAATTAGGCTAGGGTCACACTCAGTGCTGCCCCTACGGCAGCCGCATTGCAGTACAGCAGAGCTCAGCCTGCTGTAACCGCCAGTGGTAACGTCGGATACTTCGGACGAACGCAGCCCTTAGTTACCCGATGTATACCATAGTTACTGGCCACATACAAAGCTGCCTGGACTGCGGTATTACTGAGCGCAGAGAAAAACATTGCCTGAACGTTTTTCTCTGCGGTTAGGATTACCGCAGTCCGGCCAGCTTTGTGTGTGGCCAGTAACTATGGTATACATCGGGTAACTAAGGGCTGCATTCGCCCGAAGTACCCAACGTTACCACTGGCGGTTACAGCAGGCTGAGCTCTGCTGTACCGCAATGCGGCTGCCACAGGGCCAGCACTGAGTGTAACCCTAGCCTTAGAAAAAAGTGCGTAAATCAGGGGCTGGCTAGCCCTGGGGGCAGGAGGGAATGATGCTCCACAGGCCAGTGGTCAAGCAGCAGTTTTGGGGCCGCCCGGCCATTTGTCAAGTTGGTCTGGGAGGCCGCTCTGCCTCTGCAGCTCACTGCTCATGGGCCACTGCTGGGTACTTGCCCCCAGGCTAAATTTGCCAGCCAGCCCCTGGCATAAATTGCATGTGAGCAGTCACTTGATGACTACTCGTGCAGCTTGTGTGGAGGGGGGACTCCAAACTAAATTCTTGCCCCATTTGTCAAACGTAGATCCGCCTCTGCCCAGATTAATATATTTAATGATGGCTTTGTCTGATTCAAGTAAGTAAAAAAGTCAGGTAAAACTTTGTCGCCATAAGATAGAATGTGATTCAACACACCACAAAACCCACAGAATTCTATAAGACTTTTCCACAACAGGATCCATTCTTTAGGTTCACCGGCTCACATCTACTTCATAACTTTTCCTGTTAACAGACGACATCATTAGGCGTGATCTTTCATCACTACTTTCTCTCAGATACTTTAGTGTCTTTGGTGTCACATATAGATATTTATGTACATCATTTTTCTCACATTGTTTGATCTACAAGTATGGGTAATTGGCTCATTACTCATAGTGATAATGGCTCATTACAACCGACACTTACAACCTAGTTCATGTGCTAGATATACTATGTCAATTATCATATGCGAGGAATGTAAAAGGTAGAAATTCTGAGGTTTATTAACATCTGTGTGATAATGGATCTTCCTTTATTACATAAATATTCAAAAAGTTAAATAATAAGCAACAATGAGAAAGAAATGTTTTGCATATTGTATAAATCTCAGGGCCAACATACTGTAAGATTGGTGCAACCAAGGCAGCCAGAGAGGGGCACAACAGGAAAGGGTGCTTATCTACCTCCAAAATAGTAATCAGCTTTTGTCACGAAAACATTATTGAACTGCAAAGGGACCATATTCTGTTCTTGAACTGGGAACTTTTTCTGTTCATTTTCACCCATGATGCATCTTGTATACGGACATTAGCTCCTAAATTGCAGGTCATAACTAAGATGGAGTTTCCACAGGGGGCTAAATGTCCACTTAGATTTTAAAATACTAAAATCCTGTGCATCAAGGGGTTATCCAGGACTTCCAGCAAGTAGTTTTTAACTACCTGCCTGTGTGTACCAGCGATGATTTTTGATGGCTTAGAGAGGGCACGAATCACTCCTGCCAGCCATTCTCCAGCTTCATTTGTCCTCACGTAAACAGAGCAGCTCTTTCACGTCCTATCTGCACTGTCAACAGGATATAACTGTCGAAATCATGCAAATAAAGAGCTGGCTTCCCATCTGCCTAACTTCATGAAGCAGGCTTTCAGTCACGTGCATGACGTCAACAGTGAAGCTCACTTGACAGAGCAGTCTGGAAGTGAAAGAGCTGCTCTGTTGACTTGAGGTCAAATCAAGCCAAAAAATTGCTGTCTGAGCTGGAACATGTTATTATAGGGCAGAACAGACAGGCCTCAAAGTCCCTGATAATCTCGTCACAGTTGGGGTACTGCATCCATAAATGACTATGTGATTATTCCTGTCAAAGTAGAATGTAGGATTTGTAGGAGGATCCCATCCTAGCACTCCCACACACCCACCTAGAATAGATGGGTTTTGGCCCATACCCTAGGGGAGGGAAGTTAGGGGAGCCTCCGAGAGAGTTTTAGTCGGCACTGGGGAAAGACAGAGCATGGGGAGCCTCCGAGAGAGAGAAAGGAGACTTCCAGAGAGGGGGACTGGAGAGAGAGAACAGGCAGCCCAGACTGAAGGAGAGGACCCCCCGAGCATCCATACTCAGGGAGGGAACCCTGGTCCATACACCGGAATGCCGGTTCTGAAGACGCGGCACAGGGAGTTCAGCCCCTGAGCCGTAACATCGGAGGTCGCGGGTCCGTCTACTGGCCCCGACACCCTGTCAGAAAGGAAACCAGTCACACCAGGATAACCCACCGTGGTCGAGATACAGTACAGGAGAGAGGAGAGCGGGAAGCTGGGACACTCAGAAAGCACCCCAATCTGGTCTGGTACTAAGCGGGCTGTTCCCGGACAGGCAGTAGCAGCAGGACACGGGTTAAAGACAAGGAAGGCACACCACGGGAGACTCCAAGGGATCCTGCTGCCCACTCTGACTACCCGGCTAGCTATTCTTACTTAACAACGGTTGTCTTCTGTGAACTGTACCACCATCAGCATTGTTCCAGTAAAGTACCCAGGTAGAGTGACAGAGTCTCTGTGTGCTTATTCACTGTTGCGCTGCAACTTACTTATCTCCATCATCAGCACTTCCATGACTACAGGTGCATCCCTGCCCCGGAGGGCCAGCTCTACCTGCAATGAGCTGTTCCATCTCGGCTGCTTTACCATCGCCTTCCGGAGGCCTGAAGCGGCGCTGGTGCTACATCACCAGAATCTGCAGGTGGCATCACAATCAATTTATAAACTTTTATTCCCATTCCAACTACCCCCTTTTTAGTTGACCACGAAAGACGTCCTCTGTCTTATAAACCGATGATCTTTATTCCTATGAATAACTCCAAACCCGTGACGTTTCAGCGATATCGTTCACTATATCGTACCGTGTAACGGGGCCTTAAGGATTACATTCCTGTGTCATCCATGCGGTGCATTTCATCCAATTGCATCTGACTTTAGGTTGAGACCTTGATTTCTCTTAAGATGCAACATAAGACTAGCATTTTTATCATACTCATGTACACAATAACAGTGATTGCAGGGGTGCCACCTCTGTGAATGCATGCATTTTCTTATTTAGGGTCTAAATATTACAACCCCACATTTGGTATTAACCGCTAAACTTGTAACCAAGGAAGAAATGAAATCTAACATGTAAATCATCCTATGAAAAAAATGATGCAATTAATGTAGAAAGTTCTGTACATCTGGGGGGATTCTGGTGCATTTTTTATTGTGTCTCCCTCCACCTCAAGGTGTTCTTCACTTCCTTCATACGTTGAGATTTTTGTGTCTTTCATGTGCTCTAACCAACAGACATACAGTATCAGACAACTAAAAGTGAGTGACAGAAAAGACGACACAAGCTAAATAGAAGAGGCTAAATGCCTATTGATTTCTAAGACTTGTAATATGAGATGACCACATAGATAGCAATGAATTATATATCAGTCAGATAAGCCTAAAATTACATCTACAGCATGCTCTCCTGGCAAGGCGATGTTATTGGCAAAAATTCTGAATAATAGGTGTTGGTAGATAGAGACCTGGATGAGTGTGGTGTCCTCAAGAAGCGATCTATGGTAGCCTAATGTGCAAAGATACGCAACGATCAAGGCCTAATGCTCATAGAAATCAAAGTTCTGTAAAGGCAAATTATGCTGAAAAAGAGGGCAATAGAAGCCCAGATTGCAATGGAAAAGGTTTGGATGTCTATAGATATACAATGAAATACAGTGAAGTATTTCTACTGAAATAAATCAAATTACCCCACAATTAGCTCTACTCTTCCTGGCTGCAGAGAATATCATCCTACAAAACAGGGCAATAATAATGCATATCTGTCACAGGCTGATTTAGTGGATAGGGAATCAGGAGGCAAGATGGTAAGATGGTCAAAGGCATTCAGTGGAGCTAGTCTGACCCATAGACTGGGGTTCTTTAACACCCTGTTCCGAAAGGTGCCCCAGATGGCGGAGAGGTCTGGGTTGCCACCCTGGCCCTACGCTCCTGATCAGCCCTAGGATAAGAGCCCCTACCTCCAACCGGGAAAATCCAGCAGCTTCAATGGAAGACAACCACAGCAAAAACACAGCTCAGCTCAGCACTACTTCACAGCACTGGGTCCAAGTAGAAATGAACTCTGTCTGTGACACCTGGAAGGAAGTAGAGCTATTTCAAGGCTGGGGAAGTGGAGATCTGAATACAGAGACACACCCCTCCACCTCCACCCAAATGCTATGACTCACCCTTCCACCCCTACATCCAGTGTCCATAATAATCTAATGTACCAGTGATGCCCCTTCTTTGGAAATACTGAAATCTATGGGCTGCTTCCTGGTATGACATGATGGTTGTATTATTTCCGGTCCTGTGCATTGTGAGAGATTATTGGGTGTATTTGCTGGCTCAGAGCAAGCACAGTGCACATTCTGAAGCCTGACAAGTACACCCAATTACTCACCCACAATGCACAGGATACATCTATTTCCAGTCCTGTGCATTGTGGGGGAGTAATTGGGTGTACTCCTCCAGCTTCATAATTTACAATGAGCATGGACTGGAGCTGGCATATACACCCAATAGTCCCCCAGAATGCGCAGAACTAGAAATGATGCGACTATCGTGTCATACTAGGAAGCAGTCCATAGATTTCAGTATTTCCAAAGAAGAATACAGCATTGGTACATTAGGTTATTATGCCCACCGGGGCGTGATAACCATGGAGCGAGGGCAAACATGGACTCGGAGAGAATGCACCATTACAACAAGATAGAACCTCATTACCAGGGGAAAATGTAAGCTATAAAATGCGTTTTTGCAACTATTAAACCTCACGTTTAGGTAAGACAGGGATGCTTAGGAATGTACTTGGAAGCTGTAGGAACAGGTAGTGATAGCTTGGAGGGTTTAAAGTAGTTCACAGATTCCCGTTAATTATACTGTGTGTAGACCAAAGGTATGCATTCTACATGACTCTATTTAAAAGGACGCGCGCTGCCTAGTTACCCGCAGTTTACCTTGGATACCAGCTCCCAGCGCTTCCAGAGAGGTGCTGGGAGCTGGCTGATCGCGTCTACCGGTGTCACACGCAGCGATGCTGTGTGTACACCGGGCGACCATCGCCAGGTTTTCGGTCCAGTCCGAAAACCTGGTGATGATCAACCAGCGATTTATCGCTGGTTGATTCAGCATGTCACACGCGTCAATATCGCTGCAACGTCACACGCAGCAGCGATATTGACAGCGATATTGACGCGTGTGACATCACCTTATGGAGCAGAGTGGGACAGAGAGCCCCAGGAAAGCTGAATGAGTGTTCAGACCCAGAGTTCTAGATAAACTGGGAATGAGAGAGAGATCTATCCGACTTTGGTCCTCCGCTGGCGAACACTCAACGATTACTGGAGAGGACAGCTGCTGTCCAGTTATCCGTGAGGAGCAGACATCATGCATCATCACTTGGCTGAAGATCTGCTCCACAGCCCAAATGCTAGTCCAACTCCTGGTGTGACCCTCAGGGTCCAAACAATTTAGAAGGGGCATTGGTTCCTGACATTATCTCCTACTATGGAACTCTCCTGCTGTCTTCCATGCTACAAACCCTTTTATTTACTATGCCCCACCCACAAAGAGCATCCACTATCAATAACCTTATTTGGCTAAGGGGTTTCAGAGAGCAGCCTTTATCTTTAACCAGTGAAGGGTCATGTATACCTTATTGAACATGCAGTTTTTCAATACAAATGCAAAGGTAGTTCTTGGGTGACAGGTCGATAACACCTCTTACTCTCTTGCAATAAGACATGAACTTGTGAGTTACCTAAAAACCTATTATAACACACAGCAATGGTTAATTCAATAGCTAAGGTATACAAAAATGTTCTGTACATTGTATCTTTGCTGACTTGTGAAGATTTCTGTATGTGATGTCTACTTCTTACAGACCGAAGACCAGGAATACTGTAGGGGATTAATATGACAGCTCTACGGTGTGCAGAAACCAAACAACAACAGACATCGCTCATAAAGGAAGAGAACAATATAGACAGCATTGATTGGAAGCAGTAGGGTTTAGCTGGTTTTCTGAGCTTTGCTTGCTACATGTAAATTAAGTGTACTCACCGAAGACCTTCATATAGCAGGTATTCATAGACGTTGTATTGAACACTTTCTTCCTGGAAATTCTGGCATTCTTATATAAAAATACACAACCCATTAAACTGCGTCTGTTCTGTTATTGATCCCCCCTTGCCTCCTCATCAAAAGGCCCAAACTACTGTTTCTCTGTCTTTCTCTTTGGGAAAAACATGAAAATCTATGTGTGTAAATCAATCACTACTTATGAATGCTGGCAGTGGTTCATTTCTCGGGTCCTGTGGGAGAGAATTCATGTAAATTGAGCCTTATTGTTACATAGTACAGTGTGAGTGTAATTACTGTAACAGTACTGGGAGAGCAGCCTCTGAAACAGATGGGATTTTGTGCTTTAGTCTCAATGCGCTGAACCTGGATTTTGCAAAGTATGTAGAATTAGTAATGTGTGTTAAACCAGGGATAGGAATCCTGCAGCTCTGCATCTTGCGATTATCAACTGAGAACTTAGTTGTCTGTGAGAAAGCAAGTAAACTTTCTTTGACTTGGGAAAAAAAATACATCAAGATCAAAGACGTATAAAAAAAAAAACATAATACGTATCATAAATACAGATAGGAAAAAATGTATTGCTCTAAATGTCATGTTTCATGTCTCTACTTGGACCTGCTCCGTTGACGTTTGCCCTGTTGCCAGACTCTACTGCCTTCACGCTAAGGCTAGGGTCACATTTGCGTTTTGAAATCCTGATCTAGTTTTGAGCTGTTAAAACTTCTTTTTAATATATTTATTAATGACCTTGTACAGGGCCGGCGTTAGGGGGGGGCAGACTAGGCAGTTGCCTAGGGCCCCCACTCTCTTAGGGGCCCCCAAAGGAGCTGAACTGAAAATAGCAATAAAACAGTAAAAAAAATAAAAAAATAACATATTTGGTATCGCTGCGTTCGTAAGAATCTAAGCTATCAATATATGAAGTAAATGAATCCAATTGGTAAATGGCGTAACGGAAAAAAAATAAAAACGCCTGAATTATGTTTTTTGGGCCACCACGTTGTTACAATACAATGCAATAAAAGGCGATCAAAATGTTGTATCTGACTCAAAATGGTATCAGTAAAAATGTCAGCTCAGGGCACATAAAGTAACCCCTCACATAGCCCTGTATCTTGATAAATTAAATCATCATGGGTCTCGGAAAATGGCGAATAAAGCAAATTTGTTTAAATTTTTTTTTTTTTTTTTTTTACAAATTTCTGGGTTTTTTTATGATTGAAATAAAAATGTTCTGTATGTTCTTATTCTGACCTAGATAATCAACTTATGAAGTCACTTTTACCATATAGTTAACATGATGAATAAAGAACTCAAAAAAATTGTGGAATTGCACTTTTTTTGCACTTTTATTTGCAATTTCAAAGCACTTGGAATTTCTTTCTCATTCTCCAGTACATTTTGTGGTAGAATGAATGATGTCAATCAAAAGTACAACTCATCCCGCAAAAAACAAGCCCTCGTACGGCGATGTGGAAGGAGAAATAAAAAAGTTCTGGCTCTTGGAAGAAGCGGAGGGAGAAATAAAAATGAAAAATCGCTCAGTGGTAAAAGTTATAAAATCCTAGTAATTGCCGTATAATAGCAGCAGGAGCGCCCCCCGCAGGCTTCAATCTTCACATGTTCATGATGGGAGTAATTAGAGTTAGGGGACCTCTTTAATTCCTACATTAGTAGCCAGTTATCAAGCAGAACTTACAAGGCATTAAAGGGGATGTCCAGGATTAATAAAACTTTACTACATTCTTTCAAAAACAGCACAACCCCTGTGTACAGGTGGCATGTGGTATTACAGCATAGGCCCATTCCCTTCAATTAAGATGAGGTGCAATATCACATACAACCTGTAGACAGGGGTGGCGCTGTTTTTGAAAGAAATCAGTCATGTTTATAGAATTCTGGACAACTCCTTTAAGATCAATATTCCCACTAGTGACCCCAGAACAACAGGATGGGGCTTAATTCAAATGTATTTTTGTTATAATATGAAGAATATAGCAGAATTTTGTTAAAGATGACATTTAAGTAGATGATCCTATAAAAACATTTCTCTTATTGACTCTCCAGTTTGTAAATCCTATTTCATTAAACATTTGTAGGTAATTTTTAATGACCATGGCCATGTTCACACACATGCGTTTTTTTGACCATCTCTGCGTTTTTGGGCTGTTAAAAAAAACGCAGGTGCGTTAACGCAGGGTACATTTGAGTGTAGCTGCGTTTTTCAGCTCCATTTGCGTTTTTTACCCCTAGTCCAAAAAACGCTGCATGCAGCGTTTTTGGGTGCTGTAAAAAAACGCATGTGCGTTTTTCCAAAAACGCATGCGTTTTTTTAACATGGGGCCCTATGGGAAACGCATGCAAAAACGCATGGTACATTAGTACCTTTTAGTGCCATTCAAAAACGCATGCGTTTCCCATAGGGGCCCATGTTAAAAAAACGCATGCGTTTTTGAAAAAAACGCACATGTGTTTTTTTAACATGGGGGCCCTATGGGAAACACATGCGTTTTTAAAAGGCACATTTATGCACCCTGCGTTAACGCTTGCGTTTTTGCCTGCGTTTTTGGTGAAAAAATGACTAAGTCCAAAAACGTGGCAAATCCTTTCAGACACACAAGGGACATATTTTAGCACTCTTAAAAAAACGCAAGTGCTTTTAAGAGTGCTAAAAAAAACGCAAATTGTGTGTGAACATAGCCTGTAAGGAGTCCTGTGTTCACAATCCCCATCTCTTTGTCAGAGTATGGCTATGTTCACACACAATTTGTATTATTCTGTATATATACACTGCCCACTACCATTTCTCCTGTCCTGTATACTGGGTGTAATCCTCGGTATCTGTATTATTCTGTATATACACTGCACTGTACCACTTCTCCTGTCCTATATACTGGGTGTAATCCTCAGTATCTTTATTATTGTGAATATATACACTGCACAGTACCACTTCCCCTGTCCTGTATACTGGGTGTAATCCTCAGTATCTGTATTATTCTGTATATATACACTGCCCAGTACCACTTCTCCTGTCCTGTATACTGGGTGTAATCCTCGGTATCTGTATTATTCTGTATATACACTGCACTGTACCACTTCTCCTGTCCTATATACTGGATGTAATCCTCAGTATCTTTATTATTCTGTATATATACACTGCACAGTACCACTTCTCCTGTCCTGTATACTGGGTGTAATCCTCAGTATCTGTATTATTCTGTATATATACACTGCACAGTACCACTTCTCCTGTCCTGTATACTGGGTGTAATCCTCAGTGTCTGTATTATTCTGTATATATACACTGCACATTACCACTCCTCCTGTGCTGTATACTGGGTGTAATCCTCAGTATCTGTATATACACTGCACAGTACCACTTCCCCTGTCCTGTATACTGGGTGTAATCCTCAGTATCTGTATTTTTCTGTATATATACACTGCACAGTACCACTTCCCCTGTCCTGTATACTGGGTGTAATCCTCAGTATCTGTATTATTCTGTATATATACACTGCACAGTACCATTTCTCCTGTCCTGCATACTGGGTGTAATCCTCGGTATCTGTATTATTCTGTACATATACACTGCACAGTATCACTTCTTCTGTCCGGTATACAGGGTGTAATCCTTAGTATCTGTATTATTCTGTATATATACACTGCACAGTATCACTTCTTCTGTCCTGTATACTAGGTGTAATCCTCAGTATCTGTATTATTCTGTATATATACACTGCACAGTACCACTTCTCCTGTCCTGTATACTGGGTGTAATCCTCAGTATCTGTATTTTTCTGTATATATACACTGCACAGTACCACTTCTCCTGTCCTGTATACTGGGTGTAATCCTCAGTATCTGTATTATTCTGTATATATACACTGCACAGTGCCACTTCTCCTGTCCTGTATACTGGGTGTAATCCTCAGTATCTGTATTATTCTGTATATACACACTGCACAGTACCACTTCTCCTGTCCTGTATACTGGGTGTAATCCTCAGTATCTGTATTATTCTGTATATACACACTGCACAGTACCACTTCTCCTGTCCTGTTGTCAGAGAGGCAGTATTGGATTTTTAGCATTTAACTTGTTTAAATTGATTATCCCCAATATGCAGTCATCACCTCTCTTCTGTATAGGTGATGACTTTCCCTTCGCTCTGGATCTGACCGCTGGGACCCCACAATTCTGAGAAACGTGGCTTTGAAGAGTAACATGTGAATGGAGCTGTGGTTGATTATTCCCTCTGCTGCTCCATTCACATGTGGCTCTTCAGATAACTCCTTTAAGAAAGTGATGAAGCCACGACAACGTAAAAGCAAATGTCACTGATCACGGCTGATGGGTGATATAGTGTGTGGGCTGGTGGGATCTTTTTTCCAGGGCTGCTTTTTGGTCCCAGTCCGGCCCTGGTCAGATCTGTGCTTCTGACCACGCACCAATATTCTGTCACTTACAAATGCCGGAGGGAAAGAGTGGGCAATGGTCGTGGCGTCTAAACGACAACCTTTTAAATGATCCATCCTGCTGTTCTGAAGTTAAAACCACAATCTCACAATTCATGGAGGATCACGTTGGGGACGAAACGACCATCCCTACTCAGTGGGAGGCCCTGAAGTGTGTGATTCGGGGTATATTAGTGAAACATGGATCCAGGCTCAAAAAGGCCAGATCAGAGAAAATAGATTTGTTGGTCCAGCGGATTGCAGAACTGGAACGTTCCCATAAGCAATCCCTAGGCCAACAGACATTGGCGGACCTAGTAATAGCTAGAGACGAATTACAACAGCTAATAGACCAAAAATATTTACGGGGAAAGAAAGACTCCATAGATTTATTTATGAATATGGTGACAAGTGTGGTAGGCCACTGGCGAGGTTGTTACATCCCAGGGGTCTTCCGGGCAGAATACCCCAGGTTAGGCAAAGTAACGGGACGATGACCCAAAACCCTGATGACATACTACAAACATTCAGGAACTTTTATGGCAAATTATATAATATTAAAGGTCATTATGATGATATGGAGGAGTCCCGAGCAGAAGAAAAGACACGATCCTACATAGCAGAAACCGCACTTCCGTCTATGGATTCTACCATTACTGAGTCATTGGATAGTGACTTCTCCGAGGCAGAGGTAATGGAAGTGATTAGACAATCTCCAGGGGGGAAGAGTCCTGGCCCAGATGGCTTCACTTCTAAATTTTTCAAACAGTTTAGCTCCCAGATTGCTCCCTTTATGACAAAAGTCTTCAATTCGATTTCATCTGACAACTCATGGGTTCCCCAGTCTCTGGAGGCCCATATTAGCATCGTCCCTAAATCAGGCAAGGACCCTGCGGAGGTAGCAAACTATAGACCTATATCATTAATCAATATAGACATCAAATTGTTCTCCAAGATTCTGGCTAACCGCTTGGCTCCCCTCCTCTCATCTGTCATTCATAATGATCAGGTGGGTTTCATTCAGGGCAGAGAGGCTAGTGACAACGCTAATAAGTTGATGCTGCTTATGGCTCGGTCGAGGGCCGAAGGCATACCTATGTGTCTATTATCGGTGGATGCGGAAAAGGCCTTCGACCGAGTCAGTTGGCGTTTTATGAGGGCTTCTCTAAAACACTTAGGTTTACCCGACAGATTTTTACAGAAGATCTTGTCCCTGTATAGTTGTCCCTCTGCAAAAATTAGAACGAATGGCAACCTATCTACGTCTTTCCCCATTACCAACGGGACCCGACAGGGCTGCCCACTGTCTCCTCTAATCTACGTCATCGTGATGGAGCATCTCGCTAATGCGATACGGGGAAATCCGAATATTAAGGGTATAGTATGGGGGTGTAGTCACTACAAAGCAGCACTGTATGCTGATGATTTACTCTTATTCGTCACCCAACCTCGCATATCGTTTCCCTCTCTCCTTAAAGTGTTCGACACATTTGGCAAATATAGCAATTTTAAGGCCAATTTAGCCAAGACCGAGGCCATGGACATCTCCCTACCAGTAGGGGAACGGGAACATTTAGCTAGTCACTTCTTATTTAAATGGAAACTGGACAACCTGAAATATCTGGGAGTCATAGTACCACACGATCCGGATGGATGGTTTAAAACAAATTATTTGCCCCTGCTTCGGAGAACGACCAATGACCTTCAGAACTACGATAAACGGAGGCTGTCGTGGTTTGGTCGCATTAATGCGGTCAAAATGGATGTTCTACCTAAGTTTTTGTTCTTATTTCAGACAGTTCCGATTGAGGTTCCTGGGTATTTCTTTGATCGCTTAAAATCTATCATTTCTAGGTTCATTTGGGGGGGAAGACGCCCGAGAATTAGTTTCAACACTCTCTGCCGACACAAACTCCAAGGAGGTACGGGTTTGCCCAATTTTAGAGCCTACTACAAAGCAGCTATACTGACCAGATTGATAGACTGGGAATTTCATTTACGAACCAAACAATGGGTAGAAATAGAACAGGGAAATGTCGATACCCCACTGTGGAGCGTTCCTTGGCTCTGTCCATCAGACAGGCCCAAACTAGGCCCGGAGTCCCATCTTGTGGACCTCACACTGAAAATATGGGATTCTGAAGTTAGGAGAGGAGTATTGACGAAACAGAGAGGCCCCTTGACTCCGATTTTCTCCAACCCCTCTTTCCCCCGGCATTGCATACTAAGTTTTTTCTGAAATGGAGTATAAGTGATGCTCCTCGTATTCTACACGCCTTTGAGAGAGGAAAACTGATATCCGCTCCCCCGCTGGCTGGGCCGGGAGAGGGAAGGAGATGGCTTGAGTATGCCCAGTTAAAATCCTGGATAACTCAGTTTAGCCCCCGAGCCAATTTCACTGCTGTCCTGACTCAATTTAAGAAACTGTTTTTACAAGAGACCCCGCCCTCGCATGTGATTTCCTCCATTTATAGTGCCTTACGCTCTAGAGATCAGGAGGACAGGCCTTCTTTCTGGAATAGATGGGAGAGAGACATAGGAAACACACTGTATGAGATGGAATGGAAAAAAGCTTGTGTCTTTACACACAAAATGTCAATGGCCTCGGTGGCCCAAGAAAGGAACTACAAAATCCTGTCTAGATGGTACCAATGTCCTGTTCTTTTACACGCGGCCTTCCCCTCGATCTCAGACAGTTGCTGGAGATGCGGAACACATAAAGGTACCATGTTACACATCTGGTGGGAATGTAGTAAGATCCGACCATTCTGGAACTCGATGTTTGAACTATATAAAAAGGTCAGTGGACAGGAACCCGACAGATCCCTCTAGTAGCCTTACTGTCTGTTTTCCCTGGCTCAATCAAGACCCAGAAAACAGATCTCTTGCGCTTTTTTGTCACTGCGGCTAGGTCAGTTATTCCTAAATACTGGAAGACGGATCACACTCCTAATATTGCAGAAGGTCTAGCTGAGTTGATTAGGCTACACAGAATGGAGGAGCTAACGGCTAAAGTCACCGATGCCAGGAACAGATATATACGGACGTGGAGCCCATGGGTCCTTTTTGTGGATACATGGAACGACAGTAGTCTACCTGCAGATTAGAAGGATCATGAGGTCTAAATCACGATTCATATGGATGGAGATTCTCTTAGTGGTGTCTAGCTCAGGCTTGGTCCTTCACTTATCTTCCCCCTCTTTTTTTCTCTCTTTCCCTTCTATTTATGTTGGTCTTCCTTATACTCTTTTGGTCTCTGGCTTATGTTACCATAGTTTGTACAGACATGGAGCTTTGGAAATGTACAAAAAAGTCTTAGTGACCATAGCCCGCTATTTACTTGAACCTACATTGTTCCTTCAGTTTGGTCCAAGATAAAGATGTCATCCCTACTAATTGTCCCATGGATCACCGTCTATGGACCTAAGGTGTTGGATTCATGGACGGGGCTCCCACTAAGTGGACTAGATGGTTTAATTTTTTTCCACAAAATGGGGTCAATATTTGAACTTGGTTTCTGGATATTGTACTAGTTTGTTAGATTCCCATTTCTGGCGGAGTCTTAGAGCCGTCAATTGTGGGAACTGAATGTTATATTTCCATAATAGATAAGCTTATTCTTTAAGATACCTCTCCGCGATATTCCGAAAGTTTCTTTTTTCCTATATTTTTTAATATAACGATTGAAATGTTAGACGTTGAAGCACCGAGTCTGTAATTGATATAGGACGATTCCGAAGTTTTGTTTTTGAGTGCCTTCTGATTTCTGTACCTTCCTTAAATAAAAGCAGATTGAACACAAGTAACTGACAGTGTGGCACCCCTGCGGGGGATTGCCACAGGATCCACCGCTGCAAGGGGGGAATTACACCTTAGTCCGTACAGCACACCACACCTTTCCACCCCAGACCTGAAGGGGGAGCTCTACTGGCTGCATTAAGTCAGTTCCCTTTAAGAACCTCCAGCCCTGAGGGGAGGAGTTAGTCAGTCCCAGAAGTGAGTTTAGAGGCTGCAGTTAGAGGGAAGAGAGAGGAGACGGAGGAGCTGGTCGCTGGGAGAGATCCAGGCCCAGGACCAGGAAACACTAAACGCTTAGCGCACCCTAGGGATAGGGTCAGAGGCAAGAGGAGAAAGGAGGGAACTAAGAAAGGGAACCAGTTAATATAGCCCTTTAGTACACCCAGACACTGGAGTCCGACGCTGCCAGCATTACACTGCTTCTTCTCCCTCTCTGGGCTTTGTCCTAAACTGGCAATGAGGTCCTTCTGTGGGGTCCCTGTTCCTCTTATGGCCCCTGGTCCTATACTTGGTCAGTTTAGATGTGTACACATCGCCCCATGTAACATGGCAATCGCCTATGTTACAGGCGATGGGAGCCATAGGCTCCCATGTTACCGGATCGCCGCTGGGGTTTGTGGACACCCCAGCAGCGATGGCGTCTGTAACATCGCCGGTGCGTCGCCAGAGGTATCGCCGCATGTGAACACGTGACAGCGATGCTGGCGGGGCGCCAAAAATGTGAGTCGTGCGTCGCTGGTGATATCTCCGCCGATATGGCCAGGTGTGACGGTACCCTCAATGTTGGTTGTATAGCACCATATTACAGGTCCAATACGCCCCTCACTAATTTTAGTAATTATAATATACACAAAATGTTTAAAATGTACAAAATATGTACAGATTATAGTCATAACATACAAAATATACAATATATACAACACATATACAAAATATAAAGAAAATATTGACAATGTATATACAGACTATGTACACTATATACAATAGACAAACAACACATATACCACTTATATATAGAAACTGTATACATATACATATATATATATATATATATATATATATATATATATATATATATATATATACACACACATTATATACAAAATATATAACATACATATTTGACACTCCTGCGGACTGGTAGCCACAAAGAAGTGCAGCAGTAAGCCATTCACCCCAAACTTAAAGCACCCAACATGTCCCCGAATCCTCAAACCCAGGACTTTATACCAGGCAGGGGAGAAGTGGGGAAGAGCTGTGTGGTGGGTGGAGCCTAGGAGACACACTTGTGAGAGGGGAGGAGCTACAGACGTTTACCTGAGAGTAGAGTGACAGTAGTCAGAACGGACTTGGAGCTGAAGGAGGGCTCAGGACTGAGTAGAGAGACAGCAGAAAATAACAACACCAGGACCTGGTAGCCGGTGTCTTCACAGGCTGGCCATGTCCAAGGCTACTGACCCTCAGAGAGACGCTAGGTGGGCTCGAGGTTGAGCACAGCTCCAAAGTCCCTGGTGAGTAAAGGGATGAGGAGGAACCAGACTCCTAGCTGAAACCCCTGACAAAGCTGAGAGACCGACCAGGTGTAGTAAAGAGAGAGTCCAAGGTGGATGACCGGCTTGACGGAGATACTGAGGGACTGGGTCGGTGGACAGGGTACTGGCCCTGTAAAAGTGGTTAGAACTACAAGCCCCAGCCACAGATTAACCGGTGAGGGGAAAGGTCTCTATGCCGTTGGGGGTGAGAGAGAGGACCCCCTGAGAAGTCCATGACTGCTGGCACTGAGGTAGTGAGCAGTCCAGAGGAGAGAGATTCGAAAAGGCCTAAGGAAAGGGGGTGCTTTGTGAACCAGACTGGCTGTGAGAGTCTTTCTTAAAGGTCTATGGCTGTGGAGACCAGCATCTGAGGAGAGGTCAAGCCTGAGAGATCTGGAGAACACTGGTTAGTAGTAAGTGCATCCCCATCATCACCTCACAACCACAACTACACCAACCAAAAACTATTATTACAGTAATATACAAAGCGGCAAAAGTGCCAACTATAAAAAAACAAGAAACAAACTAACTAAGTTTGTGGCTGAGGTTCAGTGGCTGCCACGCTCTTGTTGGGCCGCCACGTACCTCTCCAGCATCATTTCCTGCTGGTTCACTTGTTGGAATATCTGCCCCATGTCTTCTCGGATCCGCTCTATGGCTTCCCGGTTCCGCCCCATGCCTTCCCGGATCTGGCTGTTATTAGCCACCAGATCTTCCAAAGTCTGGATTTCTATGGAGGGAAAGATCACAGTTTAGAAGGTTAATTTTTACCATGCTTGTAATTAGACGTAGTCTTTTTTTTTTCCATTTACAGTTTTGGGGTTCCTCCGCTTCCTCTTAGTCTTCCTCCTCGACTCATGCCCCACTCTGATCCACTGGCACCACCGGCTATGGAAACAAAGAACACTTCATAGTACACGACAGACCTCCATCCTTTTAAAGGGTACATCACACACTGTAACATCGCTATCAATGTCGCTGCAACGGCACAGGTTTTGTGACATAACAGCCACTCCTCCAGCGACGTTGCAGAGTGTGACACACACCAGCAACCTGGCCCCCGCTGTGAGGTTGCTGATCGCTACACGTCGTTCAGGACCATTTTTTGGTCCTTGGTCTCCTGCTGGTCAGCACGCATCTGCTAAGCTAAGCCCAGCCTGTAAGCGGGAGGATGCAGGTAACCAGGGTAAACAAAAGGTAACTAAGCAAAGTGCGCTGCTTAGCTACCCGGTATTTACCATGGTTACCAGCGATCTCGCGGCTGGTGAGGCGCTGGTGAGTCTGCCTGTTTGACAGCTCACCAGCGACTCCAGAGAGACTTTCCAGCGATCCCGGCCCAGAGAGACTTTCCAGCAATCCAGGTCGGATTGCAGGTGGGATCGCTGGAAATTCTCAGCGTGTAAAGGGGCCCTAACACTCATCTATCCTTTCCAACTTGTCGGCAGTTTATTTTATGTGCTGCACATACCAGAAGGCGAGGCAGCACCCACGTCCTGGTGTGAGACAGGGGTGAATGCCGCTGGGGGGGTGGAGGACCCAGATGATGCCACTTCTGGAGGTGGTGTTGCTGCTCCATGTGGCGAACCGTCTGGTGGTGAAGCTGCAGGCAGGGTGGGTGCTAGCGAAGTCGTTGGTGGTGGAGCTGCAGGCGCCGAAACATATTCAGGTGGTTCCAGGAATAGGAGATTACTAATATTTAGCGGAATACTAATTTAAATAACTACATTGCCTAGAATATAATTTCTTTCTATGCCTCACTACATTATCTTTAGTGTAGCTGAAGCCTTAAAATGGTTAGTTGTTCAGCTGTAAAATACTTTTTGTAGTCCAGCAACTCGACAGTTGACTTGAGGGGAGGGGGTTAGGGGTGGGGCTTAGTCTATGGAGAATCGGGGGATAGGGGAGCTCGAGCTGCAGGAGCTTGATCCCCCCATGTTACCGACGCTGTCACATGGGTTGGGAACGCACCGATTTCCATGTCCAAGACACTGTGACATGGGTCGGGAGAGGGTTTAAGTGGCCTAGTCCACTAGCATACGTCCCAACTGTAGAACAATAGAAAGAGGGACAAAAGATGTGGCGTGCATAGCGCGCCGCACAAATTTTATCCACGCCCCTAACCACATTCCAAACCACAACCATTTACAAGTGACGGACATTCAGATACCCTTATTAATATTAATCTTATGATTATTGCATCTTTGCTGCATTTTTTGCCATTTCCAATTCTTTTGATGCGTTTTAGTGCCGTTTAGTACTGACAGCTGACTATGGGCTGCCCCATCATACAACACAGCAAGACGACTGACACTAGTGCCTGCCCTGCAGCATTGTTGTCATGGATGTGTCAGGAGGCCTGTATGAGACTGTAGAGGTCACTCGCAGAAGGTCCCAGCGTTTAGCCAAACAGTCCATATCCTAAAGAAAAAATGTCTCTGTAGCTTTAAGAGGCATTTCCCTTTTAGTGAAAAATGGAGGTCACTAGGACCCAGCTAATCCCTTGAGCTGTGTATATATTCCATTGACTACCAGAATGCACTGCTGGTGATAGCTGTTCAGGTGATCCTGATTGCATCAGAGTTCTAAGTAGTCTTTCCTGGAGTCTGTTGATTTGCTGTTGATCTGCTCAAGCTAAGTGTATCATTTCCCTCTCTGTTGTTCCCTAGTGTGTTCCTTTAGTTCTAGCCAGGTTGACTAGTGTTCACCCGCTCTGAGCCCTGTGTAGTGGTAGTCCGGGGACAGTCAGGGAATCCTGGCGGCGACAGTTGCGGAAACTGTATAGGGACGTTAGGGGAGCAAGGTGTCAGCGCTAGTTGTTCTAGGGGTCACCATCCCCCCTTTTTGCCCTTAGCATCAGGGACTCCTCCCCCCCTTCCCGTAATTGCCCAGCGCTGGGTGTCTCCCTACATCCAGCGTGACAATTGTTCAGTTCATAGCCACGGCTGTGCAGTGAGTAGCCAAACCTCTGACTCCAAATCCTCAGTTTCCTGAATCCAACTCTGCCAAATTGGACACTGACTCAGACTCCGACACAACTGGCATGGTGTGCAGCCGATACGTCAAACCTCCGAATGCGTCACCAGCAGCTAGAGGGGCGTGGCCGGCAGCTAGAGGGGCCGCGCGGCTCTCAGTGAAATGCCAAAGTGGGACACTTCAAGTCCCGCACGGGACAGCGGGAAACTGTATCCAAATCGGGACTGTCCTGCCGAAAACGGGACGGTTGGGAGGTATGCCCACTAGTATATCATACAATGATCCGGGTGTAGTTGTGGCTAGGCCATAATATAATATACCTGTGGTACAATCTGGGCTAGGTCACTTTAACACAGAGTATATTCTGGGCAGGGGGGTTAATGTTCCTGTTACACTGCGGCTAAAGGGGTTAATAAGTAAACCCAACTTCTCCAGACCAGCTCTACACCACTCACCTTGATGTCCATGCCTGTCTGCCTGGATCCTGGCAATCAGATCCTGGGACCTGTAGCACAGGTCCGCGAGTTTCTTGCGGATCTGCCTGTTGCTCCGCTCCACCCCGAACTTGCGCTGCAGGCCACAGCTGATCCTCCTCAGCACAGCCTGTTTATGAGAGAGAGGATTCTCGTGCTCCCTATTATAATCCTGAGCATCAATTTGGCTAATTAAATAGACCACCTCTGCATGGCTCCAGGCTGAGGAACGTCTCCTAGCTGCCATGTTCCCCCTGTGGACGCAAGACCACCGACCAGAGTGCGGGAATAGCACTAGCGTCACTTTGAGACCGCTGCTGCGTCTCTCTGGGCACATGGGGACTGCTGCTGTGTCTCTCCTTGCACATGGGGATTGCTGCTGCGTCTCTGTGTAGAGGGGAACACTGGTTTGTACACTGTTGCTGTACAACTGTATGGATGTCTATATATCTATGTTATCTATGTTAATACAGTTAGGGCCAGAAATATTTGGACAGTGACACAATTTTCGCGAGTTGGGCTCTGCATGCCACCACATTGGATTTGAAATTAAACCTCTACAACAGAATTCAAGTGCAGATTGTAACGTTTAATTTGAAGGGTTGAACAAAAATATCTGATAGAAAATGTAGGAATTGTACACATTTCTTTACAAACACTCCACATTTTAGGAGGTCAAAAGTAATTGGACAAATAAACATAACCCAAACAAAATATTTTTATTTTCAATATTTTGTTGCGAATCCTTTGGAGGCAATCACTGCCTTAAGTCTGGAACCCATGGACATCACCAAACGCTGGGTTTCCTCCTTCTTAATGCTTTGCCAGGCCTTTACAGCCGCAGCCTTCAGGTCTTGCTTGTTTGTGGGTCTTTCCGTCTTAAGTCTGGATTTGAGCAAGTGAAATGCATGCTCAATTGGGTTAAGATCTGGTGATTGACTTGGCCATTGCAGAATGTTCCACTTTTTTGCACTCATGAACTCCTGGGTAGCTTTGGCTGTATGCTTGGGGTCATTGTCCATCTGTACTATGAAGCGCCGTCCAATCAACTTTGCAGCATTTGGCTGAATCTGGGCTGAAAGTATATCCCGGTACACTTCAGAATTCATCCGGCTACTCTTGTCTGCTGTTATGTCATCAATAAACACAAGTGACCCAGTGCCATTGAAAGCCATGCATGCCCATGCCATCACGTTGCCTCCACCATGTTTTACAGAGGAGGTGGTGTGCCTTGGATCATGTGCCGTTCCCTTTCTTCTCCAAACTTTTTTCTTCCCATCATTCTGGTACAGGTTGATCTTTGTCTCATCTGTCCATAGAATACTTTTCCAGAACTGAGCTGGCTTCTTGAGGTGTTTTTCAGCAAATTTAACTCTGGCTTGTCTATTTTTGGAATTGATGAATGGTTTGCATCTAGATGTGAACCCTTTGTATTTACTGTCATGGAGTCTTCTCTTTACTGTTGACTTAGAGACAGATACACCTACTTCACTGAGAGTGTTCTGGACTTCAGTTGATGTTGTGAACGGGTTCTTCTTCACCAAATAAAGTATGCGGCGATCATCCACCACTGTTGTCATCCGTGGACGCCCAGGCCTTTTACAGTTCCCAAGCTCACCAGTCAATTCCTTTTTTCGCAAAATATACCCAACTGTTGATTTTGCTACTCCAAGCATGTCTGCTATCTCTCTGATGGATTTTTTCTTTTTTTTCAGCCTCAGGATGTTCTGCTTCACCTCAATTGAGAGTTCCTTTGACCGCATGTT
Source organism: Allobates femoralis (assembly GCA_033576535.1). NCBI lineage: Eukaryota > Metazoa > Chordata > Amphibia > Anura > Aromobatidae > Allobates > Allobates femoralis. The sequence continues at coordinate 105,391,197 of JARQOC010000004.1, forward strand.
GTCTGGTCACAGCAACAGCTTCCAAATGCAAAACCACACACCTGGAATCCACCCTGACCTTTTAACTACTTCATTGATTACAGGTTAACGAGGGAGACGCCTTCAGAGTTAATTGTAGCGCTTAGAGTCCATTGTCCAATTACTTTTGGTCCATTGAAAAAGAGGAGGCTATGCATTACAGAGCTATGATTCCTAAACCCTTTCTCCGATTTGGATGTGGAAACTCTCATATTGCAGCTGGGAGTGTGCACTTTCAGCCCATATTATATATATAATTGTATTTCTGAACATGTTTTTGTAAACAGCTAAAATAACAAAACTTGTGTCACTGTCCAAATATTTCTGGCCCTAACTGTAGATATATAGACATGGAAATAGACATGTATCTGTACGCATATCTGTATGTCTGAGAGTATGTATGTGTATATATAGTTATCTGTATACGTATGTGCATATATGTGTGTGTGTATACATATGTGTGTAAATATGTATGTGCACATGGATTAATCTCTCTAAGGCGGCCGTCACACGCTTCAATATCGATAGCGATATTGTTAGCGATCACGTGCATGTGCGATCGCTAACAATATCGTTCACATCGCTGGTGAGCTGTCACACAGGCAGACTCACCAGCGATGTGGACCAGCGAGATCGCTGGTAACTATGGTACACATCGGGTTACTAGGCGCCGCGCAGCGCTTAGTAACCCGACGTTTACCATAGATACCATCTCCCAGCATAGGCTCTGCCGCTGGGAGATCGTTCATTGTGGTGTCACACACCACGATGATGCAGATTGATCAAGCGTTTATCGCTTGATATGAGCTCCGGCTCACGAATCTGCGATCTAACGATCAAGCGATTTTACATTGTAAAATCGCTTGATTGCACGCAGCGATGCACAAACGATATCGCTTAAGCGATCAAAAAGCAGATCGCTTAAGCGATATCATGCATTAAATTGAAGCGTGTGACGGCCGCCTAAATATGAATACACAAATGTATATGCGTGTATGAATGTGTGTATGTATGTATCTGTATATGCATGTGTATACCTGTGTGTCTGTGTGTATATATATTGTGGTGATGCAGCCCATGGCCGGGTGCATCACACGGTTTTCCTGTGTGTGAATGATGTAAACCTGTCCAGTACACAGTGGGTTAACATCTAGAAGGGGTGGATGAGCCTAATGAGCGGCTGAACCTGTGTGTATGAGTGCTTTGCTGGGCTAAACCTGAATGGTGCACAGGGGGTTAATCACATTCAGGTCTGTGTGTGAGTGAGATATGCTGATTGGCTCACTGTGTTGCAGCTGTGGGTGAGGCAGCCTCGATAAGAACCTGCCAGGTGTCTGAGTGAGGAGAGGACGATGGGAATCAGAGTAGTCCAGACCACTGCCAGGTGAGGATGTGCTGGAAGTGATCCATCCCCGGTGGGGGAAGTGAAGGGAGCCTGCCAGCTCCATGCTGGTGGTACGTGATGCATGCATGCCAACCAGTGTCCAGGAAAGAGTACGGCTCAAGGGCCAGGCAGTCAGATGTGCAATGTGAGAGATCGAATACGGATCAAGGGCCAGGCGGTCACAGCCGACTGTGGGACTGAGTGAGTCATCATAGTCCCGTTTGATCCAGATGTAAGTGTACCGAATCCCAGTGGATCCGTGGAGGTCTCGTATGTACTGAGTGACAGGGTTCCTGTCACTATTGTGGGTCCTGAGTATGTAGCATATTGGTTTATGTAAAAATGCCATGAATGCTGTTTCATGCGTGAGTCATAATGGTTTATGAAAAAGTACCATGTGTGATGACTCGTGTGCAATAGGATGGGAATGATCCCTGCCAGGGTGTTAGGCGGAGGTAACCGCCATTGGGACCGACAATAGGTCCCGTTGATTCTCATGTGAATGTCCTGTCACGTAATGTCATGTGATGTACTAATGTGGAAGTTATGTCATATGAAAATGTAAATACAGTGTTATGTTTTATGTGATGAAAGTGGTTTATGACAGAAAAACAATAAATCCGCTGGTTATCTTCCGTTGAAATGTAGTCGCTGATGTAATTTCCCCGTGCCAAGCGGGTTCCCCTGGGGCACTACTTCACTATATATATATATATATTATATATATATATATATATATATATATATATAAATATATATAATAAACAAAATGACTGCAGCCCTCCTTATGTTCAATCCAAATGCCTTTTTTGGCCTTCAGGTGTATTTGGGACGTTTCGGGAACATCTCCCTTCTTCTAGCTAGAGGAAGGGAGATGTTCCCGAAACGTCCCAAATACACCTGGAGGCCAATAAAGGCATTTGGATTGAACATAAGGAGTGCCGCAGTCATTTTGTTTATTGCATACCAGTGAGGAGGAAGAGAAACTGGACTGATTTGCACCCAAACAGAGCTGTGCTGCTTCTTTCTTTTATATATCTATTATATAATTGCCGTAGCGACTTCCGTCGCATACGGCGCCACTTCCGTGGCTTTGTTCGGATCCATGGCTCCGGGGGCGGTGACAACTATCTCCAAGATGGCGTCCGGGAACTCTCGCGAGACTTCCCGGACGCCATATTGGATCCTGAACTCCAGGGGTGGCGACATAGCGGCGGAGGACGATACACCTGCATCGTGCCGCTGGAGCCCGGACAGGTAAGAATAACATATGCTTCGCTATTTGGAACCCCTGCCGTCTACAAGACAGGAGGGGGAGAGGGGAGCACCCGGGCCTGCAAGGGGGACACCAGCCCTCTCACCTCTGTGCGCATACTACCTGCGACACCATTGTCACCTCTGTGTGTATACCACCTGCAGCACCATTGTCACCTCTGTCTGTATATCACCTGCAGCACCATTGTCACCTCTGTGTGTACATAGTACCAGCAGCATTGTCACCTCTGTGTGCATGCTACCTGCAGCACCATTGTCACCTCTCTGCGCATGCTACCTGCAGCCCCATTGTCACCTCTCTGCGCATGCTACCTGCAGCACCATTGTCACCTCTGTGCGCATACTACTTGCAGCACCATTGTCACCTCTGTGCGCATGCTACCTGCAGCACCATTGTCACCTCTGTGCGCATGCTACCTGCAGCACCATTGTCTCCTCTGTGCGCATGCTACCTGCAGCACCATTGTCACCTCTGTGCGCATGCTACCTGCAGCACCATTGTCACCTCTCTGCGCATGCTACCTGCAGCACCATTGTCACCTCTCTGCGCATGCTACCTGCAGCACCATTGTCACCTCTGTGCGTATACTACCTGCAGCACCATTGTCACCTCTGTGTGTACATAGTACCAGCAGCATTGTCACCACTGTGCGCATGCTACCTGCAGCACCATTGTCACCTCTGTGCGCATGCTACCTGCAGCACCATTGTCACCTCTGTGCGCATACTACCTGCAGCACCATTGTCACCTCTGTGTGTACATAGTACCAGCAGCATTGTCACCTCTGTGCGCATGCTACCTGCAGCACCATTGTCACCTCTGTGCGCATGCTACCTGCAGCAACATTGTCACCTCTCTGCGCATACTACCTGCAGCACCATTGTCACCTCTGTCTGCATACTACCTACAGCACCATTGTCACCTCTGTGCGCATACTACCTGCAGCACCATTCTCACCTCTGTGTGTACATAGTACCAGCAGCACTGTCACCTCTGTGTGTATTCTACTAACCGCACTGTCACCTGTGTGTATACTACCACCAGCATCAGCACTGTCACCTGTGTGTATACTACCACCAGCACTGTCACCTGTGTGTATTGTACCAGCAGCACTGTCACCTGTGTGTATAGTACCACCAGCATCACCACTGTCACCTCTGTATAGTACCACCAGCACTCTCACCTGTGTGTATTGTACCAGCAGCATTGTCACCTGTGTGTATAGTACCAGCAGCACTGTCACCTGTGTGTATAGTACCAGCAGCATTGTCACCTGTGTGTATAGTACCACCAGCATCAGCACTGTCACCTGTGTGTATAGTACCACCAGCACTGTCACCTGTGTGTATTGTACCAGCAGCACTGTCACCTGTGTGTATAGTACCAGCAGCATTGTCACCTGTGTGTATAGTACCACCAGCATCAGCACTGTCACCTGTGTGTATAGTACCACCAGCACTGTCACCTGTGTGTATTGTACCAGAGGGGTACCAGTGGGGGGGTGGCCCCCTCTTGCCACCCCCCACTGCAGTTCCCTGTCTCCCTCCTGCCCGAACCTGCCTGCTGTTCCCCGGCCCCCTCCTGCCCGAACCCGCCTGCTCTTCCACAGCTTGCTCCTGCTCGCACACACCCGCTGTGCCCTCCTGCAAGCAATCAAAGATATTCTCACAGGATTTCAACCCAGCTTTGCTTTGCATTATTCTTACATCTTCTTAAATAAACTACATACATAGTCTAGAATACCCGATTCTTTAGAATCGGGCAGACATCTAGTATATATATATATATATATATATATATATATATATATATATATATATATATATATCTCAATAGTGGTGTTACCGTCTGCGCAGAACGGACTGCTTAGTGCCGTTAACCCCTTACTACTGCACAGTTTATGAGACATGCAAAGTAAAACATACAGTTTATTAGACACATCAGTACAGAAATGAAAGCAGTGTATAAATGTGAGTAGCAGCCCACTATAAGTTCTGATGCTGCCAAGTAACAGCACCAAGACCGTTAAAATATTGGCAGTATTTGTCTCAACAGTACGCAATTGCATCGCGCCAGCGAAGAAAGTTGTGAAGCATGCAACAGGCCAAAACAACTGAGTCTATTTATTTAAACTTCATGTTAATAGGCGTGTGAAAAAACTCTGAAGCGATTGGCCATGATATACCATGGCATTTTCTACAACCCAACGTGTCCTTGACAAACGGTAGTTGAAAATTCTTCTTTCCTGGGTAAGACTTTTTTGGGGGAATGGTTTAATAAGATTGGGATGAAGCGGGAAGGCTTCATTGCCGATAAAAACAAAATTAAGGTTCCCTCTAGTCTCCAAGTTGGGAGGCAAGTGCAGGTCACAGTTGTGCAATCGCCCTCCAAAAAGTGTGAGCTCTAAAACACCACCATCGGAAACCCTGCCGTTCATGCCAACATCTACATTTATAAATTCGTAATTTGTGTTAACAAGGGCCATCAGGATGACGCTGAAATAGCCCTTATAATTATAGAAATAGGATCCGCTGTTCGGTGGTTGAGTGATCCGGACATGTTTCCCGTCCAAAGCCCCACCACAGTTAGGGAACTGCCACAGCTGCTCAAACTCAGAGGCAATCTTTTTTGATTCCTCCTCCGTGTTGGGAAACTGCATGTAGCTACGTAGACCGCGGATCTCTGAGGGACACCTATCACTGCTGAGTCCACCCGGTCTGCTATCTAAAAACTGTATGCCATGTACTGCTTGCTGGTTACAGTAAAGACCCGTTACAGAGACTTACAGTGTCCGTGCTTCCTTATGAACTGTCTGTCGGCACTTCAAGGTAACCGCAGCTGCCGCACAACATCTTAAGCAGCTCCAGCCTCTGGGGATCACCGCTCAGCCTGTGGGGAGCGTTCCATCTTGCTGCTATCCATCCCCGGAGGCCCCACAGCGTCGGTAAGACTTACCGCACTACTCATAGGTTGCGTCACGAATAAACTAACCCCTTAATCTGTTCCCATAAGACGTCTTCAACTGCACTCAACCGGGCCCACTACCGGCAGGCGTGGTCCACCCGTGACAAGGAGGAAGGAGCTACTGCCTGTCTAAACCGGAGTCCCCGGCCACGGTGAGTCAGAATGTCCAGTTGCCTGGAATTGCAACGTGACTGCCAATCTTTCATCTGCCACTATGGCAGGACGCATCGCTGTATCCTTCCTTTGAATAAGTGGCGTAACTCTTTCCAGTAACACTTTCAAGGATTCCTCTGACATCCGCAGATAGTTGCAGAAATCATGAGGATTCTTCTTCTGAAGCTCTCTTACAAGCTGCATGTGGGACAATTCGGACCTCTTCTGCAGCCACTGTCTGGTCCACATGCGACGCATTCATTTGGAACGCCTCTCTCAGGGGCGGACCCAGACTGTAGTGGGCCCTGGTGCAAGAAATTTTTCGGGGCCCCCCCCCACACACGCACACACTCTGCCAGGCGCGCACACACATGCACACTCTGCCAGGCGCGCACACACATGCACACTCTGCCAGGCGCGCACACACATGCACACTCTGCCAGGCGCGCACACACATGCACACTCTGCCAGGCACGCACACACATGCACACTCTGCCAGGCACGCACACACATGCACACTCTGCCAGGCACGCACACACATGCACACTCAGCCAGGGACATGCAGTCTAGATATGCATGCAGGACTTACAGGAAGGGACTCAGACTTGTGCCCCCCCCCCATTTACCCTGCTTCTCCCCTCTTGTGCCTCCCATTCTCCCTGTTTCTCC